>CM053410.1:79418925-79507026 GCA_028644305.1 Xerus rutilus | reverse complement strand
TTTTTTTGGTACTAGGGATTGAACTCAGGGGTGCTCGACCACTGAGCCACATCCCCAGCCCTATTTTGTGTTTTATGTAGAGACAGGGTCTCACTGAGTTGCTTAGTGCCTCGCCATTGCTGAGGCTGGCTTTGAACTCGCAATTCTCCTGTCTCAGCCTCTCTAAGTGCTGGGATTACAGGCTTGAGCCACCGCGCCCAGCTACTATTAGGTATTTTTGAAGAATTTTTAAGGAGTATAAGGGACTCATAAATAGGAAGAAAACCTTGATATAGAAATACTAGGGTTTTTTTTTCCTTTTTTCTTTTTTGGCTACTGGGAATTAAACTCAAGGATACTTTACCACTGAACAACATCCCTAGCCCTCTTTATATTTTATTTTTAGATAGAATCTCCTTATATTACCCAGGCTGGCCTCGAACTTGTGATCCTCCTGTCTTAGTTTCTCAAGTGACTGGGATTATAGGCATGCATCACTATGCATCAGCTCTTAGAAATATTACTATGTAAATGATTATTCCAACATTTTTGGTATTGTAAATTACACTGCAAAAATATGAAAGAGGATAAATGAAAAGTTTACTCAAAGTATTTCTGTATGGTAGAATTTCAGTGTTTTTAATTTTTTCTGATTCTCATTTTTTCAATGATTTTCAATTTTTAAATTTTTTCACACATTATTCTATAAGCAAGAAATACTCTACCAGACAGAATATGCTTATTGAGAACATTAGTGTTTATAGCAAAAGTTGACTTATCTTGCAAAGTGTACTCAAAATCTGAAATCTATCCTGTGCATTTTGTCTTTATTATGAAACTTATTTTGTAGACATAAAACTATAAAAAATTGTAGCTCATTTTTTTAACAATTTAAAAAGAATCAATAACTTTAAAGAATCATTTAAAAATATTTTTTGTAGTTGTATATGGACAGAATGCTTTTATTTTATTAATTTTTTAAAAATTGTTTTTAGTTGTAGATGAACACAAATATCTTTATTTTATTCATTTATTTTTATGTAGTGCTGAGGATCGAACCCAGTGCCTCACACATGCAAGGCAAGCATTCTACCACTGAGCCACAATCCCAGCCCTTATTTGTTTATTTTTATGTGGTGCTAAGGATTGAACCCAGTGTCTCACACATGTGAGGCAAGTGCTCTGCCACTGAGCTACAACCCCAGCCCCTCAGAATCATTTTAAATTTGCATTTGGTAGATTATACATAATAGTAGAGTTCATTGTGACATATTTGTACATGTGTGCAAAATAACAATAATGATTTAGTTAATTTTGTTCCCTAGTAACTCTCCTTTCTGTCCCCTCCTCTCTTCTTTGGTCCTCTTCCTCTATTCTACTAGTCTCCTTGCTATTTTCATGAGATCCCCACCAGCACCTTTCCCCCTTCTTTCTTCTCTTTAGCTTCCATCTAAGAGAGAAAGCATATGGCCCTTGACTTTCTGAGTTTGTTTTGCTCTTTTTTTTTTTTTTTTAATATTTTGTTTTTTAGTTGTAGATGGACACAATGTCTTTATTTTATTGCTTTGTATGTGGTGCTGAGGATCGAACCCAGGGCCTCACGCATGCAAGGCAAGCGCTCTACCGCTGAGCTACAATCCCAGCCCTGTTTTGCTCATTTTAAAATTGGACTGGTCACCTTTTTGTTATTTGGTTGTAGAGCTGTTTGTTTATTATGGATATCAATCCTTTATCAGATATATCATTTGCAAATATTTTCTCCCATTCTTTGGAATTTTTGCTCTGTTATCCTTTTGTCTGATTTTAATCTTGATGACGACCAATTTATCTATTTTTTCTTTTGTAACCTGTGCTTTTGGTATCGTACCCAAGAAATCATTTCCAATGTCTAAAGCTTTTTTCTTACATTTTCTTCTGAGCATTTTTTAGTTTTAGTAGCTCTTTTAATAGTCCTAAATTGCAGACCTGTTTAACCATTCTTTCCTCACTTTTGCATGTAAAATATACAACGTACATTGCATAATGATATGCCATATAAAATAAGAGATCAGTGGCTAGGGGTTGTGGCTCAGTGGTAGAGCACTTGCCTGGCATGTGTGAGGCTGTTTCAACAATTAAAATAAAAATAAAATCAAATAAAAAAATTTAAAAAAAGAACAGATCATTTTACAGTTTTGAAAAAACAATTATACTGGGCATGGTGGTGCATGCCTATTATCCCACCTGTTCAGGAAGCTGAGGCAGGAGGATTGTACGTTCAAGGCCAGGCTGGGCAATTTAGTGAGATTCTATCTCAAATTAAAAAATAAAAAGGGGTCTGGGGTTGTGGCTCACTGGTAGAGTGCTTGCCTAGCATGCATGAGGCACTGAGTTCGATTCTCAGCACCACATATAAATAAATAAAAAAGAGCCATCAACAACCAAAAAAATTTTTTTTAAAAAAATAAAATAAAAATAAAAAGGACATGAGATATAGCTTAGTGGTAATCTTCAATATCACAAAAAATAAATAAAATTTAAATAATTAAAAATTTGTTCAACATGATAAATAGAAACTGTTTGAGGGCTAGGATTGTGGCTCAGTGGCAGAGCACTTACCACTACATGTGTGAGGCACTGGGTTCAATTTTCAGCACCACATAAAAATAAATAAATGAAGGTATCATGTCCATCTACAACTAAAAATTTTTAAAATAAAAAGAAACTTTGCCCTGTCTCTACATAAAACACAAAATAGGGCTGGGGATGTGGCTCAGTGGTTGAATGCCCCTGAATTCAATCTCTAGTACCCCCCCACCCCCACAAAAAAAAAAAAGAAACTTTGATAGTCTTCATGATTTTTTTATATTGTTCAGATTGGGGTGTATTATACTCAAAGTGTAATTATAGAAGTAATAAGTAATAAAAAAGCTAATATTGCAAGAAAGCATTCCTGAGTTTTTTCTACTTTGGTGAAAGATATTAGGCAAAAAGTTTTAAATAACCATGTAAATTGAGGTAGCTGTATTATTTACAAAATTAACTTAATGTGTTGTAATTGTATTTAAACTTTAGCTGAGACATATTGAAAACAAATTAGAAGTAGCCCCTACAAGTACAGCTGTGTTTGATTCTGTCATGGATGCCAAGAAATCCTCTGCAAGTGCTACCCGAAAAATAAGTAGAAAAGGTATGTATGAGTTATTTCCGAAGACATAAGTATATTAAATGTAAATTTTTATGTTTTGTTTCAATTTAATATTTTCTGAATAGTTCTATGTATTTACTTTTTTTTTTTGGTCAGAGACTATAACTCATTAGCATTTAATTTTTTTTCTTTGTTACTGAGTAGTTGTGAAGCAGCCTCATGTTTAGGGAAGGGAGATGGTGTTTTCATCATCTTTTAATAAAGGATTTTAGCATCAATGCATCACCTTTGACAGTGAGTTTTTAGTTTATAGTCATAAACATGCCATTCTGAGTTTTTGAGGTTATGTATGTCTTTTAAAAAAATTTTAAAAGATCTATTACTTGGAAAGTGAAATTTTGTTGACTTAATAAGATGTATTTTTTTTGGTTGGGGTTTAAAATCATAAGTGAAATATCTTTTATATTTTCACAAATTGACACAATGGAAATGTTTTCTTTGTTTACCTTTCTCATACTTGATTCTGTGGTTTTTTAATTGGTGTGCAAGTTAGTACCCTCTGCTTAAACTGCTTTTTTTAAAACCTGAGTTTGTTGGGTTTTTAGCTAATACTCTTGAGTGAGAGCCATTTTAAGAAAGGAGTTCTATATGTAGATTTTTATTTTGCATTGTCTGCTCAGAATAGTTTTGTAAATTGAGTTATTGTACTATTTTAACCCAAGTGTGTTCCATCTCCTTATGTAATATCCAATTAGAGATGTCAGAAATAACACACACTGAAGTTATTTTTTAGGTACTAGTCCACGTCAGAGGCAGTCCTGTTTTGTGGCTCATGTTCTCATAGATTTCTTTTTCCTTCAGATGGTAGATACCTGGATGATTCTTGGGTCAATGTTCCAACTTCTAAGTCTGCTAAATCACGAAAAGAGAAATCTCGTAGTCCTCTCAGAGCCACCACCCTGGAGAGTAATGTGAAGAAAAATAATCGTGTGGAATTCCGTGAACCTTTGGTTTCCTACAGGTTAGCATTGGGGGGAAAAAAAAGGCAAACTAGAGTTAGCCCATAATGTTTGTAATAGGATAGTTGATTTTCTGAGTTTTTCTTAATACTCCATGAAGTAGTATTATAATACTTCATTATTATTATTATTATTTTAAATATTTTTTGTTGTCAATGGACTTTATTTTCTTTATTTATATGCAGTGTTGAGAATTGAACCCAGTGCTTTACACATGCTAGGCAAGCGCTCTACCACTGAGCCACAACCCCAGTCCCTAGTATTATTAACTTTTTTATTCTCCACAAAAGATAGGACAAAAATCTTTCATGTTATAAAATACTACTGTGTCTTTTTTGGCGGGGAGAGGGGCTGGGGATTGAACCCAGGGCTGCTTTCATGCTGGGCATTTACTCTGCCATTGAACCACATCCCCAGCACTGTATGTTCTTATAGATGAATATCTGGGAGACAGAAAATAGTAATACTTTTCCGAGGCTATCAGTGTAATAAATTTATTTCTTAGAAACAAATGATTCAGTCTCTGGAAGTTTGCTCCCCCCCCCCTTTAATATCTCAAATTAGATATTCTACATAATGAACTTTGTGGATAGCTTAGTTTTCTTAATTTGCTTAATTTTTTAGTGTGATACAAGAGATTAAACCCATGAACTCACATATGCTAAGCATGCGTATACCTTAGTTTTTGTTTTCTTTCTTTCTTTTCTTTTCTTTTGTTTTTGTAGTAGTAGTTACTTAAATTTTTTTTTTTTTTTTACTGAGAATGTGACTTGGGTTATTGTTTTTTTTTTTTTTTGGTACCAGGGATTGAACTCGGGGGTGCTCAATCACTGAGCCACATCCCCAGTCCTATTTTGTGTTTTTATGTAGAGACAGGTCTTACTGAGTTGCTTAGTGCCCCGCCGTTGCTGAATCTGGCTTTGAACTCACAATTTTTCTGTCTCAGCCGCCCAAAGTGCTGGAATTACAGGCATATGCCACAGTGCCCGGCTGGGTTATTGTTTTATTTTGTTGTTAATGGCTCCTTTCTGTAACTTAGATGTTCAAGGTTAATGAATGAATTTTGTTAACATAGTTTAGAATATTCAACTGATAAAATTATAGAATTTTGTATTTGAGGAATACTAATGATTTAAATGCATACATACTAGTATGGCAAATAATAAGTAATAAGCACTGGACCATATATTTCTTTGTGTCATTGGTAAACAATTTTTGTATTTTAAAAATGTCAATAAACACTGGACCATATATTTCTTGTTTCATTTATAAGAATTTCGGTATTTTAAAAAGTCAATAAATTAAGGAATTTCTTGATGGTTCTTAAAATTTAGTATAATGAACTTGAGAGAAGAAGTTTATAATAAATTCAGTTTTTAATACATTTGATGCAATTTTGAATTACCTAGGTAAAGGTATTCAGTAGGCATTTGAAAATATAGGCCTGGAGTAGCCAAGGCTAAAGATACAGATTTCAGAGTTACCACTGGTATTAAAGCAAAAAAGATAGTATAAAAATACAGAGAAGACCAGATACTTAACAGTTCATGGTTTAGAAAAAGGAATAATTTGAAGAATAATCAAAGTTAAGAATCTCTTAACATACCAATATTTTTTTCTTAACATACAGCTGTTAAGCAACTTGCTTAGAAATATAATCACTACTGAAATAGATTGAGTTACTGACTGTATTTAAAGTTCTTCTTGTGAAGAATAATACTTGCTTTTTAAAATTGTGTAAACTACCTTTTAAGAAAAAAAATACCAGAGTATAGCTGTGAGTAGACTGTCCTACACCTGACAGATTCCACTTATCACCTAAAACACATTACCTTCTGTATGAAACATGACCAGATCTGTTCCTGCTCTACTCCATTTTCCCTGCCAAGTTAATCTGTGCTCCCATAATACTAGGTAACTACTCTGTTATAGTATTTTTACTTTACATTGTATTTTGATTCCATACTTGCCTAGTTTGTTTTTGGTGTTAGGGATTAAATCCAGGGGCATTTTACTACAGAACTCCATCCTTAGCCCTTATTATTTTGAAACAGTATCTTGCTGAGTTACCCAGGCTGGCCTCCAACTTGTGATCCTCCTGCCTTAGCCTCCTGAATTGCTGAGATTTCAGGCATGCTCCACAGTGACTAGTGCTACAGCAGTCTTTAAGGGCATAAATCTTGTCTTATTCTCAAAGCATTAGCTTAATGCCTGACATATGCTAAATATCCAATAAGTTTTTTTCCTAACATTTTATTATGAAAAATTTCAAATTTATAGTAAAGTTGAAAGAATTGTATAGTGAGCATCTTTATACATAGTAAATATTTAATAACTGAGTGAAAGACTGAAATTACCTTTTTGTGTGTCAATTTTCTTTCTATTTTTGAGATTCAGAGATATTATCATTTTATGCTTTATTTTATTTTCTAACTGTGCTAATTTTAAACCTAAGTAATTTTAGTTGTTAGTTGTTGTATTCTAGTCAAGATAGTGAAAATAATTGCAGTTGGTCTTGGTCTCTGATGGCAGCTATAAGACTCATTTTTCAACCCCATTTTGTTCAGTAATCAACAACTCCAAACAGGCTCTAAAGTTTTTTGGGTGGTGAATCCCATTGAGAATCTGATGAAAACTGTAGACTGTCTCCTTATGTACATGTTCATACATTCACAATAGACATAATTACCACATTATGTTGTAATATAGTCATGACTGTAAGAAATTTTATAGTTAGAATTTTATGCCTTCACATGAAATGGTATAGACTAGGCTGTACAATAGCACAATTAATGTAAGCCACAAATGTAGTTACATGCAAAAAAAGATGTTTTATATTTCCAAGTCTTTTTTTTTTTTTTTTTGGTACCGAGGATTGAACTCAGGAGTACTTGACCAACTGAGCCATATCCCCAGCCCTGTTTTGTGTTTTATCTAGAGACAGGGTCTCACTGTGCTGCTTAGTGCCTCACTGTTGCTGAGGCTGGCTTTGAACTCGTGATTCTCCTGTCTCAGCCTCCCAAAGTGCTGGGATTACAGATGTGTGCTACCGTACTTGGCTTCATTTACCATGTTTTTTAATATACTGCTTTCTTGATACAAAGCTTATTAGAATGATGTGTAAAATAAAAGTCTCTGAAGGAAGATTTGGTGGTGTTTTAATGAACAGAGAATATGGATTTTGTGCTGTGGACTTTGGCTCTTCCTAGTCTTCCCTGCTTACGCTTGAGTTTCTAGATAGGCTTTATATAGTTTAAAGCTGTCAAAAAATGCTCTGTTGTAAGAGAGGTTTAACTTTAGTAGCCACATTTATTTGGAGGAAAATATTTATCATACTTTCGCTTTATTTCTACTCCCAATCTATGTGGTAATATGGTACGTTATTTAGAAGTTATAAATATGAAATACTAATTTTGACAATTTTTGTTCCTGGTACTTAAGATGTCAGAAGAATAAATCATACATATTGGTAACAGATAACAAATGAATACCCAAAGTTAGATTGTAATCCTGTTTTCTTGGAATTCTTAAGGAAATCTCTCCACACCTTTTATATATATTTTTTGTTGTAAAATCTGCACATTATTTGTCATTTAACTTGAGATAAGCAGCAATGAGCACTGAGTCTTAATATTAGGAATGTTTACTATTTTTTTTAAATATTTTTTTTTTAGTTGTAGAAGGTCACAGTATCTTTATTTATTTTTATGTGGTGCTGAGGATCGAACCCAGTGCCTCATGCATGCGAGGCAAGCGCTCTACCACTGAGCCACAATCCCACCCCTGAATGTTTACTATTTTTAACTTACTGGAATTTCTAAGCTTTTTACTTTAATTTTTTATTGATCTCTAATGTTAGAGTTCTTCATTCAGTTTGTTTGAATGGGTTTTGAATGCTTACTAAAGTTTTAAAAAAAGATTTTTAAAAATGACAAAAATCTTTTATACCTATGACATACAACATGTTGTTTTGATATATAAACACATTGTAGAATTGCTAAATCCAGCTTTTTAACATATGTATTACCTCATATACTTACTGTATTTTTTGTGGCAAAAGCCTTTAAAATCTACTCTTAGCAATTTTCAACTCTACAGTATATTTTTTGTTATTAACTAAAGTCACAAAGCTTATTTTTCTTTTTATTATAGGGAAATCCATGGTGCATCTTCCAACTTAAGTCCCAGCCACCTGGAGTCAAAGCATGTATATTGTGTAGATGTTAATGAAGAAAAGGCTGAGAGTGGGAACCGAATGATATGCAGTCAAGAACGGAACATACATTGCTGTGACTTTGAGAGCTCCCAATCATCTGTCATCAATGATACAGTTGTAAGGTTTCTAAATGATCGACCAGCAATTGATACATTGCATAATTCGGAATGTTTGATTAAGATGGGAACTCCTATGAGGATTGACGAAGAAATGCCTAATAGAGCAAAAGGAAATGAGAACAGTTCAAAGCTGTCTGTGAATAACATGGGCCATGATGTTGATCCAAAAATGTTGCGGCTAACTGACTCTTCTCCATCCTCTACTAGTACTTCTAATTCCCAAAGATTAGATATTTTAAAGCGACGACAACATGATGTCAAACTGGAAAAACTCAAGGAGCGGATTAGGAAACAGTGGGAACACTCAGAAGAAATAAATGGCCGGGGCCAGAATCTGGATCATATTGATCATCCAGTAATGGTTGTTAATGTTGATAGCTCAGTGACAGCAAAAGTCAGGAAAGTGGCAACAGCACCACCTGCTCCAACATATAAAGGTTTGTAATCAGTCTTCATATCCTGTCTCTCTTCCTGTCCTCTTGTGCCCTTTTTCCTAGGATGTATTTGAGTAGAAAATGATCATCTTTAGAATGGGATGTACACCTCAGATTAGGTGCTGTGTTAATCAGTTTTACTTTGCGGTGACCAAAATACCTGACAAGTGCAATGTAGAGGCAGAAATATTTATTTTGGCTCACAGTTTCAGAGGTTTAGTCCCTGGTTGGCCAAATCCATTGCTCTGGGCCTAAGATGAGTCAGCATCATGGCAGAAGTGTGTGGTGGAGGGATGCTACTCAGCTCATGGCAACCAGGAAGCAGAGAGAAAGGAGGAGAAGCTGGGGAGAAGGGTAAATTTCCAAGGGCACACCTCAAGTGACCCACCTCCTCCAGCCACACCCTTCCTGTCTACAGTTACCACCTAGTTAGTCCTTTATTAATTATTAATCCATCAAATAGATTATCCAACCCTGATCCACTGATTTAGGTCACATCTCTCATAGTCTCTAATCATTTCACTTCCTATATTAACACTAGAGCCTTTAGGGGACACCTTACATTTGAAACTATAATAGTTGAATAAAAAATTATTTTAAGATAACATGTTAAAAATGTGGATTCCCAGATTCTTTTTTTTTTTTTAAATTTTTTTAGTTGTTGATGGACCTTTAATTATATGCGGTGCTGAGGATAGAACCCAGTGCTTCACACATGCAAGCTAAGTGCTCTACCACTGAGCCACAATCCTAGCCCTCCCAGATTATTCAGTGGACCTAAGTAATTTCTGAGGATGAGGTCCAGAATTGGAATTTTTAGTAGGTCCAATAGAGGATTCTTTTTTTTTTTTTTTTTTAAATATTTATTTATTTATTTTTTAGTTTTAGGTGGACAGAATATCTTTGTTTTTATGTGGTGCTGAGGATCGAACCCAGTGCCTCACGCGTGCTAGGTGAGCACGCTACCACTGCGCCACAATCCCAGCCCCAATAATAGAGGATTCTTATAGATTAAGACCTATATGAATGTTTAATAAGTTGTGCAAAAAAGTAAATAAGGAAAGTACTACTCTCCAAAACCTAAAAGAATATTGCTCTTATTCTGCCATTATTTTTTAATTTATTAGAAATTGTTTCAAAAGTAATATTTAAAAGAAATTAGTCGGGGCTGGGATTGTGGCTCAGTGGTAGAGCACTTGCCTCACATGTGTGAGGCCCTGGGTTCGATCCTCAGCACCACATAAAATAAATAAAAATAAAGATATTGTGTCCATCTACAACTAAAAAAAATTAAAAAAAAAAAAAAAGAAATTAGTCAATTTTCAGTGAATATTTGCGTATAAATTGATTCTTTTGTTAAATTTATTTACATATTTTTTTATATAAGGTCTACAACAAGAAGCTTTGTTATACATGCACACAGTGAAATGATTATTACAACCAAGCAAATTAATGTATCCATGATCTCACAGTTCCTTTTGTGTATGTGTGTGTGGTAAGAGCACATAAAATCTACTCTTTCAGCAAATTTTCATTGTAGAGTACAGTATGATTAACTATAGTTTTCATGTTGATACTGTAGATCTTTAGACTTACTCATGTTACATAACTTACTCATTTTGTATCCTTAGCATCCATTTTCCTATTTCATAAGTACGGTCATGTAAACTGATGAGATTTTCCTTTAAGTAGATTCAAATCTATCCCATTGCCCAAACCTCTGCCTAATTTCTGGCTTTTAAAACTTTTGAAAACTTTCAGTTTTTAATTGCAGATACTGTTGCTATTTTAACCTTTGAATGCTGATGCAAAGGACTTTTCTTCCATATTTAAGAAAAATATTTAAATTAGATTTATGCCAAAATTGACATATTTTCATTGAGAAAGAACTTTTCAGAGCTAATTTCTTTTTTAGCCTTTTTAGCCAACTAAAATTTTTGTATATGGTAGTTTAAAGGGATTTTGTTTATGTTTTTGTTTCTTTTTTTTTTTAATATATTTTTTAGTTGTAGATGGACACAACGTCTTTATTTTATTGCTTTTTATGTGGTGCTGAGGATCAAACCCAGGGCCTCACGCAAGCGCTCTACCACTGAGCCACAATCCCAGCCCCATGTTTTTGTTTCTTAAATTATTTTCATCCATGGAATGTTCTTAATCAATAATTGATTTCTTGATCAGTGTAGTACATGTTAGACTTTGTCATTAAAATTTCTGCCATCATATTTGTTCTCTCATGGTTTTTTTTCAAGTTCAATTTTTGTGGATAAATGTAGGCAGATCAAAATATTGTTAAGATTTTTTTTTCTATGTTGTCATTAACAAACTAGGGCAGTTTCTCCTATAGTTGATTTTGTTTTTCTTACCAAGTCTGAGTTTTCTCTGACAAGTTTTTTTTTTTGGTTGTTCTAAAGTATAACAGTCATTTTTTCTCTGGAACAAGTGTCACTGTGTGTAAGTTTAGTGGTTATCAGTTTTATTTTGTGTTGCTTACTGTATTTTGCTAGTGATACTCATTGTGAGTTAAAAATAGATAATTTGCATTTCATTTTAGCTAACCTGTGACATTTGTGACCAAATTTACTTTAGAATACTGAAGATTTGTTCTGTTATCCCTGATTGGTCTTATGTATTATAACATTCTTCCATACCTTTCGAATTATTTGTGTAACACATTCACACTGTGGGCAGAATAAATAGCAAATGGTGAGTCAAAATGTTCTTGTTAGTTCTGAAATAATGATTACCCCAAATCTTTGCAATGCTATGTCAGACACATTAAATGTAGATTATATATTTAATGTTCATTCTACTTGTCAAAGGTCTGAAATATCAAAGATTATTCCACCAAGGAAGGGTTAAGATTTGAATTTATGTTTTATTTAATGATTGACCTAAACGTTAAAAATCCTAAAGAACTGAAGTGAAAATCTTGAATGTAACCTTTTTTTAGTTGTTGCTGGGTTTTCTAAATTGTTTTTACAGAATGTTTAACATGCTAAATTTTCATATGAAAGTGTTTTATGAATATAACTTATAGGCAAGTTACTTTATGGAATATAACAGACATTTAGGAAATCATTACAGAATATGGTTTCTAATATCCTGATTTTTTTTCCCCAACAGTGAAGAACTGTTTTTTTTTTTTTTTTTAATATCTTTATTTTATTGCTTTGTATGTGGTGCTGAGGATCGAACCCAGGGCCTCACGCATGCGAGGCAAGCGCTCTACCGCTGAGCTACAATCCCAGCCCCAGTGAAGAACTGTTTGTGTGTATTTTGGCAGTATAAATTAGAAGCACCTTAAAATACTGTATTTTAACATGACATTTTAATTTCATTCATTCAAATACTTAATGCATTGACTTGGTTTATAGTATACAAAAATGAAAAGTTTGAGGGCTGGGGTTGTGGCTCAGTGGTAGAGCTTTTGCCTGACATGTATGAGGCACTGGGTTCAGTTCTCAGCACCACATATAAATCAGTGAATAAAATAAAGGTCCATCAACAACTAAAAAAGTATTTAAAAAAAAAAGAAAAGTTTACTTTGAAAAGCTTTGTCACTCTTAGAGCTGGGCGCGGTGGCGCATGCCTGTAATCCTAGCACTTTAAGAGGCTGAGACAGGAGAATCGCGAGTTCAAAGCCAGCCTCAGCAAGGGCGAGGCGCTAAGCAATTCAGTGAGACCCTGTCTCTGCATAAGACACAAAATAGGGCTGGGGATGTGGCTCAGTAGTTGAGTACCCCTGAGTTCAATCTCCAGTACCAAAAAAAAAAAAAAGATCAAGATAGGTTCTTTACCTCCTTTGGTATTTATACCAGAAAGATAAATATATACCCAAAACTAAGTATAATACAAGAAAGTATCACATAAGCACTGTTTGTGATCACCACTTCAATTTTTTGAAGCAGAATTACAGACTACTTCTCATAACTCTTTTTTTTCTTGACTCCTTTTTAAGTAGTAGTGGTAAATTTGAAAATCAGAATGGTAATTCCTAGGAAATAGCACATGTATAATGTTTCTTGACAAATTTGATGTGTATATTTTAAAGACCCATTTTCCACGCTTTGGGTCCATTTTGCCTATGTAGATAGCAGCTTACCCATTTGTTCAGTAGCAATGAATAATGCTTGTCTTTGAAGACAAGAGGAACGAGTAGTGCTCCTCTCTCTCCTATTCTTGAGAAGAATAGTTTATCTTTCCATTGTTCATAATTTATGATTGGCATTCTTTTATAAATAAATCTAGTTCTTCTCCATTTCTAGTCTTTTTGATTGAATGTATATTGGTTTATCTCACTGAAGCTTATTTTTTCCAAGTGGTATTTGTCAGCACATTATGTGGTGGCTAAGTGTGCATTCCTCTTTTAAAAGCTTATAAAAGTGCTCAGCATCATTAGTTATTAGAGAAATGCAAATCACATCTACAAAGAGAAGTTAATTTATGTCTGTTGCAGTTGCTCTAGTAAAAAAGACAGACAGTAATAAGTATTGGCAAGGATGTAGAGAAATTGGAACACTTATATATTGCTGGTGAGAATATAAAATGGTACTACTCCTTTAGAATGCAGTTTAGCAGTTCCTCAAAAGTTAACCACATAGTTACCATGACCTAGCAATTGATTCCTACATATAAAACCCAAGGGAGTAGAACATTCTACACAAAAACTTATACAAGAATGTTCATAGTGGCATTTTTCATAGTTGCCCAAAAGTAGAAACAACCCCAGTGTCCAACAGTTGATGAATAGATAACAGAATGTTGTTATAGCCATATAGTGAAGTATCACATGGCACTGGAAAGGAATTAAGCTTTTATACATGTTACATGCTGTTGAACCTTGAAAACATGCTGAGCTGGACACAGAAGACAACATGTATGATTCCGTGGGAAATGTCCAGAATAGGCAAATCCATAAAGATAGACAGTAGATTGGTAGTTGCCAGGGATATAGAGGTCATATGGGAAATGACTGCTATTAATAGGTATAGGGTTTGTTTTCAAGGTGATGAAATACTCTGTAATTAGATGATTATATAACTTTGTAAATATACTAAAACCTCTGAGATGTACACTTTTTTAAAAAGAGTGAATTTTATGTCACATATCTCATTTAAAAAAAGTGTACTCAACAAAACATATTTTGTTAAGAATTTCTGTTACTGGTTTATTAGGTTTCAACCCTTCAGAGACCAAGATTCGAACACCTGATGGGAAAGTATGGCAAGAGGCTGAGTTTCAGAACATGAGTAGAGAACTGTACCGAGATTTAGCACTTCACTTTGCAGGTAAGAGTTAAGCTTTTTTATGGCTTGAGTATTTTATCATGTATACCATCTAACTTATAATATTTAAACATGAAGTTGTCACCCAACTCAAGATTTTCTCTTTTCTAACTGTTATATTTAATGTAGTAGTGGTTTGAGTTAAGACTCAGCCTCTAGACTCTGCTGTAGGGTTAAAATTAGCCTACATGACTAATGAGACAGGCTATTTTAAAACTGAGGACCACCTGATGTGGAAGAAGTATAGGAGAGTCTAGTTGACATTTATTTCTGGTACCCTTCTGAGATCTTTGAAGAGGTCAGATTGTTGAAGTAGTCAGTAATTTGGCAGTCAGATGCAGAAAGAAAATAAGCATTATAGGAAGAGATTAATGTTAGAGAATTGGAAATAGGAGACACCTATGGAAGACTGGAAGAGGGAAATAGAAAGGTTATAGTAGTAATGTTGCTACTTGTTGAATGCCTAGTATAACTGGCAAGATACTAAGTGCTTAATCTTGTGTATTTTTTACAGTTGAGGAAGTAGAGGCTCAGAGTAAGTTTCCCAGGGTTGCATAAAGAATTGAAACCAAGATTCAGAACCAACTCTGTCTGATTTTTAAATCTTGAGGAGTTTCTAGTAAGCCCTCATAGAGATTTAACTCATATGTTTTCTGGCATTGAGTGATCAGTCCAGTTTTCTTGCTTTTATTAATTAGAACACTGCATTCAGAAAACAATTTCTTGTATGGAGAGCTGAGCAAAGATTTTGGAATCAACTTACAAGAGTTCAGATTCTGATTTTGCCACTTATTAGCTATTTCCTTTTTTATTTTTTATTTTTTTAGTTGTAGATGGACACAATATCTTTTTTTTTTTTTAAATTTATTTTTATGTGGTGCTGAGGATTGAACCCAGTGCTTCACGCATGCTAGGCAAGTGCTCTACCACTGAGCCACAACCCTAGCCCACTTTACTAGTTATTTCTGCCAACTATGTTACATAACCTGTCTTCCTTGGTTTTCTTTTCTTATCCATAAAAAGGAATGATAACAATATATGTTGGCTCATGCCTGTAATCCTAGCAGCTTGGGAGCCTGAGACAGGAGGATCGCGAGTTCAAAGCCAGCTTCAGCAATAGTGAAGTGCTAAGCAACTCAGTGAGATCCTGTCTCTACATAAAATACAGAATAGGGCTGAGGATGTGGCTCAGTGGTTGAGTGCCCTGAGTTCAATCCCTGTTATCCCCCTTTCTCCCCCCCAAAATATACATATAATAATGCAGTATCATGACAGAATAGTGGAAAATGTCAAGAACTCTTAAAGAGATGTGCCTGTAATACTCCTCTCTCATTATGGTAGGTGAGTGAACTCTGTGTTCCTACTTGTGTTTTAGATTGTATTTGTTCTTTGTACTTGAGAATTTTACTTCCAGCACACACCTGTAATCCCAGTGACTCAGGAGGCTGAGGCAGGAGGATCACAAGTTAAAGGCCAACATCAGTAACTTAGTGAGGCCCTTAGCAACTTGGTGAGACCCTGTCTCAAAATAAAAACTAGAACAAAGGACTGGGGATGTGGTTTAGTGGTAAGCACCCCAAGGTTCAGTCCCCAGTACCAAAAAAAAAATTTTTTTCACCCTGTCTTCTGTTGTTCTTTTCACCATCATTTTTTCCTTTCTACCAGGTCATGCCCATTGAGATACTGTTTGTTTACATGCTATTATGTCAGCCATCATAAAAGAACTTTTTTTGGGGGGTGGGGGGCTTTACTTCTCCCCAGTCACTGTCATGTTTCTTCCCTCTGTTAATAGTAAAACTGCAAAAAGTTGCCTTGTACTCATGTCTCCGATTCATCTCCTCCCTTTCTTAATCTTTTTGTTTTAGATATTTGCCATTATTTCTCTGTGGGCTAATGTTCTCAAGATCATCAGTGACTTTCACATTGTTAAATGCAGTGTTTAATACTCACCTGTCATCTTGAGTTCTCAGCATTTGACATGATTGATCACTTCTTCCTTGATATCTAGGATTTCTTTTTTTTTTTTAATATTTTTTTAGTTGTTGATGGATCTTTATTTTATTCATTTGTTATTTATATGTGGTGCTGAGAATTGAACCCAGTGCCTCACGCATGCTAGGCAAGCACTCTGCCACTGAGCTACAGCCCCAGCCCCTAGGATTTCTTAAGTACCTGGTTTTCCTCCTAAGTCTAGCTGCTCCTTTTCCAGTTTTTTCCCTCACCAACTCCCTCATCTCTAAACATTGGCATGCCTTGGCTTCAATCCTTGGTACTCATGCTTTTCTTTCTCCCTCCTGCATGTATGCTCTCATTTATATTTATCTACATATACCTATTAGGCAAGCTTAGCTAGTCTCAGACATTTATTCTATATTGCTAATGATTCCCAGATTTATGCCTCTAGCCCAGACCTCCCCTCTTAACTCAAACTCTTATCCAGCTGGTAACTCCACATGTATAAAAAAGATATCTTAAGCTTAATATATCCAAAATAGAGCTTATTAACTAACTCAGTGGGGTCATGATACTTCCCTTAAACTTGCTACTCTGGCATTCATTGCATGTCAGTTAATGCTGTTCTTTCAAGAGTTCAGACCCCAAGTCTTGGGTCTTCCTTGATCCCCTTCTTATTTCTTTCATACTTTATATTGTTCAAAATAAATTGTGTGCCTGTGTATGTGTATAATATATGTAAAACATTTATAAAACACACATACACACTTCAGTCACTACCACCTAGATCAAGCAGCCATCAGTTTCTTGGTCTCGTGCCTGGATTACTACAATGGTCTTCCAACTGGTCTCTTTACTTCTCCCTTCTAATGAATCTGTTCTCATCACAACTGCTAGAGTGAGCTTGTTAAGTTTTAAAAAATCATGTCACTCCTTTATTTAGAATTTTTTAAAAACTTTCCCTCACTTTTGAGTAAAGCTGAGATTCTTACAGTGACTTATAAAACCCTGTGTGATCTAGCTCTCAGTTATGTCTCTGACCACACTATTCTCTCTTTTTTTGTTCATTTCAATTACACTGGCCTCCTTGCTCATTCTTAGACACTAGGTTTAACTCCTGCCCTAGAGCCTTGTACTCATACTTTTTTTCCCCCTGCCCATAATGCAAGGCTGTTCATGTACTTTAACTTCCATTTATTCATATCTGAAATTGAGGTTAATTAAAAAATTTCTATGCATGGTCAGCCCCCCAGGTTGAAAAAAACCTAAAAATTAATGAGTAGTAATTTACACATGAAATACCTTGTCAGTTTTCACTTGCATATCATGAAAGGATCTACTTTAAGGATATTATATTGAGCAGTGTGTAGTGTTTGAGCAGTGTGTAGTGTTACACATCTATAATCCCAGTGACTACAGAGCAAGAAGATCACAAGTTCAAGGCTAACCTTGGCAACTTAATAAGACACTGTCTCAAAATAAAAAAATAAAAACAGCTGGGGATGTAGTTAAGTGGTAGAGCACCTCTGGGTTCAAGCCCAGTACCAGTATTGCCAAAAAAAAAAAAAATTGACTATTCTGTAAACTTCTTGTGTTTCTACATTTTTAAATGAAATAGGAATTTGTGACAGTATTTACCTCTGAAATTCTGCACATGCAGACTTTTAAACCTTGACTTTTAAACCATTATTACTATAACTTTTTTTTTTCATTTGTGAAAATGAGGTTTCTGAAGAAGAAAGAAAAATAAAGATGAGGCTGGGGTTGTGGCTCAGTGGTAGAATATAGAATGCTTGCCTGGCACATGTGAGACACTGGGTTTGATCCTTGGCACCACATAAAAATAAATAAATAAAATAAAGATATTGTGTCCATCTACAGCTAACAAAAGATATTAAAAAGAAAAAAGAATTAGAACCTAACAGTGGAGTGATGGTAGTCTTTAGATCTTTCTTTCTTTCTTTTTTTTTTTTTTTTTGTACTGGGGATTGAACTCAGGGGTACTCTACCACTGAGCCACATCCCCAGCCATATTTTGTGTTTTATGTAGAGACAGGATCTCATTGAGTTGTTTAGCACCTTGCCGTTGCTGAGGCTGGCTTTGAACTGACGATTCTCCTGCCTCAGCCTCCCAAAGTGCTGGGATTACAGGCGTGTGCCACCGCGCCCAGCTGTCTTTAGATCTTTTGATAAGAAAAGTTGACATTGGTAGCTTATGGGTCACAGAAATAGCCTCAGTGAAGATGTTTTTTGTGCTACATGAATCATATGCTTTATATTATATCCACCACGCACCTCATCTACTGGAGATACATTCCAAGAATCACAGAGGATGCCTGGTACTGAAGATAGTACTAAATCCTACTTACACTTTTTATTCCCCCAATACATACCTATAATAAAGTTTAATTTATTAATTAGGTCCAGTAAGAGATTCATAACAACTTAATATAGATCTTGGCCACCTCAGCATACAATTTTTTTCTTTATTAAGTCAACAAATTTCACTTTTTCACTTAAAGGAAGTACTTTATAGCTTTTTTAAAAATATATATCTTTATTTATTTATTTATTTATTTATTTTTATGTGGTGCTGAGGATTGAACCCAGTGCCTCATGCATGCGAGGCAAACGCTCTACCACTGAGGCACAACCCCAGCCCCACTTTATAGCTTTTTGTTGGCATACCCAAATTGGTGGCATCACTATTCTTGGGTGTTGGATCTATTAAGTAAAATAAGGTTTGTAAGTTGAACAGAAGCTCTGTGATATCACAACAGTGAGAGTCAATCTGATAACCAAGAGCGGCTGCTGAGTGACTAATGTGAGGGTTGACTAATGGGTAGGCAGGCAAGTCATACATGCAGTGTGGATATGCAGGCAAAGGGATGACCTGCTCTGGGCTAGATGGCAAGAGAGTTCATGATGTTACTTAGAATGTTGTACAATTTAAGTCTTTTGAATTGTTTATTTCTGTAAGTTTCTATTTGATATTTTCAGACTCTAGTTGGCCTTGGGTAACTGAAACTGCACAAAGTGAAACCACAGATAAGGAGCAACTGCTGTAATAATTTTTCTTACTGGGGGACAATAAGTAGGTGGATGGGAATCATAATTGCTATAAATTTTTCTACATTTTAGATGATATATCTACAAAAGAAAAACCTACAGAAAAAAGTAAAGAGAAGAAAGTGGTCAAGCCAGTACGAAAAGTCCAAAAGGTAACACAGTTATCCAGTCCAGAATGTAAAACAGGTTAGTCTTTCAGTATTGTATCCATCCTAAAGTTACATATTACTGATCTTGAATGTATATGGATGTAAATATTTGTTACCAAATATTCTCAGTGTTTGGTACATAGAAAAATTCAGTACTTTGTATTATTGTGTGTGTGTGTCTGTGTGCGTGCTTGTGCACGTGCACTTGCATGAGTGTGTGTGTATTGAGGCATAATTGATGTAGAATAAACTATATATTTAGAATATATAATTTGAAAAGTTTCATATTCACAAAGCCATCTGTTCATTATATATTCAAGATATGTAACACGTCTATCACTCCCAAAAGTTATCCTCATTATTTTTAATAGAAATTAACCAGATTGATGATTTTTATTTAGTGATTTTTTTTTCTTTTCTTTTGATACCTGAGATTGAACTCAGGGGTACTCAACCACTGAGCTGTATTCCCAGCCCTTTTTTGTGTTTTATGTAGAGATAGGGTCTCACTGAGTTGCTTAGCCCTCTTACTGTTGCTGAGGCTGGCTCTGAACTCATGATTCTCCTGTCTCAGCTTTCCAAAGTGCTGGGATTACAGGCGTGCACCAACATGCCTGACTCTTCTAGTGGTTTTTTTAAAAAATATTTTTTAGTCGTAGATGGACACAGCACACTTATTTATTTATTTATTTATTTTTATGTAGTGTGATGATCGAACCTAGTGCTTAATGCATTCAAGGTGAGTGCTCTACCACTGAACCACAACCCCAGCCCCTGTAGTGATGTTTTATATACAAGGACATTGTTCATGACTGGCATTAGCCCTTTCATTTATTTTCATAAGAGTGAATTTTGCACAGTGGAACTGTGCCAGTCCTTACCAGTAGTGATCATGTTGGGCAGAGAACTGATTAAGTTTGAATATCATTTCATAGTGATTAACATTTCAGCCTCAATCCAGATTGACTGGATTTGTAACTTGCTTTATTCCTTTAACAAATGGGTTAATTTTAGTATGCCTTGGTTTCTCCATATGTAAAATAGGAAAGTAACATCATGAGCTCTCTTGCCATCTAGCCCAGAGCAGGTCATCCCTTTGCCTGCATATCCACACTGCATGTATGACTTGCCTGCCCATTAGTCAACTCCCGCATTAGTCAGTCAGCAGCCGCTCTTGGTTATTAGATTGACTCTCACTGTTGTGATATCACAGAGCTTCTGTTCAACTTACCAACCTTATTTTACTTGATAGATCCCATACCCAAGAATAGTGATGCCACCAATTTGGGTATGCCAACAAAAAGCTATAAAGTACTTCCTTTAAGTGAAAAAGTTAAATTTGTTGACTTAATAAAGAAAAAAATTGTATGCTGAAGTGGCTAAAATCTGTAGTAAGTTGTTTTTAATATCTTATTGGGCCCAGTTTATAAATTAAACTTTATCATAGATATGCATAGTATCAGTATCTCACAGAGATCTTGTGAAAACTAAAAAATGCCTACAAGCTCTTAATATAGTACCTGACACATGATTAAGTACTCAAATGTTCATTATGACTCCATTAATAATAGTAATGATTATTTCTGGTTATACTGAAAATGTTTGTTTAGTATATCATATTAGTGTTAGTAGTTTGGGCCAAAAAAGAGTAGAGAATGTTTGGAACTTAACACTTTCAGTTTGGAGACATTCTGAATTGATATATTAATTCATTACTCAAATGTTATTGAGCACTTGTTCTATGTGAAACACTATGCTAAGCTTAGGTAATAGAGTGGTACACAAGATGCACATAGTTTCAGCCTTCATGGAGCAGGTTTGTAGTTATAAGGAAGTATAAATTAATGCTATGATAACAGATACCGAGTTTTATGGGAACAGGGTCAGAAAGGTCGGACACTGCTTTTTGATCAGACTGTTTTTCTCATCATAGACTAATCAGTAGAATAGCAAATAACATTTTGCAACATTCATTAACAGTGGCACTGTGAATAAAAATGAAATTTTACAAGAACATGAATGATCTCAGTGTTAACTAAGTCTTAAAATTAAATATTTTTCATGTAGTATATAATACTGTTGTCAGGGGTTTAGTTTGAAATAAAGCACCAGGAGCACTATAACTTGTAGCACTAATTTAGAGTATATTTGTCCATTTTTGTTGTAGGCTAATTCCCATGTATGCACTGTACCATGACTTAGACATAGAATCATTAAATTTGCTAAAGCTGTAGTAATAGTTTGCCTAGCGAAAGTCTTCTTTTTCTTCCCACTTACTGCATAAGACTGTTTCAGAAAGCCAGAAGTTACAAATAACCACCCAGCATATTCAAACACCAGCATTTATAAATAACTTCCCAGTATATTCATGTTTGTTTGTTTTTGATTCAGAAAATAAAACTGAAATGTGAGGTCTGTTTTCTCATTTTTCTTAAAAATACAAAATTCCTTATAAATAGATTGAGCAAGAGACTTAAAAGTGTTTAAATACTTTCGGGAGTATATAAATAAGATAGAAGAACATTTCTCAAGTAATTAGCACACATTTATTATTCACCTTTTATCTTTTTAATTTCTAATTTTTTTATAAGCAATTGTTTTATTTATGAAATCTTTATAATTAAGATGATACAATCTACTGACAAATCCCATGGAATGGTTATTTATGAAAATGTTTTCAGAGATATTTGTAAAGATTAACTTAAAAGAAATCCTTGACATTTAAAATGTAAAAATATATTATACATGTGAAGTAATATACTTCTGGGAAAAGCAAAAGATCGAGATCTGTACAAAGGAGGAAAGGACCATATCAGATCCCAAAACGATGAAAAGCAATAAAGTAAAGGCATAAAGGAACGAGCCAAAATACATAGAGCATGAAGGAAATCTCTAGTCATCTGTGAAAATTACACTTTAAAATCAAGTTTTATTTTGCTAGATCTTGCTCTTTCTCTAAATACATTTGTGTGCCTTTTCTGTGATTAAGAAGGCCAAAATTCTCAAGATAGGCACAGAGAAATTCTGATATTTTTGTACCTAAGTGATAGTCAGATTCAGCTGCTCTGAGATCTTGCCAGAGAAAATGAAGAATGCAGTTCCACTCTTGAAACTTTGAAAAGAACTGTTGCATGGCACTGCTCACAAATCAAGTTGAGGTTTCAGGCTTTTATGCTTCCACTGGTTAATTTGGGGGCAGGAGGGGTACTGGGATTAAATCCAGGGCACTTAGCCACTAAGCTATATCCTAAGCCCTTTTATTTTTTTATTTTGAGACAGAGTCTAAGTTGCTTAGGGCCTCATTAAGTTGCTGAGGTTGGCTTTGAACTTGATTATTTACCTTTTTATGATTAATGTTTTCCTTAAGACTATACTTCCAATTAAACTTTTTAAATTAAAGCCCCCTTTTAAAGAAAACCTAAATGAATATCTTTTGTTATAAACACAATAAAATAGTGTCATAGCTTGAAAAATAGAAAACAGATAAAAGCATTATGTTGATGTAAAGTACTAGTATTTTGTGTATTTTATTATAGTACTTTTGAAATCACATTAATGATTATAATCATTTTATATCTAAACTTTTAAAAAAATTTTTTTGGTTGTAGATGGACACAATTTCTTTATTTATTTTTATGTGATGCTGAGGATTGAACCCAGTGCCTCACGCATGTGAGGCAAGCGCTCTAGCACTGAGCCCCAGCCCCTATATCTAAACTTTTTACATGTAAAATGTTACTATTTCTTTTAGCTTTTTTTTTGTTGTTGTTGTTACTGAGGATTGAACTCAGGGGTACTTGACCACTGAGACAAGGTCTCACTGAGTTGCTTAGTGCCTCTCCCTTGCTGAGGCTGGCTTTGAACTCACCATTTCCCTGTCTCAGGCTCCCAGAGTGCTGGTATTACAGGCGTGCGCCACCGCTCCCGGCTTTTTTCAGCATCTTTTCAGAAGAACATTTCTCTTTTTTCTTATGGAAATTGTCATTCTGTAATGGCCATATAATGCTCTGTGTAGTAGAAACATAATAACTATTCACATTCTTTAATATATAGGTTACTTCTGATATTATAAAGAATGATATTTGGGCTGGGGTTGTAGCTCAGTGGTAGAATGCTTACCTTGCATGTGTAAGGCACTAGGTTTGATTCTCAGCACCCTATATAAGTAAATAAATAAAATAAAGGTCCATCAACAATTAAAAAAATGATACAATTGGGTTGGGGATGTGGCTCAGGGTACAGTGTTTTCCTAACATGCATGAGGCATGAGGCCTAGGTTACTATCCCCAGCACTGCAAAAAAGAAAAAAAATCAATATTTTCATTTATTTCAAGGGGAATAAGCACAGGAGTTCCTGTCACATAATACTATTTTTTTTTTATTTATGTGGTGCTAAGAATTAAACCTGGTGCCTCACAAATGTTGGGCAAATGCTTTCTTGCTGAGCCACAACCCCAGCCCTTGTTTTTTTTTATAAAGAAACTATACCTACTTACATTTCAACAAGCAGTGTATAAATTGAATGAGCTAATAATTTTACATTAACGGTTTTTTTGTTTTTTTTTTGATACCAGGTATTGAATCCAAGTGGCTTAACCACTCAGTTATATCCCCAACGCTTTTTATTTTTTATTTTCAGACAATCCTGCTAAGTTGTTTAGGGGCTTGCTAAGTTGCTGAGGCTGGCTTTGAACTTGGGATCCTCAAGCCTCAGCCTCCTGAGCTGCTGGGATTATAGGCATGTGCCACCATGTCCAGCAGAGTTGACTTTTTTTTTTTTTTTTTTTGGTACTGGGAATTGAACTCAGGGGTACTTGACCATTGAGCCACATCCCCAGCCCTATTTTGTGTTTTATTTAGAGACAAGGTCTCACTGAGTTGCTTAGCATCTTGCCGTTGCTGAGGCTGGCTTTGAACTCGCAATTCTCCTGCCTCAGCCTCCCAAAGTGCTGGGATTACAAACCTGTGCCACTGTGCCCAGCTACTGTTGACTATTAATATAAAAATTTTCTTTGTAATTGGATTAGTTTTAAAATGCTATTTCATTATTTTCATTATAATTCTCTTTCTCATATTGTTCTACTTAAACACATGTTTATTTCATGTTTATTTTTTACAGTGTCTATTTTGTAAATAGCCTCTGTCATTTGTTGCTTTTAAGGTTATTGTCTTTTAGGATGGTGATCTAATTTTAATTTTCTGAAACTAGTAGATGAATTTTTTTTTCTCCTAGTAAACAGCTATATTTGTTGAAATATATTCTTATTTTTGTGAACCATTATAATACGGGCAGTTTAAAGTGTTGGTATTTGTGTTGATAGTGTTATTGTTCAGAGAATAGTGGTGTGACTTTATGGTATACATCTATAAAATACAATGTGAAAGACCCAGTAATGACATCCCTTTCAAAGGTGATCACTGTTAATTATTTTATTTCTCCTCATAAGTTTTGAGGAGAAAATGCTTAAATCAAGTCATTCATTTGTTCAGCAAACGTATGTTTTATCATTTACTATGTACCAAAACCAAACACTTACTATCATTAAAGACATATTTTTGCTCTTTGCTAAATGAAATTGTTGAGTTCAATGCCTTAGTACTTGAGGCTTTAGGAATAATTATGATTTGGTACTTAATAATTATGAAAACATTTTATACTTATTTGACATTTCTAAGTAAATAAAGATAAGGACAAACTGTTAACCGATTTTGGTGGCTTAGAGTTAAAAATATAGTTATATTGTAAAACTTTGGACTTTAACAGAAGATAAACAGAAAATTAATTATAAAACCTGCGTGGTTGAGTAGGTATATTACTTAGAGCTAAAACCTGAGTTTTAAATTTAATGTTATATATACACCTATATATTTTAGGTAATAGTCGTGTGATAAGTACATCTTCTTGGCGAGATGGACAAAAATTAGTAAAGAAAATTCTGGGACCTGTGCCCAGAATGGAGCAGAAAGAGCCAAGAACAGCATCCAGTGACAGAAATGGAAGAGCAAGAACTACTAAATCTGGTAAGTAGCTATAATTAAAATTGCTGAGAAAAATAATTAAAAATGGCTTGTGTTTGTACTTAGGGAAGGTTACCATACATTGAGAATGTTGTAGGATTATACTTTATAATTGTGAATGAAGCTCAAAACAAAAATGTACTACTGGGGCTGGGCGCAGTGACACACACTTATAATCCCAGCAGCTTGGGAGGCTGAGACGGGGGTAACGAATTAAAAGCCAGCCTCAGCAACAGCGAGGCACTAAGCAACTTAGTGAGACCCTGTCTCTAAGTAAAACACAAAACAGGGCTGAGGATGTGGCTCAGTGGTTGAGTGCCCCTGAGTTCAAACCCTGGTACCACCCCCCCACCCCCCCAAAAAAAGTTGTACTGGGCTTCTCTGAATAATCTTTGCACATAGGTGTTTTGGTCATCTGTACCAAGAATTCTGTATTTGTTATATTCATTACAATTAGCTGTCATGAATATCAAAGCATTGTTTTAATCAAATCATATCAGACTTCTAGGGACCTTAAGAGAATCAAGTCCAGCCTGTCTTTTCCAACATGTACAAACATTCATTTACAAAATTGGGGTTTTTTTGTTTTTTTAAATGTAGTTTAGGAAACTGACTTTGAAAGAAAAGTGATTTTTCTCAGCATTGTATAGTTTGTGGCATATTTTGGATGTAAGTTCCAGAACTTTTACATTTGGCCTTCAGTTCTATCACTTCTCACTTTTTGAAGTGTCTTAAATACTATTCGAAATGTCTGAAATGCTAATTTGAGAAATAAAAGATAAAGATCTACAAGCCCAGCTTTTCTTTATAGTAGCAAAATTTGTCTTAATTTAGTTACTGCAGAATTCAGTAAGAAATGAAATCACAGCTCTACTTTGATATATAGAAGTCAGTATACCTTGTATTTGTTCCTTTTCACTTTCATCTATGTTGCCAATAAACATGCATTCTCACCTAAAATTAAACTATAGCTGAGTGTGGTGGGGCATACCTGTAATCCTAGCACTTGGGAGCCTGAAGTGAGAGGATTGAAGTTTGAGGCCAGCTTAGGCAACCTAGTGTGACCCTCATTTCAAAAACAGTTTGTTCTACAGAGATTATTAAAATGTGAATATGTTCATATATGAGGCCAGTTTTAATATTTTCTGCACTGAGAAAAGTAGGTTAAATTTTCAGAAATTGTCTGATAAACTTATCTACATATGATTCCATTTCGTGTAATTGTGAAAGGGGTCAGTGTTGTAGAATTTTCAGAAAAAATCAGTATTTTTGGTGCCTTTATTATTTGGATTTGGTATATGATCTTTGGAAAGCTTTTAAAAACTATTACTCTTTTAAAGATTCTTAAGTATTTTCAATTTCCTTGGTTCTAATTAAGATACTTCATACTAAAAAGATAATTTATTTTTGTTGTTTTTGTGGTGCTAAGCATTGAACCCAGAGCCTCAAACATGCTAGGCGAGTACTCTAACACCAAACTACAACCCCAGCCAAGATTATTGATTTTTAAAGCAGAGAAGTAGTCATATTAATTGTGCATGTAAGAGAGAAATAGTAATGTTTAATGTTCACATTAACTGTAAGATCTGTTTTTTTTCTAGAAATATTAAAAAAGGCATTTAAAAAAAGATCCAAGAAAGTATTATTTTTCTGAAGATTGAAATTCTTTTAAAAAGAGAAGGTTTTATTTTCTTTTATAATGTTCCTTTTTTTTTTTTTTTGTAGTTGTAGATGGAGAGCATACTTTTATTATATTTGCTTATTTTTGTATGTGATGCCAAGGATCAAACCTAGTGCCTCACATATGCTAGGCAAGCACTCTGCCACTGAGCCCCAGCCCTTTTTTTTTTTTAAATATTTATTTTTTAGTTGTAGGTGGACACAATAGCTTTATTTTATTTTTATGTGGTGCTGAGGATCGAACCCAGTGCCTCCCGCGTGCTAGGCGAGCATGCTACCACTGCACCATAACCCCAGCCCCGAGCCCCAGCCCTTTTATAATGTTCTTTAGAAGACTATAGGATATTTTGAATTTAAGATAAAGTTGTATTTCCTAATTTTCTTCTTAGTGCAACGAATCTTAGGAATGAATATAGAATTTTAACATATCACTAACAGTTTATATGTTATAGGGGGTCATATTGGAAGAGCAGAATCTGATCCCAGGTTGGATGTTTCACATAGACATCTTCCACGAAGCTTGGAACGTTCAAGAAGTAGAGCTCGATCTGAAAATAATGTAAAGAAGTTAGCTCCATCTCTTCCAGAAAATAAACAGGAGGAAAGTACTGCCTTAAATAAGGACTTTTTACCTGTTGAAATCCGTGGCATTCTCGATGACCTACAGCTAGATTCTACAGCTCAGACCTCTAGGCCAGAAACTGGAGAGTTACAGAATCCAAAGTCATCAGCACCTGTCCAGGCTCCTCGGAGTCATAGCCCAGTGAAAAGAAAACCTGACAAAATAGCAGCTAATGAAGAGCCCCCTGTTATTTCCAAAAAGCGCCACTATGACACTGATGAAGTACGACAGTACATTGTTAAACAGCAGGAAGAAAGGAAGAGGAAGCAAAATGAAGAGAAGAAGGCTCAAAAGGAGGCTACTGAACAGAAGAATAAACGATTACAGGAACTCTACCGGAAACAGAAAGAAGCTTTTACTAAAGCAAAAAATGTACCTCCTGATCCATCAGCAGCTAGGAGACTACAGGAAACATACTCCAAATTGCTACTAGAAAAGACCTTGCTGGAAGAGCCAGCTCATCAACATGTTACACAGGAAACACAGGTGATAGTAGTAAGAAATACAAAAAGGAGTAACTTGTGCTTAGGAAAAGCTTATTTGCCATATTGTACTATTTAAAAATTATTCACCATTACTAGTATTCAGACATATGCTTAGATAATATTTAAAATAGTCATGACTTTTCATGAAATTTATTGCATATGAAGAATTATGTGAAAAATATGATAGAAAATAATAGCTGGATTAAGAGTTTCCAACATTGATTCCAATAGTCAGTCAACATTGATTGATTCCTCTTGTCTTTGCTATTATATTCATGCCTAGTTTTCATTGTAGAGCCAAACAAATACTCAGTACATAGATTATGTTAGGACATACTTAGTTTTATAATCTGTGCTGAAATTAGAGACTATCCTAGGTTAGTGTGCTAATGAAGAATAATAAGTATGCACTATGTATCTCATACAATTTTAAAGGCTTTACTTACAAGCTTAAGCTCAGTAAATCTTCACGACCATGAGAAGGGTAGGTACTGTCTTATTTCTACGTAGCAGGTGAAAAATACTGAGATTTATAAAGGATATTACTTCTTCTAATACTAAGCAGCTAGGATTAGGTATTCTTGTTGGATTTTAAAAATTTTGTTGTTAATCATAACAAATGTGATTTGCTTATATTTTAGGAAGAAAATATAAAACTAAATGTGAATTGCTTATATTTTAGGAAGAAAAGTCCTCTGTGTTATGTTCTTTGTAAAGCTGAAGTGATTTTATCTTATGAGCTCTCTGAATAATTCTTTGTGGTAAGAGCCAGATAAATGTGATGTCCTTTTTTTCTAGGCCAGACCAGGGTATCAGCCATCTGGAGAATCTGACAAAGAAAATAAAGTACAGGAACGTCCTCCAAGTGCATCTTCCAGTAGTGACATGTCTCTGTCAGAACCTTCACAGCCTCTCGCAAGGTAAAAAGGAGAGGATGAAATTTCATTTTATGGAGTTTAGTGAGTGGTCTGCGCTCAATGAATTTTGCTGACTGACCTTGGCTAGCAAGAGAGCATAGAGATTTATTTCTAATAATGTCTTCTAAGCATGGTATAGAGTTATGCTTACTTTATGCCCTATTCTTAGTTATTCATATTTTGCCTGTTCTTTAATCCAGTATTAATGTTGGTTCCTCCTGCAGTTGGAAGCACTCTTGCATTCTCTGAACCAAACACACAATAAAAATCTGTTGGGTGGATAAATCTTAGTGAAAGATTAAATGGTTATAAATTATACTTAGTAATGAGATCCACTTTGGGAAGGGAAAGATTTTGAAATTCTTTGATAATGCACAATAGAAATCAAATCACTTTCCAATTTGGGGTTAGTTGTTTCCCCTCACCCTACAGAATAATAATACTGATAAAATAGCTAACATTTATTGTTTCTTAGGTTTTGGGCACTAATCTGAGTACTTTGTGTATACTATTTAATCCTTATAATTTCTTGTATTAGGTAGTGTTGTTCCTGTTTTACAGAAGAAGTAACTGAGGCTACTACAGTTTAATTAACTTTCTCCAAGTTGTTAAAACATTAGTGGTAGAGATAGGTTTGAACCTAGGCTATCTGACTCCAGAAGCCTGTGCTTTTTACTACTCTCCATACTGCCTCTTCCAAATAAGTGAAATGTTTGAGATGGTTTGTTTAAGGTTTAAACATTTTTTTAAATATAAACACAATTGAGTGCCGATCCTCTTCAGTTCATTATTGTTGTCAGACATACTCTGCAGAGTTCATATCTTCAATTTTTGCCTTTTTCTGAGTTTTGTTCTCCAATTTTAAATTGGTTGTTTAAGTCTATTTTGAGAACTTACTACCTTGCACTAGTTTCTCTCCTTCCTTTCTTTGTATCTTTTTAATTTTTAAAAAGAAATTAGCACGTAAAAATTATATTTATGATGTACCATACATTGTTTCAATACATGTATATATTTTGTGCCTCTCTCTTCTTTTTTGATACCAGACTTCTTCAACCCGTGGTGTCTTAACCTATTGCCTCCACTTCGGCACTGTCCATTTCTGAACTTCTCCATTCCTATTAATTGCTTAAACATACCTTCATGGTTAAAATAAATTTATTTTATGCTTAAAATTATGTCATTTTCCTTGTTCTTCATGTGCCATCATTTTTGTATTTGCTAACTTACTATTACCAAGTTATATATCTGTCCTTGAATACCTTGAAGAATCAGCTTAACAATCACTTTCCTTGTCCAGCAGAACTACTTGCTCCCTTATCTTTATCTTAATGAACTTTATAAATCTTTGATTATCTTAGTACTTATGACATCTGTAATTTAGCTGTTCACTTATTAGTCTGTCATCCTTGTTATAAAGATCCTAGAATAAGGATTCTTTTTTTTACTTATTTATTTAATCATTTATTATATGTGATGCTCAGGATTGAACCCAGAACTTTGTGCATGGTAGGCCAACATTCTGCCAGCACAGCCACCTCCCCAGCCAGGTTAATTCTTAACTGGATTAAATATATTCATTTTTGTTTTCCTCTGTTCCTCCACCATCTAAATAGCATTTACCATAAAACTGGCATTTTAAGTACTTGGATTTTAAACTCTTGGATTTTTATTCATTAATGTCTTTTGTATTATAACCTCCTTTGTATTCCTGTTGCTAGCAGCTTGGCTTAGGCACTAATAACCTCACATCTTTCACTTATAATAGTTTATATATGATAGCATAGAATCTGTGTTGTAGTCTTCCTTCATTCCGTTCCTATTGGCAGCCCTTGAGTATGCAAGACTGCTGTAACTTCCCACAAGAACCTGCTTGACATGATTTTCATTTCCTTTATCGCCTTGGTTACCATCTTCCAGATGTTTTTTAGTCCACTTGGGGAAGTGTACATTTCTCCATATTAGTTTAGTCTAAAGTTGCAGCCTTTACAAATCATTCTGACTCATAGTTTGATTATTTGTTGGGGTAGCCACACTTCCAGGCTTTCTGTCTTCCACAAATTTGATAAGCATATCTTAATGGCATCATTCAAAAGTAAAGACAAGAGACTAAGGACAAAATCTTTTTTTTTTAATATATATTTTTAGTTGTAGATGGACACAGTAGCTTGCTTTATGTATTTTTATGTGTGCTGAGGATTGAACCCAGTGCCTCACACTTGTGTGGCAAGTGCTCTACCACTGAGCTACAGCCCCAGCCCCAAGGACAAAATCTTAATAGTTGATATCCACCTTTTTTCTCTCTGTAGTATCCCTTAATATACAGGAAGTGTGTATGGTCTGGTAACATAGGTAGATGTACATTGGTTAGTTGGGGTAGGATATCTTTATCCTGTTTCTAGACTTTATGGACACCTGACCCTATATTGTATATTTATAATGGGAACTCACAGTTTTGCATTTAGTTCCTTGATGTTTGTTAATTTTTTAGAAGTTGGTTATAATCATCTCATTCTTTTTGTAAACACAATCTTAAACATCATTATTCAGCTTTCAGTAATGTCTGTTGATTGGAATAATCTGTATAATGTCTACATTAATATTTAGCACTCTTAAGCATTTTTCTTTTATGTAGCATTTTTAAAGGATAAGATAGAGCCAGAGATGTAAAGAAATTTAAAGATTTTAATGCCTTCTCTTTAATTAATAGTTTTTACAAAGTGGTATCTTGGTTGGAAGAAGCAAATAAGTTTGCAAAACAGTATAGGTGGTGCAATTTCATTTTTTTGTGCAAATAACACCACCTAAAACAACATACATATAGAAAAGTGTAAGGATATAAATCTAAATTAAATATTTAAAGTGACTCTGATTGTTTAGCTAGCTGTGAGTGATATTTACCTTTTTTATACTTTCTGCCTCTCCCCACCCCCAGTATGCATTACTCTTATAATCAGAAAAAAAACCCGAAACTTTTGTTTTAAATGGTGGCTTGGACTGGGGATATAGCTCTATGGTAGAGTGCTTGCCTAGCATACATAAAGCCATGGGTTTGATCCCCAGCACTGCAACAACAACAAAAAGGTGGTTTAGTTATTAGTTACTGTGTTAACTAACATATTGTGACTTTCATTTCCAGAAGGGACTTGATAGAACCTACGTGGATGCAGCCTGACAGATTGAGCCCACGGATTCATAATTCTCAACCACAACCTCTTATTGGAACAGCTGGAAATTTACTCTCCCATCTCCTAAATCTAGAGCATGTAGGAATTTTGCACAAGGATTTTGAGTCTATTTTACCAACCAGGAAGAATCATAATATGACTTCAGGACCATTAAGTTTTACACCTCAACAATATCTGACCTCACCAGCTGCTCATCCAGATGCCTTGTTAAAACCTAGTGCCAGCCAGTATAAGAGTAAACTGGATCGTATTGAAGCTTTGAAAGCAACAGCTGCTTCTTTGTCTAGCAGGATTGAAAGTGAAGCCAAGAAATTAGCTGGGGCCAACATTAACTATGGGTCAGTGTGGAACACTGAATATGAAGTGCAGCAAGCACCTCAAGAAGATGGACCGTGGACAAAGGCTCTGAGTCCACCTGTGAAAGAGGATACTGAAGATGTTTTTTCTGCTCGAATTCAAAAGATGCTGGGAACGTGTGTATCTCATACAACTTTTGATGATGATCTTCCTGGTGTAGGCAACCTTAGTGAATTTAAAAAGCTTCCTGAGATGATACGACCTCAGAGTGCCATATCAAGCTTCAGAATGAGGTCTGCTGGTTCCAAACCAGGAGGGCTGCTGGCACAGTTATGTAAGAGGCAGACAGACTCTTCTCTCTCTGATCTGCAAACCTGTTCTCAAGAAAAAGCGAAAATGTCTCTTTGTTCCAGTACAGACTCAGTCAGTGAGGGGCCTCTTCTTAGTGAGGGGAGTCTTTCTGAAGAGGAGGGAGGCAGGGATGGACGGCCCCTTTTAAAGGTGGCAGAAATCTTAAAAGAAAAGGAATTTTGTGTGGGAGAAAGAAATACTTATGAACCCATCAAAGAGTTTCAGAAGGAAGCTGAGAAATTCTTGCCACTTTTGGGACACATAGGCAGTACACAAAGCAAAGGACCATGGGAGGAATTAGCAAAAGGAAGTCCACATAGCGTCATTAATATTTTTACCAAATCGTATCAGTTGTATGGAAAAGGTGAGAAAAATAAGGATTTATACTATCTTTGTTATTTTAAATTATTTCATAATTTTTGTACAATATAATATACTTAAGTACACATTCTTCATTGTTTATTATAAAGATAATGGAGACTCATAATCTATCTTAGTGTCTGTTATCTCTGAATTTCAACTAGCACATTCATAATTTAATCTTTAGAATTTTATTTTTTAGTTGTCATTAAAAAAATATTTGATAGTTGTAGAAATTTTGGTCTAGTTTAGAGAAATTTATAGATGATGGTCAAGACTTGGCACATATCAAATATATACTAGGTTTTATGTGGCTGTATTTACATACTTGAATAAAAATTGTTCCTATATATAGTAATGTGTGAATCCTTGGAATATAGTGGTCAAGAGTTCAGAGGGGCAATGTGGTAACATTTCTAAGATGGAAACAACTCTACTACTGTTTATCAAAACAAATTTTAATAGCAGTCAGACTTTGAACAGTAATCTGGCTATATATTTGAGCCCTCAGACATTGGTTTCATTATGCTATTTTCCTTTCATGTATGTTTGAAAACTTCATAAAAATGTAATTATTAGATAAAAAAACTAAATGAAAAAGAAGCTTTAGTAAAAGCAAACTAAACTGTCCCTATGTGCATATTATTGATCTCCATGTCATGGAATGCTTTGCTTATGATTTTTTGATTTTGATTTTTATGCATCAATTATTACTTTTGACAGGATTTGAAGACAGATTAGATAGAGGAACATCAGCGTCACGGCCTTTGAATGTCACTACAACCCCCCTAAGCAGTGTTTCTTATGAAGATGATTTTGTCTCCTCTCCAGGGAGTGGGACTTTGACAGAAAAAAAATCAACTCTTGAGCCTAAGTATGGCAATATGGAATAAAGTCTGAAGGGTGAAAAAATATATACAAATGAGCACTTTGGTCTGAATATTAGTCAAATTTTGCTTGTTGAAAGATAAATGTAGAATCTATATAATATAGTAGAATATAGTGTACTCTGTATTCAAACTACCTGGGTTTAAATCCTGACTCTCTTGATTATTAGTTGCTTGTATTTATTTGTGCGTATTACTTAATCCCTATTTCCCAGTTTCCTTCTCTTTAAAATAGGAAATAATAGTACCTGCCTGCCTCACAGAGTTGTTACGAGAATTCATTGAAATACAAAGTATTTAAAACAGGCCCTGACACATAGTAAACCAAGTTTAGGTCATCAGATCAATCTGAATCCTCAGTAGAGGGAAGTACTGGGAAACTGTATTGTGGTATACTAATAGAAGAAGCTTAAGAAATGGTTTTCTGTGGTAGAATTGCGGTAGATAGATACTTGACTTCACAATCCCAAGTAAGAGTAATTTTTTTAAAACCTGGGATAATATGTAAAATTTTGCAAAGCTTTGAAAAAGATTAAAATGATTATAATATCTGGTAGTTATTGAGCACTTGATGCCCAAAACACTGAGAGAATTGAGGATATTGCCTTTTTAAACTCATTTTTATAATAGCCTAATATGGTAAGTACTATTGTTAGTTTCTCTATTTTACAGAGGAATCTAAAGTACAGAGGTTAAGTTACTTGTACATTGACCCTTTAAGTGAATGAAACTTTGCTGGAGAGTATTTTCTTCCTAATTTTGTTACCATATAAATTAATCTGTAGTTACTAATATTCAATATATTTTTATATGCCACAAATTATAATTCACATAAAATTATTAGGTGATTTTATAAATATTGGTTAAACTTAATTGGATTAATAGAAATAGTTATTAAAATTATAACAGGACAAATATAATTTAAAATTTTGAGCTCTTAGAGAAAAGATTAATTTTTCTTTTGGTACTGGGGATTGAACTCAGGGTCACTCGACCACTGAGCCACATCCCCAGCCCTATTTTGTGTTTTATGTAGAGACAGGGTCTCACTGAGTTGCTTAGTGCCTCGCTGTTGTTGAGGTTGGCTTTGAACTCGCGATTCTCCTGTCTCAGCCTCCCTAAGTGCTGGGATTACAGGCTTGAGCCACCACGCCCGGCTAGATTAATTTTTTAAAAAATCTTCTTTTAAACTTTTATTTTATTTATTTATGTATTTTGTATGTGGTGCTGAGGATTGAACCCAGTGCCTTACATGTACGAGGCAAGCGCTCTACCACTGAGCCACAACCCCAGTCCAAGATTAATTTTTTAAATAAAAACTTTTTAAGGATTGTGACATTTAATGTTACCAATTGACACGATTTGATAAATTTTATTTCCAGGCTAAAATAAAACACATTAAATTATTCTCTGTCAGATTATCAGAGGGAAAGTAGTTATGACTTATAAAATTGTACATTTGGACTTCGGTAATCTCATCTCAGATTTTTCTCAAATTGAACTATAGGGAACAATCTGCCTTAGGATAATAATGAAAAAAAAAGTGAAATAGAAGCCATTTTTTGTTGTAGTTAAATTCTAGTGATTAAGTAGATTTTAGAATATCTTTAGTTTTTCTTTTCTTTTTCATTTTTTTTGACTGTTATAAAAAGTTTACTTAACAAAAAGCACATGACCTGATTTTTACATCATAATAAAACAGGGCCTTTGGAGAGGGGACATGGACTTCTCTGCTCAATAGCCATTTTTTAAATATTTATTTCCAGGCTTCTTAACAGGATGATCCTATTTCCTTGTTTTACTGAAATTCTAGTATTGTTGTGTTGCTCACTGGTTTCCATTTCTACATATTGATCTATCACAAGATTGATAAAGGGATCAAATTCCCACAGTATTTCTTGGACATATCTGCCACCATTTAATTTCAAAATAACTTTCTTGTCCATACATTTTTTAACGTAAGAGGGTGAGCTCTGCTTATGGTATATACTCTACAGGTCTACAGCTGCTTTGAAGCAGAATTTGTGGCCTCCCTCAGACTTTTTATTTTTTCTATTACTTTTTCTTTAACAGTATTGGTGGTAGCAATATAGGCACTCAGGAGGACCATCCTAGCAGAAAGTCTGCCTATGATCTTTCCTCTGTGGAAGTTACCTCCCAGCATTCATCTGGAGCCCAGTCTGCTGCATCATCTCATTCATCTACTTCTTCTAAAGGAAAGAAAGGAAAAAAGGAAAAGATAGAATGTAAGTAGAATTCCACATGGTGACTATATATGATTTTTTGGGTAGTGATCTACATTATGATTTGATTCCATTAGAAGTTGGAGGAATTATGATAATGTAATAGCTTAAAATAATGCTTTTTGATCTGTAGCAGTGTATATTTTTCTTAATACTAAAGGAATACATGATAAAAAAAGAATTATAGATTAAACACTCAACCAAGAAGTACAAATGCCTCCTTGATTATTCTGTTCAGAGACAATTACCATTAAACATTTTGGTGCCTATTTTTCTAATATATACATAAAACCACACATATACATCTTCATTTAAAAAAGAAACACAGATATTATTGCTTTGCAACTGCTTTTGGAAAAACTTAATAGTATAGCACACTCATATCTGAGTATCATTAAATATAATCTTTACATTTCCTTCACATTTTCTTTTTTTTATTATTTTTTTATTTTTTTATTTTTTGGCACCAGGGACTGAACTCAGGGGCACTCGACCACTGAGCCACATCCCCAGCCCTATTTTTGTGTTTTATGTAGAGACAGGGTCTCACTGAGTCACTTAGCACCTCGCTGTTGCTGAGGCTGGCTTTGAACTCGCGATTCTCCTGTCTCAGCCTCCCTAAGTGCTGGGATTACAGGCGTGAGCCACCGCGCCCGGCCACATTTTCTTATCTATAAAATTGTAATAGATGTTTCTTGGCAGTTTTGAAGCTCACATGAAATTATCAGAGATAACATGTATATTCCAGTACTTAGGCACAGTAGCTATCCCACTGGCATTCAGTAAATTTTTAAAATTCTTTTTAGCTATACATAACATTAGGATTCATTTTAGCGTAATTATAAAAGCATGGAGTATAATTTGCTCTATTTCAGTCCCCAGTACTTCCCCGTTCCCCCCTTCTTCCCTTCCTTTTTCCCTTCCCTTTTTCAGTAAACATTTTTAAGTGATTGAGATACTCTTCAGTGCACTCAATTCTAAAGTTGACTAATTTGTTCAGTAGGCATACAGGTGAGGAGATGCTGGATTATGCAAAAGCCTCTTAAACTCACAGGATGGCCTCAAGCGAGGGAATGATTTTGCTTCCACAACTTTTTGTAATTGTAAAGATAAATCCTGCTCATTGAGTTAAAATTGGGGAGGGTTCCATGAAGAAGAACAAAACCAGTCAATATGGGAAACTATGTTTGAAAAAAAAATCATCAGTAATCCCTGTACTTAGAGATAACTAATGTTAACATTTTTATTGTAGCAAAACATATAAATTTATCATTTTAACTGTTCTCAGGTGTTCAGTTCAGAGACATTTAATACACATTCAGTCCTGCAACCATCACCACTATCTCTAGAATTTTTCATCTTCTCATATTATCCATTAAACAATCTCTCTCCGTTCCTCCTTCCCCAACCCTTGACAACCGCTGTTCTGTTTTCTGTCTCTATGACAGTATATGGATGTTACTTCATATGAGTGGAATTACACAATATTTGTTTTTTCGTATATAGCTTTTTCACTTAGCATAATGTGTTCAGGGTTCATCCTTGTTGTAGCATGTATCAGAATTTTCCTTTTAAAGGCTGATTAATATTCTGTCATATGTATAAACCCCATTTTGTTTATCCATTTATCTGTTCTTGGATGTTTGTTCTTTTCCACCTTTTAGTTATTGTGAATGATGTTGCTATGAACATTGGTGTACAGATAACTGTCTGAGGCCTTGCATTTAGTTTTTTTGTGACACATCAAGATGTGGAATTGCTGGATCAAATGGCAATTCCATTTAATTTTTTAGAAACTATCATACAGTTTTTCATAGCACCTATATCCATTTCACATTTTCATCAGTGATGCACAAGGGTTCCAGTTTCTGCATATCCATGCCAACAATTGTTATTATCTGCTTTTATTTTTTTATTTTTTTGGTACTGAGGATTGAACTCAGGGGTACTCGACCACTGAGCCACATCCCCAGCCCTATTTTGTGTTTTATGTAGAGACAGGGTCTCACTGAGTTGCTTAGCACCTCGCCATTGCTGAGGCTGGCTTTGAACTCACAATTCTCTTGTCTCAGCCTCCCTAAGTGCTGGGATTACAGGCTGCGCCACTGCGCCCGGCTTATTTTCTGCTTTTTGATAATAAACATCTTCATGGGTATGAAATGTTAACATTTCATGCTACAGTGCTTGCCTTGCATGTGTGAGGCACTGGGTTCGATCCTCAGTAGCACATATAAATAAGTGAATAAAATAAAGGTACATCAACAACTAAAAAAATTAAAAAAAAAAAAAAGTATTGGTACTGCACTATAGTGTAACCATCACCACCATTCATCTCCAGGAAGTTTTTATTTTCCCAGACTGAAACTCTGTAGCTGTTACATGGTAACTCTCCTCCTCTTTCTCCAACCTATGAGAACAACTTTTCTATTCCCTGTCCTTAAGTTTGCCAATTCTAGCTGTCTCATATAAATGGAATTGTATGGTGTTTGTCCTTCTGGGACTGGCTAGTTCACTTAGCATGATATCTTCATGGTTCACCCATGTCATAGCCTGTTAGAATGGCCTTCCTTTTTAAAACTGAATAATATTCCATTATATGTTTGTACCTTATCTTTATTCACTCACCTAATGAAGGGACATTTGTGTTGCTTTTATCTTTTGGCTATTGTGAATAATGCTGCTGTGAACATGGATGTACAGCCTACTTTTTCCCCCACTTCTGTACTTCTTTTGGATTTTTTAATTATATACATTTAAAAATTTTTTAGCTGCTGTTAAAATATATGCAATTCTATATTTTGCTTTTTTTAAAAAAGCATAATAAGAAAAGTTTCCCAGGCTGTTATTTAAACATACCATTAAAGTGAACAGTGCATAAACTTATATCAGGTAGCCTGGGTGTATGTCCTCTGTATGCTGTTGACTGTGTATTCTTAAGCAATTTTTTAAGACTTGTAGATCTCTAGTTACCTCATTAGTTAAATTGGGGATATAGTACCTACTTTTATGAGATGTTTGATAGCAATAGGGTAATATATATGAAGTGCTTTTTAAATTGTTCAAATTACTGTTATTTGTGTAATTTAGATAGCTATTCTGTGCTGGAAATACATGTTAAAATGCATAAAGTTACAAAGTTAAACATTGAATATCATGCATAATTTTGTTATTTCAATAGTCTTTTTAAGATATATCCCAATTAGTAAGGTTATTTTTAGTCAGAGAACGTGAACATTTTTATGTACATAGTTCTTGCCATGGAGTTTTTCAAAAGAATTATGTAGTTCAGTTGGCAGTTGCTACTAATATTCTCCTCAGCTCTGAATTTTATCCTTAAAAAACTTATTTTTGGTTATTTGTTTAATATACTTTTCTTTTATTATTAGTCAAGCTAAGAACAGCTTATTAATAGCAGGTGGAATGTATTAATGGAAGACTCTTTACTTTCATTAAATAGAGGCAAAAGGATGAATTATTCTATTTTAGATATGGAAAACATTTTAAATATAAGACAATTTTTAAGTATTTCTGTTGGTAATTTTTTATTTATTGAAATCTGTCAGTTATATCTCTTTGGTAACTTATATTGGGTATCAACTTATAAGAATTTACTTTACAGGGTTGGATTCATTCACTGGAAATATTCAGAACTCACTTGTTGATGAGGAAAAAGTACAGCTTAGTTCAGAACGTGGTTCCCATCAAGGAAAGAAATCTGGGACTAGTAGTAAACTTTCTGCTAAAGATTATGAGCAAACTCTTGACATTGATAGCACTTTGGAAGAACTTTCTGGGCATTCTGTGAGGTAAAGTAATGTCTATTTTATGCTTTAATTCATATATAATTAAAGTCAAAATGTCATTGATATTCAAAGATGTCATTTGATTAATTTCACCTTGGTAGTTAACTGTGCATGTCTGAGCTCCTTTAAAATTCTGTAATTCTGAATATAATTTGTTCATAGCTCTAGATTGAATTTTAGAATATGGTCATCTCTTACCTGAACTGTTAAAACCTCTTGTTCAGGAATTCTGTGCCTCAAGCACAGCTCATCTTTCTGTTCTGAAAAACATTGCTACTGTGTTTGTAGTGAAGTCTTATGACTAAGCATTTTCCCTTCTTGGGTGCTTTGAGAGGTTAGTTACCCCATAAATCAACCCAAGAATCTAATTCTACTTAAGTATTTTCATTGGACTACCACAAAGTATCTCATTTCTTTCTCTACAAACTTGCTTTCAAACTATTCTACTCTTTCAGCACAACTCTTTAGCATCCTTTTGGTCTCATCGTTGGAATTAGTTCTTCCTCTAAACTTTTTTCTCCTGTTCATTTTATTAGACCACTCAAGCAGGTTCTTGAAAACTTACTTTTTATACTGATTATGGAGTTTGCATACTATATTATTTCCTACTTGTTAATATGCTATATATACTTAGTCTGTTGATTACAAATACCCTTCAGTTGTTGCGTGAGAGACATTCTTCACACAATTTTATAATACGACTTTACATACTTTTACGTACAATTGTATTTTTATTATATCGATTCTAGAAAACGTTACTTTTACTATACTGAATGAATGAATCATAATGTATACATTATATAGGAGTTAAGTGCCAATTTAATCAAGAGGCCTCCTTTCCATTTTATTCAGGGCAGCTTGTTCACCATTATAAATCTAGCAATTAGGGGAATATTCATAGTCATTGATTCCATGTAATGACTATGTTGAATAAATAAATGCCTAAATCATAGCTTGTTAAAACTTATGTTGGTAAAGAAAGTAATGTATGATGTTATTATGAATTGTTTAGCTCAAAGTAGTTTTCTTTTTCTAATTTCTTTATGAAATAAAACTTGTAGTGTCTCTTCAGACAAGGGAAGAACTCCGAAAACTCCAACTTCTCCACTTTCTCCAAGTTCCCAGAAATTGTTACAGTTTGACCTTCCAGGGACTTCCTTAGAAAGATCTAAGTCCTCAGTGATAATTCCTGCAAGTACAACAGGATTTAAACCCAGTGCAGCTTTCACTGATGTGAACCTGGCTGCCAGCAGAACAGCCACAGAGATGACTTCAACACCAGGTAAGTAGATCTATGCAGTTATAACTTTTTGAATAAGAAATTACATATTTTCTTGAAGATTGTTTTTTGGTTGAACCATCAGAAAAAATTTTCAATTGAATGTGATTTCCCTCTGAAGTATTCAAAGCTATGTGGAAAATCAAAAGTTTGAAAAGCATGAGAGATTGAGTAGTGTAGTAGTGACAGTTTTTTCCCATGTTGCCAGCACAAGTCAAAACACACCTAAAATATGTATCCCATTTGTGCATTCTAAAGTGTTTATAAGCATTTGTGTGTCTGTATATACATGTACAAACACATGCACATAAAAGAATTAGCTTAAAATACATTGTATTAGTAACTCACTGTCCTACAAAGGAAAGCTGATTTATTTCCGGTTCTTTAAATTGGAGATCAATTTTAGAAATCTTGACAAGTAGTTTCATGTGAACTTTTCCATTTGACAATTTTTATACCCTCTAGGTTCAAAGCGCTTTTCTCCTGCTGGCCTCCAACATCGTATGGCAGCAGAACTCAGTTATCTGAGTGCCATTGAAGAGTCGGTGCGCCAACTGTCAGATGTAGAAAGAGTTAGAGGCATTTCACTTGCTCAGCAGGAAAGTGTGTCTCTGGCTCAGATCATAAAGGTAATTGTGGTCTCTTCTTTATCTTTCTGGAGTTTTTTTCCTTTCTTTGGTACTTTAAAATAATCTCAGTGATGAGTTAAAAATTAACTTTTGAGCTACTGAATAGTAAGTCTGCCAGATAGCACCCATAAGTAACCATGGGAAAAACTATCACATAGGGTACTAAAGAGAAAATGGAAAATATGGTGTTTCGCATCAGAACAGTAGCATAATCATTCTCTCTCTTTTCTGTTTTAAGCTTTAAGGACAGTATGAAAGTTAGTCCTTCTTAATATTTTCTCTTTTCATTGACAATCAGAATTTTTTTTTAAATTAATGCTTTTTTTGATACCAAACCAAAAAATTTTGTGAGATCCACATTTTTTTATAAAGCCAGCACAATGTGGACTTTTCCTTAGCAAACAAAAATCCAAAGGTCTAAGCAGTGTTCCTCAGTAGGGGTGTTGTCAGTATCTTCTTTTTAAAATGAAATGTTGTTTACCTGCAATAAAATTCTCAGATTTTAAGCATGCAACTTTGATGAATTTTGACCAGAGCATATGGTGGTATGTATAATCAAGAGAAAGAACGTTTTCATCGCCCCAGAAAGTTGACCCATAACCGAATTTTAGTTCATCTCCCAAGATGATTACTATCCTAGCACCATCATTTATTTTGCCTTTTCTTGAACTTCGTATAAGTAAAAGTATACTTTGAACTCTGTTGTGTTATAGATTATTTTGTTCAATATAAATTTGTCTGTGTTATTGTATCAGTTGTTTTTTTGCCTAGTAAGAGTCCATCGATGGATATGTCATAATTTGTCCATTGTGCTGTTGGTATACATTTGAATTATTTACAGTTTGGGGCTTATGTAAATGTTTCCAAAATAGTCACAACATTTTATACTTCTATAGCAATATCTGAGAATTCCAGTTGTTCCCTATTCTTAGTATCATTTAATACTATCAGTTCTTTTAAATTGTTATTCCTGTGAGAGAAAGGAGCATCTTGTTGAGGTTGTGATTTGTATTTCCCTCATGACTGATGAAGTTGATCATCTTTTTATGTATTTATTGACTATTCTTATATCTTCTGTGAATGTATCTTCAAATGTTTTTCCTATTTGGATTGTCTTTTAATTAGAGTTATAGGAATTTTTTATATATTCTGGAAACAAGTTCTTTTCAGATGTAATTAAAATATTGTATCCCAGTTCTCGGCTTACCTTTTAAACATGTCTTCTAAGGGCAGAAGTTTTTAGTTTTGAAGAATGCCTTTTTCTAACTTTTTGTCTTTCATGGTAGTGCTTTCCCCTTCCCCCAAGAAATCTTTGCCTACCCTAAGAGGTTCAGATACTCTAATAAAGCCAGATGCTTTTCTAAAATATTTTTTGTTATTGGCTTTTATAAGTGTGTGAACTTCAAGTTAATTTTGAAGTTTATATGGGCAAAGAGAGTCCAAGTTCATTTTTCCTTCATATGAATATTCAGTTATTCCAGCACCATTTTCTTAAAAAAAAAAACAAAACAAACTTCAATTACATTAGCGTACAAATCAATGATTAAGTAGCCACTTATATGTGCATCTATTTCTGGACTTTGTTCTTAATATTTTTATTACTATGGCTTTATGGTGAGTGTTGAAATCAGAATGTAATTTCTCCAACTTTGTCTTCTTTTTCAAGATGGTTTTGTCCACGCTAGGTAGTTTGCATTTCCATATAACTTTTAGAATCATTTGTAAGTTTCTACCCCCCAAAAAAGGCCTGGTACAGTTTTGATTAGAATGGTTATAGCAGTCTGGGGAGAATACACATCTTAATTTATGACTGTAATGTCTTTTTCTATTTAAGTCTTTTTTTAAAAAAAATTTTAGTTGCAGATAGACACAATACCTTTATTTTATTTATTTTTATGTGGTGGTTTGTATCTATAATCCCAGCTGAGACAGGAGGAACATGAGTCCAAGACCAGCTTGGGCAACATAGTGAGACCCTGTTTCAAAAAAGAAAAAAAAAAAAAAAAAAAGAAAGCATTGTGCTTATGATAGTCACTGTTGAAATAGTTTAGTACCTTAGGATTAATATTTGGCCATTTCTTGATTTTGAAGGCACAGCAGCAACGCCATGAAAGAGATTTGGCTCTTTTGAAACTGAAGGCCGAACAAGAAGCTCTGGAGTGCCAGAGACAGTTAGAAGACACTCGAAACAAAGCAGCTCAGGTAATTCATTCTGTAGCAGGTATTGGTTCCCTAAACCTAAATTTGTATCTTAGAAATCACTGTTTTTTAATTATATAGTAATAAAAAAGAAAAGATGTAATCAATAATATTTAAGTTCTTCATATGAGATTTGTAGCAACCCTATGAAATAAATAGGCAAGATTTAATCCCAGATTAGAAAAATGGCAGCTGAGGTATGTCAGTTACTTGTCCAGACACATCAACTCTGAATGGTAGAGTTAATACTTAAATTATGAAATCCAGCATATAGTCAAATGTTTTTTTCACAAAGCACTTGATTTATGAAACAAATTTATTGGGGATAGGTTTGTAGCTCAGTGGTAGAGTGTCTGCCTAGCACATGTGAAGCCTTGGGTTTGATTCTTAGCACCACATAAAAATAAATAAAATACAGATATTGTGTCCATTTAAAACTAAAAAGATTTAAAAAAACAACAACTGAATTTGGGTGAAGGGGAAACTGAAACCTAACTTCTTTTCTTACCCCCTTTGTTTGTAGGTCCATGCAGAATCATTACAGCAGGTGGTTAAATCACAAAGGGAAGTAACCGAAGTTCTTCAGGAAGCTACTTGTAAAATAGCAGCTCAGCAAACAGAGACTGCTCGCTTAACCACAGATGCAGCTCGCCAGATCTGTGAGGTTAGTCCTTCTGGAGAGTGTTTTTTCTTTTTAGTTTTTAGTCTGAATAACTTTGATCTTACCAGTAATGAGCTCGTAACATCTAACAAAACATAATTTGAATCAGTGACTCTTATTGGGTGCCCTTTTGATATAAGAATTTCAAAATTCTTATTAAAATATGTTGTACATATGAATATTAGGGAATTAGAACAAAGATGGAGATGAATTCTAAATTTCTGCCCTCTGATTACCTTTTAAAAAAGGTATTAACTTTATTGATGTATAACTTAAAAACAATGCAGTACATACTTTGAAGTACATAATGTATAACTGTATAAATACCACCATAATGAATAATAGAATATTTCTATCACTTTGAAAGTTGCAACATGCATTTTTGCAGTTAGTCCTCAATCTTGGCCTTAGGGAGCTACTTTCTGCTTCATATGACCATGCTTCATTTTTTTATCCAGAATGATGTTAGTTCATGTCATTTTTTTTTTCAGTTGTACCAAGGGTAAAGCCAGAAATAATTTCATTGCTCTCTGTAAAATATGCTCTCCTTGCATTTTATTTTAGCAATTATAATTTATTTAAGGAAAAGTTAAGACTATTAGTAAAATGACTATTATGAAAAATTCATGAACCTACTGTATTTTGGGCACCATAGGGTTGTACAAATAAATATAAAATTGACCAGCACTTTGGGGGGCTGAGACAGGAGGATTGCGAGTTCACAGCCAGCCTCAGCAATGGCAAGGCACTAAGCAACTCAGTGAGACCCTGTCTCTACATAAAACACAAAATAGGGCTGGGGATGTGGCTCAGTGGCCAACCCTGAGTTCAATCCTCGGTACCCAAAAAAAAAAAAAAAAAAAAAAAAAAAAATATATATATATATATATATATATATATATATATTCACACACATATAAAATTGAATCTCCTTTCTCAAAAAATTTAACATAGTAGAAAACATAAAAGGTTTCAAAAATACTTTTAAATCATCAATAGAAGAAATAGCTCAAAGCAGCAATAAATACCAAATGAATAATACATACAGCAACTGGAATAGTGGTCAAGAGTAGGGCAAAAGTATTTCACATTGTTGGTTGAGAAAGCATATAAAGGAAGTAGTCCTTGAATTGATTCTTAAAGGAATACTGTTCCCAAATACTAATACCAGATTCTAAACTAAAATTAGTTTTAATCTATGAAAGGTTTATTACTGCTTATTATATGACTCGAAGGTTTTCTCTCTAATTTGTAGATTATTGTAGCTTAGAAATTATGCAGTTCACCTCTTTGTTTTTATAAGATAAGCCTGTTGGAACTTAAAGAGGCTAGGTGACTTGCCCACACTATTTCACATATTAGTGATCTTTCCAAGACACTGCTCCCTCTCAGTTCTTCTGTGACATTATCTTTTACATCTGTGTGTGCTTTTCATGTATGTTCATATTTAGATGGCAGAATTGACTCGAACTCATATCTCAGATGCCATCGCTGCTTCAGGAGCTCCTCTGCCAACTCTGTATGACCACCAGCAGCAACACCTTCCAGACTTCATGAAACAGCTGAGGACCAGAGCTGAAACAGATAGGTTAATATTCATTCATTCATCAGATACTCATCTCCAATGAGTATCTCTATGTCCAAGGGTACCAGGCATAGTTATGGGCATAAATAAATATTAGGTAAATACTCAGTTGAATGAATAAATTCTTAAAAACTGACATGAGTGTTATGAAAGAAAAGAACTTATGTCTCAGGAGAAGGGGGTGCAAGGAGGTTAGAAAAAGCATTCATAAGAAACTCAAGTTTGTGGTAAGATCTAGTGGATGGGAAATCAGTGATAAAAAGAGTGTGAAGACTAGGCTATTATAAAGCTCTGAGGGAAGAAAGATGACATTTAAGGAAATGAACAGAAGACAAATGTGACTAGAGGAAGAGAACAAAGAGGAGATGATGCATTTTGGTAGGATCTTGCAGACTTTAAGACTTTTAAGTTTATTCTAGAAACAATGAAAACTCAGTGAAAGTTTTTCTTAGGCGGAGCTGGGTGACATGATCATATTTATGTGTGTTATTTTTTAAAAATCATATTTTGACTGTATCTAATTCATAGATTAGCCTCTATTTGCATTCATTGATATTAGGACTATTATGTGTTTATTTCCCTTAATTAAACAGAAGATATTCTTTATGTACTGTATATCCTTTTCTGTTATTGAATGCCTTTTTTTCCTTCATATACTTTGTGATAGTTACTTCATAATTTCTATGCATTCAAGATTTTATTTCATATTACTGTTAGTGTTCAAAATCTTTCTCTTATTGGAGACTGATGTTTAATCAGGTTTTATTTTCTTTGTAGGATAAGCCAGTCTTTTCCACTCTCTAAGAGTAAAGAAGAGACCCTTGACTCAAAGCATCAAAAATATTCCCCTTCATTTGATACTTACTCTGAGTCTTCAAGATACAAGAATCATGATCGAAGGTGAAGATAGTTTTTCTTTATTAGTACAGTTTGGTAAAGTCTAACAAATAGTTTAAACATAGATTTTCCTTGACTTCTTATTTCTGTAAATGGAACAATGGCTGCCCTTTAAAGTGTTGGCTTCGCCTATTTAATTAGGTAACTAACAAATAGTCCATCCATGTAATACAGCTACTACTCCTTGAGAGCCTTGTTGTATAAGCATGATGTATGTTGTTTTTCTTACCTTTAATCTTCGCAGCATCTTTCCAAGGCAGATAATGTTGTCTTCATAGATTAGAGAACTGAAGCCCATGGAAACGTTAAGCATTTCACTCAGGGTCACATAGTAGTGACACACCAAGAGATTGTAATTGATTAATCAGCCTCCAAAGCCTATGTTTACTGCACATTTTCTTACTGGTGTTCATATTTCTTTTTTGGGGGGGGGAGGGGTACTGGGAATTGAACCCAAGGGTGCCCTACCACTGAGGCATATCTCTAATACTTTTGATTTTTTGTTTTGAGCCAAGGTCTCACTAAATTGCTTAGAGTCTCACTAAGTTGCTGAGGCTGGCTTTGAACTTGAGATTCTCCTGCCTCAGCTATCTAAGTCACTGGGATTACAGGCACGCACCATTGTACCTGGCTCACCTCTATTAACATTATCATATATACTAATTATAATCATTATAAATATATTAAATAGGTTTCCATTGGTGCATAGCATAGTATTAATGTCTGTAGTTCTCATTTATGACTCCATCCTTGAACTAGGTTTTAAAGGTTATTTTCTAGCATTCCTTTTTAGGTAGGATACTGTCATTGTCAAGTATAATAAAGCCTCAGTTTAAAAAAATTAAATCATAAGCACACACCTGTAATCCTAGCAACTCAGGAGGCTGAGGCAAGTGGATTATAAGTTCGAGCCAGTCTCAGCAACTCAGTGAGACCCTTTTTTGAAATAAAAAAATAAAAATATAAAGGGATGAGGATGTAGCTCAGTGGTGAAGTGTCCCTGGGTTCAATCCCCAGTACTCCACCTCCCCCCCCAAATTTAAAGCATAAGACTAAAAAATGTGAAAGTTAGTATGGGGTAAGTACCAACAAGTATTGAGTAACTATTATGTGTGTGAAACTACATGACTTTTATTTAATCTTAATAACAGTTACTTTCACTTACTTAGTTTAAACCACTGAATTACTGCAGTGGACTACTAATAGGTCTCCTCATCCTCTCATTTTTACCCACTATATTCATTGGCCACATAGTGAGCAGAGTCATTTTTCTAAAATTTGCAGTCAATTTAGTCATTAACCGTTTGGATCCTCTCAGACCATTACCATTCAAGGTAAAGTTCAAATTATCTAGCATACCATAAAAGTCCTTTAATAGTTGATCCTTGCGAGGTGTGGTGGCCCATGTCTGTAATTCCAGCTGCTTGAGAGGCTGGGGCAAGAGGATCACAAGTCTGAAGCCCACTCAGCAACTTAGCAAGGTCCTGAGCAATTTAGTGAGACCCTGACTCAAAATAAAAAATAAAGAAGGTGCTGGGGATATGGCTCAGTTGTTGAGCACCCCTGGATTCAATTCTGAGTACCAAAAAAAGTTGATCCTTTGGTCCTCCTCCAGCTCTGTGTGTTGGAAATTTTCCTTTTATCATACTCCACTAATTCTACATCCAGTGTTTTCTTTGTCTTCTGTTTTATTACATGTGATATACCATCTTTCTAGACCCTCTTCTCTCCATTTCATTTGGTTTAATTTAATTGCCCTTCAAGAATCAGTGCTACTTCAAATGGTTGTAGGTATCCCTCCAATATTCTTCCACAGCACTGTGAATATAAAGGTTAGTCTTGACCACCCTCGGTGTTCTTGTTCTTGTACTTTTCACTTAGACTCCAGACTAGAAGCTCTGGGAGGACTTCATTGTCATCACCCGAAAAAGAATCTCAGTACCCATAACACTGACTCCCTTATTGCCTCTTCTAGCAACATTAATCTACTTTCTATGTCCATTCTCTGTGGATTGGGATTTTTATATAAATGGAATCAGACAATGTTTTGTTCTTTCTGACTGACTTAGCATTATGTTTTCAAGGTTCATTTATGTTATTGTGGCATATATCACTACTACATTTAGATGGCCAGTTAATATTCTATTGTACAGATATGCCATTCATCAGTTGATGGACTTTTCAGTTGTCTCCACTTTTTGGCTATTCTTCTATGAACATCTATGTATAAGTTTTTATGTAGGCATATGTTTTCATTCTCTTGAGTGTGAAGGGGAATTGCTGGACCATATGGTAACTTTGTGTTTAACTTTTTGAAATATTTTAACTTTATCAAGAATTGCCAAAATATTTTCCAAAGCATCTATACCATTATAATTTATACTTTCCTAATAGGAGTGTAAAAATTTTCAACATCCTCACCAAGACTTGTTACAGACTTTCTGATTATAGTCATCCTAGTGGTGATCATGCGTACTTGTTTTTTGTTTTTTGTTTGTTTTGTGTGTGTGTGTGTGTGGTGCTGGCAATTAAACCCAGGGCCTTGTGCATAGGCAAGCACTGTATCAAGTGAGCTATATCCCCAGCCCAATCATGTGTACTTGTATCCCTCAAACTCAGCAAAGTTCCTAACACAAATAAGTAGTAGGCAATCTACTACTTATTTATTGAGTAAAGAATTATCATATGACTACTGATGGTGGAACTGGGTTTCAGCTGTCTGTCCAAAGCCTTTGCTGTTTGCTGCATTGTATCTTTTTATAGCTTTATTAGATTTACCCTTTTGGAAGCATTTATTAAGCCAGAAACATAACATTTATTATGTTCTGATAAATACTGTCATTTAAATACACACCAAAAAAACCAGTATGAACACAGGAATAGAAATGACGAAACCTTCCTTGCAGATGGGAAAGAGTTTTTGAGAACTTCACAGAAATGACACTTGAAATGAGTCTTGAATTAGTAGTTCATTAGGCAGACAGAGGACAGGCATTTCAGAGAAGGAGATAGCATTTGGAGAGGCTCTTCGTCTTTTTTTTTTCTTTAAATCAATGAATACTCCAGAAAAACAAGAAGAGAAACATTTATGACTACATGAGTTTCGTTTGTTAGCTGAAGGATAGTCAAAATCAGAAGTTTGGTAGACATTTGGATACTTGAGACATTGTCAAGGGAAGGACATAGCTACCAATACAGAGTTAAGGTTCAGTCTAAATCATAGTAGTTGAAGTTATAGGCATGGTATGTGACTGCTCAAGGAGAATGCTATGTAACATAATAGAGAAAGGAACCAAAATAAAACTCTAGGGAATACCATCATTTTAAGGAAAGATAAGAATTGAAAACAAGTGACAAAACCACAGGAAAACTTCTTAGGGAGGTAAGAAGAGAAGTGAGAGTAGAATACTGGAATATAAGAAAGAAGAATTCTTATTAAACACTCGATTTTAACATGTCAGACTTTCAGAAAAGTTGGAAAGATAATATAAAGTCTTAAAATATCTTTCATCCAGATTGCCCTAAAGTAGACATTTTATTATAGTTACTTAGCAAGTAGAGCTTTTAAAGAAGATGGAGATAACAACATCTTATGTTGCAGAGAAAAAAATTATTTGATTTGGCAATTAGAAGTTGAGATAGTTTAATAAGAATAGTTCCAGTGTAGCAATTGAGATAGCATCAGATTGTAAGAAATCATGATGTAATGAAAGAAAATAGAAATAGTGAGTAGAAAAGCCCATTTTCCTGGAAGTTTGACTTTGAAAGTAAAGGAAAAAAGGAGCAATAATCTAAGAATAGTGGTTGCCTGTTGTGATTATTTTAAAGTGAAACGTCCTCTCTCATACTTATCTTTTCCAAAATAGTTTATTCTCAGACTTACATCTACTTAGCTTTTTGTTTTTCTAGTACATATTTCTTCATTGCATATCTTGGTTATAAGACACAGTTCTTTGGTCAGATAAGTTTACTTCATGGTTATGATCCTTATTTGTTTTTTTGTTTGTTTCCTTAACATCCATAAACAGAAGTAGTAGCAGTAGCAGCCGTCAAGAAAGTCCTTCAGTTCTATCTTTTAAGGAAAATGAGAAGAAGCTTTGTGGTGAAAATGTGGAGAGTTCAATTGATGAACAGGTTCAGACTGCTGCAGATGATTCTTTACGAAGTGATAGTGTTCCATCTCTTCCTGATGAGAAAGGTAACTTTCTTTGTGTATATATGCATAATTGTTTGCATAGAAACTGGAGGGAAGGTAATCTTTGTTAGAAAGTGGCAGATGACTTGATTGAACTGTGTCCTAGTGTTTTATGGAAAGTAGAAGTTAAAAATGATGAAGAATATTTAACTGAAGAGATTTCTAAGCAAAATGTTGAAGGTGTGGCATAGTTTCTCCTTGCTACTTACAGTAAATTGAAGGAATTGTTAAGCAAAAAAGAACCAGAACTGAAGATTTAGAAAGTTCTCAGCCTGTCCATATTTTTTTAAAAAAATGAGAAAGCATGTTTTGGAGAGAATACTAATGATGAGGTTGGGCAGTCACTCCACAAAAGATTACTCATGAATTTGATTAGCCACCTCAGCAGAATCCGGAAATACAGATGGGATGTTATCTACAGGGACATTGCCAGTTTGGACTGAAATAGACAGTATGAAATAAAGGAGGGTATTCAGACAAGCCAATCTTCTCTGGAAGCACCCTCACAGACACACACGGAAGTATGTTTTTACCAATTTTCTAAGCATCTCAATTCCGTCAAGTTGACAACCAAATTTTAACCACTGCAAGGGGAAAAGAGTGTTATGCTTAAAAACAGTAAACCTAATTCAAAAGTAATAGTACATAGACCCGTATTCTAGTTGATAAATTTCTTTTTTGCAGAGATACAGGTTAATAGCTCTTTACCTGTGTGCTGGTGTTGAACAAATAAGTGAGTGAGTATTGGATGGTGGGAGCCAGGTTTCTCAGTGTTGGGAGGGGAAATTACAGGTAATATAAGAAAGGAAGACAAGAGTGAACTCTTTGGTACTGAATTTGAGTCAGAGACATCAGTATGAATTTTTGTTTACCTTGTTGAACAGATGGGTACAAAGCAATGCGCCCACATGGACACAGGTGTACAGGGGAGTGTATATGCATGTATTACTTAGCACTGCCCACTGAGCAAGTGCAAAAGCAGTGATACTTTAATAGCAAAGACCGTCAGGGCCCGGGTTATTGTTTCTAAATATCTTTTCCCCCCAAAAGAATCCAGAGCTCTTTGGAGAAATGGCTCATTGTAGAGTGCAGGGAAATTATGCTATGAGCCTGGAGTATCTTGTGATATTAGAAAGCAAGGAACTATTTAATAAATAAAAGGTTGGGAGTGGGTGAAAGGCACATACGAACCAACCTGAAAGAGCTGTTATGTCTCTAAGCATGGAATTAATGAATTTTCAAAGAAGATATTTTGTCATTTTTGCTTGTAATATTAACTTTTATTTTCCACATTATTTTGGCTATTTACATTTCCTGTGTGGAACATCTGATCATGGACCTTTTCTCATTTTTCTGGAGGTGTATTAGTTTTCTAATTGATTTGTAAGAACTCTAATGAAGTAGATAAATCTATTCCCATATTTTTTTATCCTAGTATTTCTAGGTTTTTAGAGGGTTTTTTTTTCATGTTTGTAAGGTAATTCCATGTCTGTTAGTTGCTAGTGATCAATTCTATGAATTTATGTTGGATTGTGCCAGAAAGAGGCAAACAGGCTGTTAAATTTATAAATACCTCCTGAGAGCAGTTACAATGATAAAATCTACTTTCTCCCTAATCTTTTAGATTCAACTTCTGTTGCAACAGAATATTCTCTGAAGTTTGATGAATCCATGACAGAAGATGAAATAGAAGAAAAATCGTTTCGATCTTTACTACCTTCTGAGAGTCATCGTAGATTTAACATGGAAAAGAAAAGAGGCCATCATGATGACTCTGATGAAGAAGCTTCCCCAGACAAGACCACATTGTCTTCTGCCAAGGTGTGTTTCAGTTTGCCTGTGGAGGTAAATGAAATGTTTGTGGATGCATTCTCTTAAAGGTACAAGGATACATTTTATGTTTGAACTCAGTTGTCAGCAACCAGAATTCTTTTCTTAAAAATAAGTTTTATGTTTTATTTTTCTTCTAAAATCTGGCTTCCCTTTCTTTTTGAAGTAGAATATACACTTATTCATTAAAATGAGATATGGCCTCTGAAGAAATGAGCCAACATCATCTCTATGGGTTTTTCACTTGCTTCACTCTTTCATTTTGTTCCATTTAAAAATTTTATAGTCATGGGCTCTGGTTGTGGCTTGGTGGTAGAGCACTTGCCTAGCATGCATAAGGCACTGGGTTTGATTCTCAGCACCACATATGAATAAATTAAATAAATAAATAAAGGTACAACAACAAAAAATTAAAAAAAAAATTTACAATCATTCTTCTTTCCAAACAGTATGCCTTCTGGAAAACAGGAACAAATTCTTACCCTATTTTGTGTCCGTGGTACTAAACATGGCTTATAGTATTTATTAAGATTTATTGACTGAGTAAATTAACAGATGTATTTTAATTATTTTCATGTGCCTTTTTGAAGAATATTTCCTTACGTGATTAGCAGCCTTGTAACATACTTTCTTTGTTGTTGTTGTTTAGTACTAGGGATTGAACCTAGGGATGCTTAACCACTGAGCCTCATCCTCAGCCCTTTTTATTTTTTATTTTGATATAACATCTCACTAAGTTGCTGAGGACCTTGGTAATGTAAAATACTTTTTATTTATTTATTTGTTTATTTTTGAGATGAGATCCTGCTAAGTTGCTGTGGCTATAATTGCAGGCAAACACTACTACTCCTGGCTCCATAATTTATTTTTATGAATGTGTATCTCTTTTAATGATGTTAAATATCAAAATGTTTAGAAGATGATAAACTTGAAATAAACTCTGTAGGAGCTGAGCATGCCATTCTCAGGAGGACAAGATAGCTTTTCTAAATTTACTATGGAGATGGTTCGACAATACATGAAAGAAGAGGAAATGAGGGCAGCTCACCAATCTTCACTTCTGCGTCTCCGTGAAAAGGCTTTGAAGGAGAAAACCAAGGCCGAATTAGCTTGGCTAGAACATCAAAAAAAGTAAGTTCTTTCAGTAAGCACAGTTTGCATTGTTCGTAAAAGTTAAATGCTTTATGTTTTAAAATGTTTTTGTTTCCTCGTTTGATTTGTGTGTGTGTGTGTGTGTGTGTGTGTGTGTGTGTGTGTGTGTGTACGCGCGCTTCTGGTTGTTAAACCCAGGACCTAGTACATGCTAATAAGTACATGCTCTACCACTGAGCTATATCCCTAGCCCCTCCTCATTTGATTTGATTAGATTAACCTCGTTTCTCAATCCAGGTATATGGCAGTAATCTTCGATTTGTATTACTTTCAAGACTTCCTTCCTACCCATATAATAATTTATTTTCATTTCTCTTTTACAGTTTAACTGATTTTCATGTTGTTGTCCGATACTTAATTCCTCTGTAGTGTTGCAAATTGTTCAGAGTCTTCCTATCTTTAAAGGACATAGTCTAGGGCTTACCTATATTACATATTAGTAAAATACTTGCTGAAATATTAGTTGCTTCTGCATATAAAAACTGTTTTCAACTTTTGAAAATGCTAAGTTTGGGGGCTGGTGTTATGGCGCAGTGGTAGCGTGCTCGCCTAGCACGCGTGAGGCACTGGGTTCGATCCTCAGCACCACATAAAAATAAAGATATTCTGTCTGTCTACAACTAAAAAATAAATATTTAAAAAAAAAAAAAGAAAAAAGAAAATGCTAAGTTTGTGAACTTTCTAGTAATCAAGAATTCTTGAAATTATAATATGAATTTAATCTAGTCTTTGTCTCAATGAAAAATTTTATTTGCAGACATCTACGAGACAAAGGAGAGGATGATAAAATGCCCCCACTCCGGAAAAAACAGCGTGGTTTGCTTTTAAGATTGCAGCAAGAGAAGGTATGTTAGGAAAAACGTTTCTGTAAAAGAACTTATCATAGACAAATTATGTTTGCCTAATTGCTTTTTCTGATTATCACCTTAAATGGGATTTAGTTGACTCTTGCCACTGTTTATGCCTGTTTACTACAATTATAGGTGTTGCTTGGTAGTTTACCATATTTCTATTACATTAAAATTTATGCAATCAAACCTGCCTTTCTGTAGTACATATAATAATCTTTTGAAATGATTTGAATTTTAAAAATTGATATGTGTAAATGAGTCTATTTAGATTAACTTTTTAGTCATCACTTCCCTATATAGAGTTTTATGACATATTATTACATATTGACAAATTTTGACTTAGTGGGCTTAGAAGGACCTTGGTTTTGAATCCTGGAGAGGCAGCACGGTAGTTTGATGATTAAGAAGTCAGGCTCTAGGGCTGGAGATGTGGCTCTGTGGCAAAATGCCTCAGGGTTCAAGACCCAGTACCAAAAAAAAAAAAAAAAAAAATTCAGGCTCTGGAGTCAGATTGCTTAGGCTAGCATTCCAGCTCTACTCATTGTAGGTTTCATAACCTTGAACAAATTACTTAATTTCTGTATCTCAGTTTATTCATCTGTAAACTGAGAGCAATAATAGTAATATATTTTATAGGAACATTATGAAGAATAAATGAGTTAATGCAAAAAATAAATTTAGAGTAGACCTTGACACAATGGTAAGTGTTCATTGTTAGTTGAATTCCAGCTTTGTCACTTGCAACTGTGTAAGCATGGTCAAGTTTAAGTAACTCTCTGAGACTTAATTTCCTCATCTGTAGGAGTGGGATTATACTTCATATGGTGGTTGTGAGGATTAAATGAGGTAACATATGTAAAGTGTGTTTCACAGTACCTGGTAAGTACTTAATAGATTCTAGTTTTCTTTTCCCTTATTAACCTGTTGTCAGGTGTGAGCTACTGTTAGATGATTTACAAACTTGTTTATTTGAGTTATTTATTAGATTATTACTTAAAATAGTTTTGTAAGAGTAAAATTTACCCCAGGAAACATCACCGATGATATGAATGTAAAAAACTTCTGAACTTTATTTTTTTAAAACAGAAGTTATGGGGCTGGGATTGTGGCGCAGTGGTAGCGTGCTCGCCTAGCGCGCGTGAGGCACTGGGTTCGATCCTCAGCACCACGTAAAAATAAAGATATTTTGTCCACCTACAACTAAAAAAATAAATAAAATTAAAAAAAAAACAAACAGAAGTTATGATTTTTTAATCCAAAAAAAAAGCTTTTAAAGTAAATAAGATTTTTCTTAGTTAAACTTAGTGACTTTCTACACTATTGCAATACAATAGCTTTCTGTTTGTAAAATAGAAAAATAGATTTTTAAATATGTTCTCCCATTCTGTAGTGTTTCTTTTCACTTTAATAATATCCCTTGAAGCACAAACATGTTAATTTCAATATATCTAATATTTCATTGCATACTTGTTGATGATACATTTTTCTCGGGTTTTGTTAGTTTGAAAGTGTATTAGTTTTACCATTTTTAAGAGTATTTTATAGAATTATTTCAGCACTTTTAAAGATCACTTTCCAAAAAAAAAAAAAAAATCAAATAATTTAGTACTTTTAAATACCTAGGGATAATTCTAAGTGAAACATACTTGTTCTATAAAAATACATATTATTATCAAAAAATTAATGAAATGGAGGAATACAACACTCCAATTGGAATTTAGTTTTGCAAACATTTTTCCCTACAAATTGATGTATGGATTCAATTTAATCCCAGTCAAAATCTCATTAAAGTTTTTTTTAAAAAAGGATCTCTTTTCACTGTTTTTGTGGAGAGGTCATTTTTCTTAAGTATTGTTTTTTTTGGGCTTCTTTTAAGTTTTTTTTTTTTTAAGAAATCAGAACCTTTTTTTCTTTTTTTATGTGGTGCTAAGAATTGAAACCAGTGCCTCACACATTCTAGGAAAGCACTCTGCCACTGAACCACAACCCCAACCCTTCTTTTAAGATTTTTAAAAAATTGTCTTTGGTTTTTAATACTACTTTTACTATGAGGTGTCTAAGTTTCCTTTGTAATAATCCTATTCAGGGTTTGCTGAACTTTTCAAATCTATTGGTTGTTATAGTTTATTAGTTTTTAAAACATTACTTCTTCATGTTTTGCTTCTGCCCCCTTCTTTCTATCCTTTCCTTCCGGGAGTCCATTTAGACATATGTTAGACCTTTTGGCTATTTACCACATCTTTTTTCTGCTCTCTCATGTTTTGATTTCATTTTCTTAAAAACAGTGTGCCTCAGTTTGGAAAATTAAAAAATTTAAAAATTTTTTTTTTTTTTGTAGATAGACACAATGCCTTTATTTATTTGTTTTTATGTGGTGCAGAGGGTTGAACCCAGTGCCTTACATGTACCAGGCAAATGCTTTACCAATGAGCCATAACCCCAGCCCTTGGAAAAATTTTTATTGACCTGTTGGATTCTTTATTGTATCTTCTGCTTCTGTTAAACAAACTATATTGTTAAATCCACTAAGTGAATTGTTAATTTTATTATTTTAATACTATAATTCCCATTTTTAAAAACATTTCTTTGTTGTAATCCACCTTCCCATTCTTTTAAATATCTTTTCCTATATGTATTTTATCTTCCTTGTCTGCTGTTTTATTTTTTTCTCATATGGTCCTTTTTTTTTTTTTGCATGCCTAGTAATTTTTTGTTGAATGCTAGACACTATGGAGAAATAATTGCAAAGGCTTCAGCTGATGTTCTCTTTCCCCAGAGAAGATTCTTCCTTTCTTCTGCTCTACAGTTAGTCGTCAGCTGTTTACCTTAATCCATCCAAGGAACTGTATTGGGTTAGGGTAGGGTTGCAAAGTTCTTAAGCTGCAGTCTAACCACTGCTTTGCCCTGTTGTCCCTGGATTGTGGCCCTACAGGGATTTCACTCAAACCGAGGTAAACCTGTTTTCACTCAGCCCAAAAAACTGTAGGGATTTCTTCTCAGCTTTTGAGAGGTTTCTGGCTTGGCTTCTTAACCTTCTGTCTGTCCGTGCTTCAGAATTTGACAGGTACTCAGAAGAATGTGAGTTTGAGGCCTCTTAAGTCTCCACCTTTGTCGCGTCAGTTCTGTGTAGCTAGTAGAAGTGTTAATCAGTGTAGCCATTTTAAGAGCAGTTGATTTCAAAGTTCAGTTAAGGATATGTAGAATATATGACCCAACAGTTCTGTCTTAGTATGTATTCTAAAGAAGATTTCCATGTATACAAGGGAAAACAGAAACAACTTCAGTAAGAGAATATATGAATCAAAGCATGTATCTACAAAAAATGTTTAACATTGTAAGAAAATGAATGCATTAGATATCAGCACTGTCCAACAGAGACCTCTGAAATTATAGCCAGATACTGTATCTTTGTATGCTATGCTTTGTTACTAGCTATGTATAATAGCTAGTAACCACTTGTAACTAGTGGCTATCATTGGATACTACAGCATTAGATCCTCATTACCAAAACCATAATATTGTTTTTTCCTTTTCTTTTTTTGGTACCGGGGATTGAACTCCAGGGTACTCAATCACTGAGCTACATCCCTAGCCCTATTTTGTGTTTTATTTAGAGACAGGGTCTTGCTGAGTTGCTTAGTGCCTTGTCGATGCTGAGGCTGGCTTTGAACTCACGATTCTCCTTTCTCAGCCTCTCAAAGTGCTGGGATTACAGGCGTGTGCCACTGCACCTGGCTCATAATGTTGTTTTTATAGAAAGGCAGTATACAAATAATATCTACAGTATTATACCATTCATGTAAAAATTTTAAAGTAACCAATTAGTAATATATAGTTTGTAGAATAACTCATACATCAAAAGTATAAATAGACATGTAGGAATGATATAGTTCTGGAGAAAATCCTGAGAGAAGAGATTGTAGTGGAGTTTTGTTTTATCTGTAGTGATTTGGTTTTGAAACAGATGCAAAACAAATATGGCAAACTGTTAAATATGTTTAATCCCACTGGTGGATGTTTAAGTGAAAAATATTCTTTAATATTTGGAAAGTTGTGGTATAGAATAAAGAGTACAAGATTATAAGAATATATGTATCAAGATGTTTTTTCTGTTGTAGTACTAATTATTTTATCTGGTAGTGAGATAGCTATAAGCAATTTGTCACAACTGTCTGAAAAAGAGAACAAATTTGCTGAAATATTATTCTTTTTTTCTCTATTGAGGTGACATTCATATAAAATAAAATAGCCATTTTAAGTATGCAAATAATTTCATTTATACCAGTCACCATTTCAAAGTAAACAATTCACTTGTACAATCTTATGACTTTTTTTCAGGAGATGTTTTAGTCGGCTTTCTGTTACCATAACAAATACCTAAGATAAATCACCTTAATAAGAGAAAAAGTTTATTTTGGTTCATAATTTAGAGATTTCAATTCATTATTGGTTGGCCTTGTTGCTGTTGGGCATTTGGTAAGGGAGTCCATCATGAGAGAAGGAAACTGCTTACCTCATGGTGACCAAGAAACAGAGACATGAAGGGACTGGAGTTCCAATATCCACCTCAAAGGCATGCTCCCAGTAACCTAACTTCCTCCTACTAGGCCCTACCTCTTAAATGTTCCACTCCTTCTCAGTAGTGCCACAAGCTGGCGGCTAAAATTTTAAAACGTGGACTTTTGAAAGGCACTTATCCAAACTATAATAGAAGGGGAGCAAATTTCCCCCCGGAATACCCTAGAAAAATCTAGTCTTTCTTCCACGCTCAAATTGGGTGAATTTATACATTAGTTAGTTCAGAAACTCAGAACTGTTTTGTTTGTTTGTTTTGGTACTGGAGATTGAACTCAGGGGCACTCGACCACTGAGCCACATCCCCAGCGCTATTTTGTGTTTTTATGTAGAGACAGGGTCTCACCGAGTTGTTTAGTGCCTTGCCATTGCTGAGGCTGGCTTTGAACTTGCAATTCTCCTGTCTCAGCCTCCCCAGCTGCTGGGATTACAGGCTTGCGCCACCGCGCCCAGCTTCAGAACTGTTTTCATAATGGTACTATTAGGGGACTGTGAATATGTAGTGATGGAGTGCTTACCTAGCATATGCAAAGCCCTGGGTTCAATCCCTAGTACTGAGGAGGGAAAAAAGAGATACTAGAATATGAACTTGTCCATTTCTTTCTTTTTTTTTTTTAAATATTTATTTTTTAGTTGTAGGTGGACACAATAGCTTTATTTTATTTTTATGTGGTGCTGAGGACCGAACCCAGTGCCTCCCGCGTGCTAGGCGAGCACGCTACCACTGCACCATAACCCCAGCCCCTGAACTTGTCCATTTCATTCTGTCAACATATGGACCAAATGATCCAAAAACAATACTGAGTAGAACTGCTGGTGCCTTAGTATAACTCAGGACATGAGATTGTTTCGTGATTATTATGCACACACTTACAGTTTGGAAAATAAGTTTTCCAGACCAGGCCAGTGGCCCAAGCCTGTAATCCCAACACTGCAGGAGGCTGAGAGAGGAGGATCACAAGTTCAAAACCAGCTGGGCAATTTAGCAAGACCTTGTTTCAAAATTTTAAATAAAATAAAATGAGGGCTGGGGATATAACTCAGTTGGTAGAGTACTTGCCTCACATGCACAAGGCCCTGGGTTTGATCTCCAGCACCCACCCCCGCCCCCCACACACAAAAAGCCAGTCGTGGTGGCACATGCCTCTAATCCCAGCACTTTTGGGAGGCTAATACAGGAGAATCATAAGTTCAAAGCCAGCGTCAACAACGGCGAGTTGCTAAGCAATTCAGTGAGACCTTGTCTCTAAATAAAATACAAAATAAGGCTGTAGATGTGGTTCAGTGGTCGAATACTCCTGAGTTCAATCCCCAATACCACCAAACAAACAAACAAATAAATAAAATGAAAAGTGCTGGGGATATAGCTCAGTATAGAGCACTCCTGGGTTTTATCCCCAATACTGCAAAACAGTCAAGTTATGCTTAATAATGTCTTCATTTAGGTAGTAAAAAATATTTATTCTATTACCTTGATCTTTGTGGACTTGTCTAATACTCTGTGTGACAGAAATGGTAAAATCATAATTTAGTCACTTTTGCTGGATACTAGAGTACAGTGATTAGGTGATTAACTCAAGGAAAAGTATTTATGCACTTGTTTGAATTGCAAGCTTAACTAGTCATTTTTTCCCCTGAAATACCATTTTTACTCATAATGATTCACCAGCAAACCACTCATTCTTATTTGTTTGACAGTATTTTCTCAAAAGTGAATCAAATGTACCTGATTACTTCAGAGAAAACAACTAGGAATATTTATTACTAATGATAATATTCAAGCTTTCAAACAAAAGTCAAAACTATGAAAAAATTTGATGTTAGCCAATACTAAATAGTGTTTCTTGAGCCGGGCATGGTGGCGCAAGCCTGTAATCCCAGCACTTAGGGAGGCTGAGACAGGAGAAATCACGAGTTCAAAGCCAGCCTCAGCAAGGGCGAAGCGCTAAGCAACTCAGTGAGACCCTGTCTCTACATAAAACACAAAATAGGGCTGGAGATGTGGCTTAGTGGTTGAGTGCCCCTGAGTTCAATCTCCAGTACCCCCCCCGAAAGTGTTTGAGTTTAATCATGATATTAATTAATCTGATTTTTTATATTTTATAATGAAATATGCCAACCTTTAGAAAATCTGCATAATGCAGAGAACCAACATTTTTCAGTTGACCAATGCTTAATGTTAAAAAATCAAGCCAGACAATGAAGAGATTTGCAAAAACCTGAATATCTTTTTTCATTAATTATTTTTTGTTTTAGAAAATGTAGTTACTGTCTTTAAAATCATATAAAGTTGTTATGTACTCATGAGAAAATGAGAATGGAAAAGAGAAAATGTCTTAGTATTATAAAATTAGTTTGATCCAAGGGGTCTCAGGGAATATCAGGAGCCTATAGGTCACATTTTGAGAATATCTGCTCCAGAGAAGTTCATAAGTTTCCCCTCAAGGAAACAAAAAACGTGAAAGTATTCAATGCATCATTATTTGTAACAGAAAGAAAATAAAAACAACTTTAAAATCCAACCATATGGGTAACAGAAAATGAAATGTATATTCCTTCAGTATAACTTTATACAATATTTTATATTTATATATATATATATCTGGCCTTGGTGTGTGACTCAGTGGTAGAATGCTTGCTTGCCTACAATGTGTGAGACCTGGATTTAATCCCTAGCGCGGGGGGGGGGGGGGGATGGTATCTAGTAAATATGTACATAAGGGATTATTTGTAAAATATGTTAAAACCTGCAAACCAAATGGTATATGTTTTTTTGTAAATAAGCACAAATATTTGTAGAAGAATTTACAAAGAATGTGCTTGAAGGATATATACCAAACTCACGTGGATGATGATTACCTCCAAAGTAGTTGTAGCATGATATTATAGTTTTATCTGCAATGTTTTATTTGTTTACAAATTACAAGTTAGTAATATATTTCTGTACAAATTTAAAAAGTAGGAGAAAATACAAATATTTACAATTATTAATTTGGAGTTTTGTAAATGTGGATCTTTGTTATATATTTTCTGTGTTTTTAGATGGTTTCAGAAAAACTTTTTTTTTTTGGTACTGGGGATTGAACTTAGGGGTACTCGACCACTGAGCCACATCCTCAGCCCTGCTTTGTGTTTTACGTACAGAGTCTCACTGAGTTGCTTTTAGCACCTCGCCATTGCTGAGGCTGTCTTTGAACTCGCGTTTCTCCTGTCTCAGCTTCCCTAAGTGCTGGGATTACAGGCTTGAGCCACCGTGCCCGGCTAGAAAAACTCTTAAATGATTAAAATAATGATAAATAACAAAATTTAATGTCTATTGATAAGAAATGTCATTGGTAAGAAAACAGATTTAAATAAATTTTGAAAAAAGGATCAAGTAAATTTGAACAGGCATAAGCAGTATGGCATTTTTTGCCTGTTTAATTAGCATCCAAAGATAGGTGGAGAAAGATTGGTGCAATGTACTCTTAAATGTTTCTGATAACATTGTAAGTGGGGACAATTTTTTTTGAATGTTTTATTTTTAGTTTTAGATGGTACAATATCTTTATTTTATTTATTTTACGTGGTGCTAAAGATTGAACCCAGTGCCTCACACATGCTAGTCAGGTGCTCCATCACTGAGCCACAACCCCAGCCCAGGACAGTTCTTTTTTGAAAGCAATTTTTAAAACTGTTTTAAGACCCATAAAATGATTCATAATCTTTGATTTGTTTATCTTATTCCTATGAATCTCTCCTAAAGAACTAGTTCATAGTATGAAACAATTGTATTATTAAAGCATGATTTTGAGGAGTGAAAAATTAATAAGGGTCTAAGAGCTTAGCATTAGAACAGTGGTTACATTACTTAGTTTAATTGATATCCATCTATTACACAGGTAAATGTAAAGGCCATGTAGTTTTGTGGAAAAGTGTGAAAGGTATGTTAAGTTTAAGAAGGACTAATGAAATTCATTGTGTTTTAATTATAATCATTTAAATTAAGGAATCATGTTAAATTATTAGCAATGAGGTTGTGTGCAACTCTTCCTCATTACTTTGAAGTTTTTCAGTGTTATTATGTTTACCTTGGAATTCTGTATATGTTTATTTATAATATATGTGATGATTGGATTTTTCTTTTTAGAATATTACTTTGAATTTGTCTCCTTCAGATCTCAATCCCTCTCCTAACTCTTTAAACCTTAGGCAGAAATAAAACGTCTTCAAGAAGCCAACAAGGCAGCTCGAAAGGAAAGGCAGCTGATCCTTAAGCAGCAGGAAGAGATAGAAAGGATCCGACAGACTACCATAAAACTGCAGGAGAAGTTGAAGTCTGCAGGGGAGAGTAAACTGGTAAATTACTTGAAATTATTGTCAGTTCATTTGTTGTCTGTCCCATGTTGCTTGCTAGTGCCTCATAAAGGCATAAAATTCTATGTATGTGTCTTTATGTTTAGTGAGAATCTCCTTTCACCCCATGAAATATTCATGTTTTGAGAGGGCCATGTGATTCTGATATCAGATTAAAATGTTTTCTGTGGAGAGTGGTGACAGAGAATGGGAGAGCAGTAACTGAGATTGGGGGGTCTCTGATGCCTCATGACTGTGGCATGCCTGGTGCCTGGGAATGTTCTCTGCAAGGAACATTCCTGTTCAAGGGTACAGGATGCCTAGCTGCTATGGTAATGCCCTGCATGAGGAGGCTCTGTGGAAGAGTCTTATCAGCTTCAACCTTGATCTCAGGCACATACCTCCCGGGAATAGAGGAATTCTCATGCTAGACAACCACAGTGTTTCACCAGCTCTGCTGCTCCTGAGCCTGCCCAGTTAACAGTAACTTTAAACAACAGACCTTCTTGAGCGTTACATAAAGCTCCTAACATTACACATTGCAACTGTGGATTGCAACTGCAGAAAAACTACATAGATGTTTCTACTTCTATAATTTTCTGAGTACAAAAAGTAATGCTGATGTAGTCTTTAACCTGATAATGAGACATATATAAATAAAGATTGATGGCGTGACTCTTTAGACCTGCTTCTCCATCAGAGAGCAGCACTCCACTTGATTCCAGCTATTTATCTTCACAATGGCACTTGTGAGTCTTTGTTTTCTAATCCCCCATCACCCCTCTCTAGAACCATGAGTTTGGCCAAACTGGATGCGGCAGTTTTCCACTTATGAACAAAATTGTGACAGAAAGCTCTGGATTTGCTTATCAATCCAAATACATTCAAGATTCAAAGGAGATATTTAAACAAGAGCAAAATTTGGATCTATTCTAAGGTATTATAAAGTGTCAGTGTAGTGCTGGGAAACCCTAGATTATATAGAAGTATAATTTTTAAAATCTCTAATATTCTTCACTTTGATTTCTAAAATACACTTTAAATTTTGAAACAGTCTCAAACATCAAGAAAATTTCAAACAGTACGAAGATTTCTAATTTTCTAAATCACTTGACAATAAGTTGCTAACAAATTAACATTGATACATTACTACCATTTGATCCACAGCCCCTTTAAGTTTCTTTGCTTGTCACATGATATTCTTTACAGAAAAAGTAACTTCAGAATCACATATTACATTTAGTTTTCGTGTCTGTTTAGTCTCCTTCAGTCTAGAAATGTTCCTTTAGTCTCATGACCTTGACACATTAGAAGATTATATGTCAGGGGCTGTAGCTGTAGCTCAGTGGTAGAGTGCTTGCCTGGCACATGTGAGGAGGCACAAAGTTCGAGCCTCAGTACCACGTAAAAATAAATAAATAAAACAAAGGTATTATGCCCATCTACGACTTTAAAAAGAAAAAGAAAAGATTATATGTCAGTTTGTAGAATGTTCCTTAACTGAGCTATGTCTGATATTCCCTCATGACTAGATTCAGGTTGTGCATCTATGGTAGGCATATCATAGAAGCGATGTTATTCTTTTTGCATTCATTCAAGTGGTGCATAATTTTGATTGATCCCATTATTGATGATGATCACTTGATTAAAGTAGTATCTGCTACACTTAATTGCAAAGTTCCTCTTTCTCTTCAGAGTTAATAGGTATTTCACAGAAATATTTTTGAAACTATGTAAATATCTTTCCATAGTTTAAATTTATTCTCTTACCTTTATCGAAATTAACTCATGAATTCCTATTTTACTTAGATTTACAATTTGTTACTATCATTAATTTTGTGATGCTCACTTTGTCCCAAATTGAGCCATTAAAAGCTTCTCCATGCAGATTTCTGTGTCCATTTGCTATGGGTCATCATTCTTGAATATTTTCATGCTTTCTGGAACAAGATATTTCAGGATCATTTTGAGCTTCTGCCACAGCCTTAAACTTAACTGATATTCTGAGGAAGGTTATTTAGAAACCAAAATCTGGTACTTAGGTATGTTCGTTGCTCTTCAGATTTTGCTCTTCCTCAGCAACAAATCTAGGAGATAGATAAGTTTATGTAGTCCTAGATAACCACATACTGTGTGTGTGTGTGTGTGTATAATAAACATGTATAAATAAAATCAGGAGTTTATACTGATACTTCCAATTTCAGTCTAGTACCACAAGGTTCATTATGTTTTTTGCTATTTTAGAATTCTATTCTCTGACATAACTGGTGAATGTCTTCTCTCTGTTTGGGCTTTGACTCCCCTCTTCCCCGTCCCCTTGCTCCTTCTCTCTGCCTGCCTTCCCTTCTTTGGACTCTGACACCCATACCAGGAAGCTCACTGTGGGAAAGCATCCGCACTGTGTTTGCACTCATGACATCATATGCTGACCTATTTCCACGTGGACATCCTTGTTGCTCTGCTTAGACCTTGATTCTCCACACAAGCTGCCCTACTGCATGAGATACTCTCTTCATATCACTCAGATAATCACACCCACTCTTGGCCTCTGTCTCCCTCTACCCTCACATGGGCACATGCCTTGTTCTGTTCCATCTGATGACTTTAGGACTGTGTTGTTCAGGAAGAGGAATGGGAAGAAGTGCTGTCCTTTGCATTTTTCACAAATAAAAAGTCATAATTACTCCCACCTATCTGCCTTAAATTTTTTTTTGCTTTTTGTTTTTTGGCACTGGATTCGAAGTTTTATTTTATTTTATTTTTTTAAATTTATTTTTAAAACAGAAGAATACATTTCAAGTCATAGTACATATATGGAGCATAATTTTCCATCTCTGGTTGCAAATAAGATAGAGTCACATCATTTGTTTCTTCATACATGTACCTAGGGTAGTGATGTCCATCTCATTCCACCATTTTTGCAACTCTCATTCCCCTCCCCTCCCCCACTTTCCCCTTCCCCATCCAAAGATCCTCCATTTCTCCCATGCTTCCCACCCCCACCCCCATTATGTATCAGCATCCACTAATCAGAGAGAACATTGAACATTTGGCATTTGGTTTTTTGGGATTGGCTTACTTCACTTAGCATGATGTTCTCTAATTCTATTCTCCATTTACCTGCAAATGCCATAATTTTATTCTCTTTTATTGCTGAATAATAGTCCATTGTGTATATATACATCACAGTTTCTTTATCCATTCACTTATTGAAGGGCATCTAGGTTGCTTCCACAGTTTAACAATTGTGAATTGTGCTGCTATAAACATTGAATTGGCAGCGTTACTGTAATATGCTGATTTATTTTATTTTATTTTATTTTTTTGGTATAGGGGTTGAACTCAGGGGCACTCTACCACTGAACCACATCCTCAGCCCTATTTTGTGTTTTATGTAAAGACAGGGTCTCACTGAGTTGCTTAGCACCTCACTGTTGCTGAGGCTGGCTTTGAGCTCATGATTCTCCTGTCTGTCTCAGCCTCTCAAAGTGCTGGGATTACAGGCGTGCACCACTGCGCCCAGCTTAATATGCTGTTTTTAAGTCTTTAGGGTATAGGCCGAGGAGTGGGATAGCTGGGTCAAATGGTGGTTCCATTCCAAGTTTTTTGTTTTTTTTTTTGGTACCAGGGATTGAACTCAGGGGTACTCGACCACTGAGCCACATCCCCAGCCCTATTTTGTATTTTATGTAGAGACAGGGTCTCACTGAGTTGCTTAGCGCCTCACCATTGCTGAGGCTGGCTTTGAACTCACGATTCTCCTGTCTCAGCCTCCCTAAGTGCTGGGATTACAGGCTTGAGCCACCGCGCCCGGCTCCATTCCAAGTTTTTAAAGGAATCTCCATACTGCTTTCCAGATAGGTTACACCAATTTGCAGTTCCACCAGCAATGTTTGTGCCTTTTTCACCACATCCTCACCAATGCTTACTGTTACTTGTATTTTGGATAACTGCCATTCTGACTGGAGTGAGATGAAATCTTAAGAGTAGTTTTGATTTGCATTTCTCTAATTGCTGGAGATGTTGAACGTTTCTTCATATATTTGTTTATTGATTTTGTATCTTCTGAGAAGTTTCTATTCAGCTTCTTAGCCCATTTATTTATTGGGTTGTTTGTTTTTTTGGTATTAAGTTTTTTGAGTTCTTTATATATCCTGAAGATTAGTGTTCTATCTGATGTGTGTGTGGCAAAAATTTGCTCCCAGAATGTAGGCTGTCTGTTCACCTCATTGATTGCTTCTTTTGCTGAGAAGAAGCTTTTCAGAGACAAACGCACATAAATATAGTTATCTCATACTAGACAAAGGTGCCAAAAACATAACACTGAAGGAAAGATAGCTTCTTCAACAAATAGTGCTGGGAAAACTGGAAATCCACATGCAGCAAAATGAAACTAAATTCCTATCTCTCACCATGCATCTCCCTTAAATGTTATGAGTATAAATGACTATTTTGGGAAAGACATATTAAGCAATTAAAGTTTCCCTTTTTATTCATTAGAAGTAATGTCTTGATTAAACAGTAGTTCCTAAATGTTTTTATTACAAACATTTTTTAATATTTTTAAAAATATTAATATTAAAAAATTATTTATGTTTTCCATGAAGAATACTTCCAGGAAAAAAAAATTTACTCCTTAGTCTGTTTGAAGTAAGTTTTACATCTTTGTTCAGTCTTTGTATCTGTATGCATGTGTTTTGTATATTTATAGTGTCTAGTTTTATATTCCTTTTGTGTGGTTCAACTTTAAAAACTCAAAAGAACAAAATACATTCTGCTGCGGGGCATGGTGGCTCACGCCTATAATCCTAGCACTTTGGGAGGCTGAGACAGGAGAATCGCAAGTTCAAAGCCAGCCTCAGCAACCATGAGGTGCTAAGCAACTCAGTGAGACCCTGTCTCTAAATAAAACACAAAATAGGGCTGGGGATGTGGCTCAGTTGGTCAAGTACCCCTGAGTTCAATCTCTGGTGCCAAAAAAACCAAAAAAAGCATTCTGTCATGTGTACCTAATTAAAATTAATTAATTAATTAATAAAAAACTAGTGCTGGAAGGATTTCCTGATGAAATGGAAAATAGATATGTGGAGAGATAGATAAATGATGTAAGATAGATGAGTCTGCTGGGCGCGGTGGCTCAAGCCTGTAATCCCAGCACTTAGGGAGGCTGAGACAGGAGAATCGCAAGTTCAAAGCCAGCCTCAGCAATGGCGAGGTGCTAAGCAACTCAGTGAGACGCTGTCTCTACATAAAACACAAAAATAGGGCTGAGGATGTGTCTCAGTGGTCGAGTACCCCTGCATTCAATCCCCAGTACCAAAAAAAGAAAAAAAAAGATGAGTCTAAATTGGTACAGAGACATATTATAATAGTTTTCAAAATATGTCAAGAGAGCAGGTAAATCCATAAGGATTCAGGAATGTGCAAGAAAATAATAAATAAAATATACATAAATAAAAAAGTATAACACTACTAAGCAAAAATAATCAAGAGAATACAATTAGGGACAAGATTATTATTGGCAAAAATTTTTTTATTTCTTTTTGCAGTTCTTTGGAGTTTTAAAATTTTTTTAACAATCACAAGTAACATATAGTCTATAAAAATATACATAGCATAAATTTTCCCATTTTAATCATTTTTAAGGCTGAAATATATTTTTAATCATTAAGTAATTAGGTCTTAATTTTAATTACTATTAGAAACATTATTTTGAATTAAAACTTAATTTTGAATTGACAGTGTTTAAGATCTTTCAAGATCCTTTTGAAGTCCAATAAAATTTTGCATCTTTTTGTTTGTAGGACTCTCATAGTGATAATGATACAAAAGAAAATAAGGCAACTAGTCCTGGACCAACTGATTTGGAGACCCGCAGTCCTTCTCCCATCTCAATCTCCAGCAGTGAAACTAGCAGCATCATGCAGAAACTGAAGAAAATGAGAAGCCGCATGGATGAGAAGTAATTCATTTTTATAAATACATCTTCTTTAGTTACACTGCAAGTAGTAGCAACAATTAATATTTTTAATATGCTTCATAGATCAAGATAAAATATTTTATGGATTCAGTAACATTTTAGCAGAAATATTGGATCAACCTAGAAGTCAGTTAACTGTAGATCTTATTTATGAAACAGTTTCTCTCATTTTGGTGTAAACAGGTTTCTTATTAAAAAGCCAAGTAATATTTTCATATGTACCCTTTCTTTGCATATGTCTACCCACTTGGGGAGCAATTAATGGTATATTTAGTTGACATCTTATTCTTTGGATCTTTGGCAACTCTCAGGCTTAATTAAATGGTAGAGCAAAATTTTTACCTTGTCAGTTTTTCAGCTGAAAGCTGGAAGGCTGAGATTTTCCTGGTGTGTGGAATGATTATGCACTTTAAAGTTCTTCTAAAACATTTCTGAGAATTATTTTAGAAAAAGTCTCCTACTTGAATTGCATATAAGCTCAGTTGCATATAAGATTTAATCATATTAGGGGCTGGGATTGTAGCTCAGCGGTAGAGCGCTTGCCTCGTATGCGTGAGGCCCTGGGTTCGATCCTCAGCACCACATACAAAGCAATAAAATAAAGGCACTGTGTCCATCTACAACTAGAAAAATATTAAAAAAAAAAAAAAAGATTTAATCATATTAAATGACATTTTTTTTAAATTTATTTATTTTTTTTAGTTGTTGATGGACACAATGTCTTTATTGCTTTGTATGTGGTGCTGAGGATCGAACCCAGGGCCTCACGCATGCGAGGCAAGCGTTCTACCGCTGAGCTACAATCCCAGCCCTAAATGACATTTATGTGATAGTTCATTCTATTGGTATACATTTAATTAAGTATGGTTATGAATTAGATTCTTATAGGCTCTATGCTTGCCTCTGTAATCACTATCCCTTACTTAGCTTCCTTGAAACCCATTGAATATGGGAAAGAGAATCATTAGAAATTTTTACTGACTGCCATTTTAAGTTAACAATTCAAACCACAGACTGAACTTAAATTGTTACCTTGAGATCCTTTGGCCTAATTTAATAATGTTTTATATTTATATGTAATGCCAACCTTTGATTTAATTAGTTAAATCAAAGTCAAGAAATTGTTAAGTAAAATCCCTTATTTCCTGCAAGTACAGTTGTATGTTGGCATTGCTTTACAAGAAAGCCATTTCATAACTTAAAGAATACATAAATTGATAACGAAAATAAGTTAAAAAAATAAAGACATATTTTTAAAATTAAAAATGTAACAGAGTAGCTGGGCGCAGTGTCACATGCCTCTAATTCCAGTGACTCGATAGGCTAAGGCAGGAGGATCCCAAGTTTGAGGCCCTAAGCAATTTAGTGAGACCCTGTCTCAAAATAAATAAAAAGGACTGGATATGTAGCTCATTGGTAAGCACCCCTGGGTTCAATTTCTAGTTTATTTTAAAAACTTAACAAGGTAAAAACTGAATATTATTATATATGTGAATAGTTCTTTTTAGATGATTTCTGTGAGATAAGCTAAGTAAGATTTCTTCAAATAAGAATTTATTGAAATTTGGGTGAAAGATACATTCTTCCTTTTTTGATAAAATTGTTCACTAATCTATAGAGGCATTGCTCCAGAGATCTTTGAATTCAAAACTAGAATAATCTCTTTTGCAAATTTTTATCACTAATTTGACTTTTTTTTTTTTTTTTTTTTTGGTACCGGGGATTGAACTCAGGGACACTTGACCACTGAGCCATATCCCCGGCCCTATTTTGTGTTTTATGTAGAGACAGGGTCTCACTGAGTTACTTAGTGCCTTGCCGTTGCTGAGGCTGGCTTTGAACTCATGATTCCCTGTCTCATTCTCCCAAAGTGCTAGGATTATAGGCTTGCGCCACCGTGCCCGGCTTGATTTGACATTTTATATCTACCTCCAAATCTCTTTGAATGGTAAATGTTGGGGAGAAGCCATTTGCAAGGATGATTTTTTTTTTCATTGATCCCTTGCTTTTGTGTTTCAATAAGATCTTCATTGCCAGTCTCTATGAATGGTATTCCGAAGTTTTAACCACATCTGTACAAGAAACTGCTAATTGTAGTCTGTGAGGTCAGTTTCTACTTTAGATTTGGTTACTTTAAAAATCCTAAATAACAAATTTAAGGTTGGATTTATTGACTGTTCCAAGTTTTGTTAAGTGTTTTCATAGAATCCAAAATATTAATCACCTAGAATTTCTGTATTTCTCCATCTTCTCTTATCAACTAGTAGAGCAGACTTTTGAGACATTTGTCAAGGAGAATAAGCCTTGACTTCTTGATCTGCCCTCTAAAGCAATGCCGTTGAGTTTGTGGTAGGGACAGGATAAGGGCAGTAGTGAAAACGAAATGTGTGATTGATGGCTGAAATTTTAGGATGAGCCTAGAGTGTTTTCTGAAATTGGTTATGTGTTAGAAAACAATATTTTAATACACTATTTTTTTGATCTCTGAAACCAAGTAATGGGAAAACTAGCATTCCAATGCCATTTATATTACCAAAGTTTTATAGTTAGATTTCCTTCAGTTCCAACTGATGTTGGTATATCAGCTCAAGAAGTAACTACTTAATTTTGTAGTCAGCTTACTGCAGTACATAACTAACAAAATTATTTGAATCTTTGCTTCTTTGTGACCAGGAACTATTATTTGCTCCATAGATTTGCAGGGGCAGTCAGACCTATTTTATTGATGTAAACTACCTGCCAAAGAGTAGTCATCCTCCAAGCCAGCCTCAGCAACAGCGAGGCACTAAGCAACTCAGTGAGACCCTGTCTCTACGTAAAACTCAAAAAAAAAAAAAAAAATAGGGCTGGGGATGTGGCTCAGTGGTTGAGTGCTCCTGAGTTCAATCTCCAGTACCAAAAAAAAAGAGTAGTCATCCTTCCCAAGAAGTTTAACTTTTTGTGTGTGCGTGTGGTGCTGGGGATTGAACCCAGGGCCTTGTGCATGTGAGGCAAGCCCTCTACCAACTGAGCTATATCCCCAGCCCGAGAAGTTTAACATTTTGGGAGAACTTTTTTATTATATGTCATTGCTTATTGTTAGCTTTCTGAACTCTAACTTTTATGACAGATATATATTTTTAAACAATATATCACTCTTGTCCTTGGTAAAAGATTCATTCTTTAATGTTTCACTGAGACAATAATGCCTTCATTAAAGTTTATATTTCCAACATATGACTTTTCTTGACTTTGTTATTGAATTGACATTTTCTAAGTAATTTCCATTTTTCAATATAGTAAAAAGCAAAAAGAAATTCCAAATGTGAAAGACATTAGTAATGATGAAAACAAGTTTGTAAGACACTCAGTAAATCTAAGCCACCGAACAACCTTCAGTCTCTTTTGTCTTACTTGTAAATGGAATCCAAGTTTTGTTAATTACTGTGACAGACGTTATTTATAATAATAGTGGATTACCTATAATTATGAAACAAATATTGATAGAAAGCAAAGCAACATGTAGGTGACTTTTCCTGTAATTTTGCCAATTTCTTTTCAGGAAAATGGTTTAGTGAGCAAATGAAGCACTGAAGTGCTGCGTTATTTAAAATAAGACACCACAGCATTTTTTTCTTTCATTTGATAACAGTAGTTTGTTCTTCTAAGTTGGTTGCTCCTTCAGCAATTATTTATTGAGTAATGTGTGAATATGCTCAACTCTGAGGGTTACAAAGATATAAACTCTGCCTTCAGAAAGCTTATAGTCTTATTTGGAAAAAAGAATGCATGGCAGGATCATTCAGAAAAAAAAGTATATGGAGATCTATTACTAAGGAAGTTAAGAAAGGAAAGAGAAATTTTCACTGACAGAAGTAAATCAAGTCCATTTTCATGAGTATGTTCAGAATTAAATATGATTTTAATTAGGAAGTACTTTCTAGTATAAGAAGTGTAGGTATTTTTCGGTTTCACCATTCATTGCAGACCAAGGTAGCATGAAAAATAAGCTGGTATTCTCAAAACATCTTAAGCATTCCTTTTGTACTCCCCATGCTTAGAAAAAAGGATGAAATGTGTCAGAAATGGTGGCCCATGCCTATAAACCCAGCAGCTCCGGAGGCTGAGACAGGAGGATCACAAGTTCAGAGCCAGCCTCAGCAACTTAACAAGGCCCTAAGCAATTTAGCAAGACCTTGTCTCAAAAATAAAAAGTAAAAAGTGCTAGGGATGTTGCTGAGTGGTTAAGTGCTCCTGGGTTCAATCCTTGGTACTAAAAAAAGAAAAATAAAAACCACTAAATGGAAAAATTATTTACTTTAAATAATAAACCAGGAAGTTAAGCTGATGCATATTTTATGTGTTTATGAACTGGGGACACTGGCATATGAATGTAATCCCAGCCACTTGGACTGCTGAGACAGGAGGATCACAAGCTTAAGTCCAGCCTTGGCAACCTAGTGAAACTGAGTCTCAAAAAAATAAATAAATAAAATACACTTATGGTTTGTCTAATGAGTTTTGAACTCTTTATCATTAATCTGCTGAATTTTAAAAACTAAAGATTTTCAAAGCTTTGGAAAGCTGAGACAGGAGAATCACAAGTTCAAAGCCAGCCTTAGCAACCACGAGGCGCTAAGCAACTCAGACCCTGTCTATACATAAAACACAAAGTGGGATTGGGGATGTGGCTTAGTGGTCGGGTACCCCTGAGTTCAATCCCTGGTACCAAAAAAAAAAAAAAAAAGAATTATCTTAAATAATTTCTTAAATCACATTTCTTTATTTTAACATAATTGTCTTAGAAAAGTTTCTAGTCTAAGTATAGTAGCTGAATAAATTCTGGTAGTATAATATTGTGTTTTAATTTCTACAGTTCCTAGGTCAAGAATAATGTACTGCATTATTTTGTTTATTTAACTGTATGCAAATTATTATACAATTTTAAGTAATAAAATAGATTTTACTACAGGAAAAAGCTAAACTGCATTTTCTTTTAGGTCAGTACTGTCCATATCCTAATTTATCTTCTCATTCATATATTATTAAAGATACTTAAAGACTTGGAAGAATTCATTTTAAAATTTAAAGCATTATGTTCTATTTTTACTTATAACATTATTGAATTAAAGAATTGTAAATCCAGAAGGAATTTTAAAACAATTTTAAGGTGTTAAATTTTTATTTGTGTTATTTACTGTCATTCAGATTTGAAGGATTTTAGACTTACAATTATCATTTAAAATTTTTATAATCTTTTGTTCTTTCAAATTATAGCTCGATTTTGTAATCAGCCAGAACATTGTCTGTAGTTGTATTAGCTCAGTGAGGAAAAAAATTGTCATGTCATATGGTGGTGTAGCATGTTAATTTTGAAAAGTGGGAGGTTCTTGAATGGAGAAAGAATCATAAAATGTTAGAACTAGAAAGGATCTCAGGAATTCATCCTTGTTTGACATGATGAATTTGAGGCCCACAGAGATTAAGTGACTTGCCTGAGCTCACACACAGCAGAATGGCAGAGTTAGAACTAGAACCACGCTCTCTAGACTTAGCTAGTTAAAGGTTAGTATATATGCTTTTAGACTAACAATTTTTTTAAAAATTACACTGATGACAACATTGTCCTCAGTAGAAACTTGCCTTTCTGAATAGTATTTTTTGAAACTGGAAAAGTGCTAGATGGCTTATTGTAGTTGAATAGCAGCATGAACAAGTCTGCGTACAAGTGTGACTTTAAAAGCCAGTTAAGTTCTTTACTAATTCTTTAAATTCCAGCATTATAGGAACATAATGATTTTCATACTAGATTAAAGTTATTGTATATCTAATCCTAGTCCAATGTTCTGTTACCATCAGAGGTATTGTTGGGGATTGCCTTAATATCAACCATAGAGAATATTAGTGTCATTTTATGTTAGTAGATATTTATGTACCCATAATTCATAAATTTTGTTTATTTCTTACCTGTTCTTTGCCTTGAGTGATTGTTAACTTTAGGGTAAAGTACTGCTTTTTTGTTTTAATTTTATTCAGCTTTTAAAGGGCACTCTTTTTAGTTTTAGAATGTTCTTATTGTAAACAAGGAAATGTTTGGGGGAAGAAGTTCTAACTTTACAATTAAATTAAAACTTTTCTTACACTGTTTCCTAAACTGTTCTATTTTCATTTTCTTTTTTTTTGCGGGGAGGGGGTACCAGGAATTGAACTCAGGGGTACTCAACCACTGAGCCACATCCCCAGCCCTATTTCGTGTTTTATGTAGAGACAGGGTCTCACTGAGTTGCTTAGCGCCTCGCCGTTGCTGAGGCTGGCTTTGAACTCGTGATTCTCCTGTCTCAGCCTCCCAAAGCGCTGGGATTACAGGCATGAGCCACCGCGCCCAGCTCTATTTTCATTTTCTACTGGCCATTTCTTTTGTTCCTCATTTCTTAACAAGAGCTTTTGAATGTGTTTAATCTTTATAATTGAAAAGTAAATGTCAATTCTTGTTCTAGTAGAAAAAAAACTTGTTTTCTCCATTGGACTGAATGAAAAAATTTTAACTTGTATATTTTTACACTTTATTTCACGTGTTCCAATATTATTTTATTTTTTGTACTAGGTCATGCATGCATTTAGCAGTTGCACACTTAAGAGGGTGGGTGATATTTGAATGTTATGAGTAAATTTTTTGGAACCTTTTGCTAAGAACATTTGGGTTTGCATCATATTTTGATCATGAACATCAAAATAAGTTTATTGTACATCAATAAAGAATGGCAAGGAAAATTGCATTATCTTACTGAAATTTGCAGGAATAGTTTTTCACTAAACTTCAGTGCAGAAAATCAAGACGTTCCAGGTGTGTGTGCATGCCTGTGTGCCTGCGTGTGTGTGTAAATAAATAAAGGGGAAGTAAAATACTATATGTGGTGAAATAGACATTAAAATAGTCTGTTATCTAAAGATATGTGTAGACAAGATTATATATATTTCTTAAAATCTAAATGTGGCTGGATTTTCTCACTTCTGTGACATACTGATATTACTCCTTGCCCTTCCAAGGCAATAAGTGTTGCCTTGATCTACAAATTATTGTTGTGTGCATGTGAACAGAAGCATGCTCTGTCAAAGAGAATTAACCTTTCAAATTTTTAGATTTATTTATCCTTTTGTGTATGTATATAATGATCTACTTACTACTATAAAGAAGAAAAACTAGGGTTGTTTTTTGTTTTCCTACTTTTTTAACTTTAGGGTATAGAATTTTCTTCTTACCTTTAACCTTATTATTGAGCTGTCCATAGCATTTGGAGGTGGGTACTGGGAATTGGACTCAGAGGCACTCAACCACTGAGCCATATCCCCAGCCTTATTTTGTGTTTTATTTAGAGACAGAGTCTCACTGAGTTGCTTAGCGCCTCTCCATTGCTGAGGCTGGCTTTGAACTTGTGATTCTCCTGCCTCAGCCTCTGAAGCTGCTGGGATTATAGATATGTGCCACCATGCCCAGTTCTTAGCATATTTTTTAATCAACAGTATTTATTGAAACTAGCTCATTTTTTTCTTAATTTTACATCCTGATGTTTTATAGAATGGGCATTATATTTCAACATTATTATTTAAATGGTTCTTTGTTAGATTTAAAGCAAGATAACCTCCAGTAGATTCTGTTGGCAGTTTTATGTTTAGAGGTTAACAAGATTTTCTTCTACAAATTGATTTAAACTCTTTTCAAGCTAGATCCTGATGGTGCAGTTAAGTAAGGCAGATGTATGTTTGATTTAATTTCAAGCTTAATCCATGACAAGGTACAGATAAAAAATCAGTTGCTTAGGTTTACCTATTTATGTAGAATTGCTGATATACTAGGTTTATGGTTCAAAGCTTATTTGAATATTAGCCCCACACTGTACTTCTTATCACTCACAAACAAATAAACTGAAAAACACATGATGGTTAAGTACTATTTGAGAAGAAAGCCATGTTTATTCAGAAATCATTGGTAAGATCTATAAAAGTACATGTTTTCTATGTCACTTGGAGTATAACAGTTGCTTTAACCAAGTAGCTTATAATGTTATTTAGGAAGCATAATGAAAATTCTTCACTCAACTCTTATGCTTTCCCTTTCTCATTCTTCCTGACTCTTGATCTCTTGGTTTTAAAATCTTCCTCCTTATTTTGTAGACACTGCTCTCCTGTTCACTACTTCTTCTCTGTCTTTACGTCTCATCACTGGGCCTCTCTCAGTGTCTGTTTCCCCAACCTTCATCCCAAATTCCAGCTGTATATCTACAACCAGTTGGTCAGGTAACTGCACCTTTTTCAGTGCACTCTTTGATAGAGCATGCTCTGTTCTTTTTGTTTGTTTTGTTTGCTTTTTTTTTTTTCTTTCTTTTTTTAACAGCCTGGAGACCTCTTGTCAAATGTCATATAGATTTTACCTTGTGTTTCCACATTAATTTGACATGATTGTTCCAGAAGTGACAGTTCTTGTGCTTTTGACTAAATGTTGGATGTGTGAATGCTTTTTTGTTGGCTAGCTACTGCTGTAGATCTGACACCAGTAATATGAACAGCATACCTGTCATTTAGCCATGGCATTAGCATTTAAAAAGAGATTTCATTAATAGCCTTTAAACTAATCAAATATTTTTCCCTAAATTAGTAATCTCTCCTAATCTTTTTGACCTAAAAGATAATTGGCTATTAAAGTTCAGAGATTATGTTAAATTGAAAATTTGAGACATATGATGCATCCTTTTACTCAGGTTATGTTTATATTGCATAAGATCTGACCTGTGCTCAGTATTCTCTACATAAAAAAAGATTTATTACCTGACATTGCATCTCTTAGGTAACGGAAGCCAAACTCACTAGACCTAAAGCAAAGCCAGGTAGAATTTGAAAATTAAAGTCAAAAGGGGACATAAACGTGTTTTTTGTTTGCTTGCTTGTTTGAGGGGCTTTGAGGGGCTTGTTATTGTTTTTGGTCTTTGTTGTTCTGGAACTTGTGCGTTTTCTGGTATGAGCCTTCAGAATAAATTCCTTACATCTTCTATTATGAAAAAGAACCACCTATTAAAAGAAATATATTATCAGTCATGATTGTCTATATATCCCAAAGATTATTTTTCTGAATTTACTACTATCTTTCCTTTACTAATCTTTCAAACCATTATAAGTAAAAAATAAATTCTCTCATTTTCTGAATAAGTCAACTCATCAAAGCTGCTATTATTTTGCACAGCTTGTTGATAAGGTAATGAAAAATAGAGCTTTCAAAATGATTTCTTCCTTATAGGTTCGTTCTTTCACTCTTTTTCATGATGTGATCATAGGTTTTTGACAAAGCGAGAGCAAAAACTAATGCAGCGGAGGCAACATGCAGAAGAACTCCTGGAGTGGAAGAGACGTTTAGATGCAGAAGAAGCAGAAATTCGTCAAATGGAAAAGCAAGCTTTGGCTGCCTGGGACAAAGAATTAACAAAGCCGAAAACTCCTAAGAAAGAACTGGAGGACCAGAGAACAGATCATAAAGGTAATAAATACTAACTCTGTTCAGAATAAACACTAAAGTTTAACCTATTTGAAATATTTATTTTATTTCTTGTTAAAACATGACTAATTAAGGGTAAAGAAGACAATACAACTGTAAATGCTGTAGAACTTAGATAAGAAAATATGGTGAATAACTTTTGATGACACAAATTTGAATACTTGGAAAAAATGGTTAAATTATTTTAAAAAAAACTTACCAAAGCTTACTCAAAAAAGAAAGAAAGAAAACTTTCCTCATCCTTTAACCATTAAAGAAATTGTACCTCAGTAGCTGCTAAACATCTTTTTCCAAAACTTCCTCTAGCTTCAGTAGTATTCTGGACATTCAAGGGGAACATTCAAGCATATCATTATTTACTTTTCCATAGGATAGAAAAAGAAGCATTTTTCAATTCATTTTATGAGGCTACTATATAACTTTTGATAATAAATTTATAAAAGAACAATATGAAAAAGGAAAAGACCAACCTCTCTATCCTAAATAAATATTAGCCCACCAGGTCCAATCATATAGTAAATCTAATATTTCATGACCAAGTGGGATTTAGCATACTTTAAAAAATAATAATGTGATAAATTATCAAACACATTAAAGGAGAAAAATACATGATCATGCCAGTAGATTCAAAAAAGTTATTTAATAAAAGTTTAAAACATTTGTGGTGAAATACACAAACCTCTAATCAATCCAGCCATAGAAAGGAACTTTCTTTACCTAATAAAGGGCATTAACAAAAACTAAACTTACACCACATATCATACTTACTTCTCTTTGAATTTGGAAATAAGACAAAGATGTTTATTTTCACCTTTTATTAAGCATTGTGTGTAGGTTTTAAATAGTTCATTGTAGCTAGAAAAAGAATTAAAAATCATAGGTAGTGAGAGGAAGAAGTTAAACTCTTATTATTTGCAATTGATAAAGCTATGCATATAGAAAAATCCAGAACTTAGGTTTTACTGGAATTGATAAATGAGTGTAGCAAGGTTACTGGTTATAAAAATCCAAAAAACAGAAACTCTATTGTATGTCTGTAGACCAGCAAAAAATTGGTTAGAAAAAATCTGATTTAAAAAAAGATATGGGGCTGGGATTGTAGCTCAGTGGTAGAATGCTTGCCTCACACGCATGAGTCACTGGGTTCAATCCTCAGTACCATATAAAAATAAATAAATGAATAAAATAAAGATCTATCAACAACTAAAAAAAAAAAAGATACACACTTCTAGTGGCAGGCTGGTGCTTTCTGGGGCTGCAGTTAGGTTGGCTGTGCCATGAGGCCTGGGATGCCTAGGTTGCCTGGGTCAGTAGCTGTGGGTGAGTTCCCTGCTAGGTCCAGTCTTGGTGCCGTGCTTGGACTGTAGCTGTGATGCCCTCTGGTACTAATCTGGCTACTGGAATCCCCAGTTAGTGAAGTAAAATACTCAAGGCTCTCTAGCACAGACGATGGCTACATTGATCTTCAGTTTAAGAAAAGCCCTTGTAAGATCCCTTATGAGGCCATTGCATCTGTCACTGTCCTGTTTTTGATTGGAGCCTTTCCCATTAGCATAGGCTCCCTCCTGCTGTCAGGCTCCATCAGCAAAGGGGAAGTGGACAGACTGGCCACTCCTGTCCTGATTGTTGGCATTCTGGAGTTCCTGCCAGGATCTTACTGTCTCTGCACCGGACTATGCATCTAAATGCTACTGTGGTCACTCCTATGATGACATTTCAGACTTTAATGACTAACACTCACTTCAGCCCTGAGACAAATCACAGTGGGACTGAACCCAGCTTTAAGATATGAACAGAAGCTATGCCTGAGGGCTGAGGAATTATGCAGTTTGCAGATGTTTGACAAAACAATGGCCAGAGTTTATGGATCCATTTCAAAAATGTTCACTGAGCTTAATTAGCTAATTAGGAATGCTCTATTTTCATCTGGGCCTGGCAAAACTCAACAAGTTTTTCCACATGAATATGTGTCATGGAAGAATAGTAATGCTAATTGTTCGCGAAAGTAGGAGGTTATTCCTTAGTGGAAAGTGTTACCATTGCCTCCCTCTTTAGAGTGAGCATTTCTTATAAATAGTCTTCATTGTCAATTTGTTATTGTAGCAAATGGAAGAGTGTGATATTTCTAATTTCTTAGTTACTAATTTATTTTTAAATATCAGAAGATCTTATCTCCTACACTTAACTCTACCTTCACATTCTGATGGGAGACCTCCATGTTAGTGTGGATCTATTTGTAATATTTTTTTACTTTGTTTCTTGTGACAGAAACCAGGAATTTTTTTAAGCCACAGAGTAAGTTTTCAAAGTATGAGCACTGTCTGTGATAACCAGTCCTAGGCCAGCTCTGATCTTGTTTCCCAATAGTTTGGTCATTCTATCCTTTGTAGATCAAGATGTTCTGTATCTCATACCTTAAAAAAAAAAAAGAAACACGTGGAAACCAAAAATATGAAGTACCTGTTTATAAATTTAACAAGAAGTATATAAGATCTTTATTTGGGGTGGGGGGTACCAGGAATTGAACCCAGGGGTGCTTAACCATTGAGCAACATCCCTAGCCCTTCCTATTTTTTATTTAGAGACTGGGTCTCACTAGGTTGCTTATAACCTCACTAAGTTGCTGAGGCTGTCTTCGAACCTGCAATCCTCCTGCCTCAGCCTCTGGAGCCACTGGGATTACAGACGTTTGCCACCATGCCTGGCCAGTATACAAGATCTTTATGGAGGAAAATTTAGAATTTTATTGAGAGACATTAAAGTAGACTGAAGTAAATGGAACATTATTCCGTATTCACAGATAGATTCGGTGTCATCAGATGTTAATTTTCCCTGCTGTAGATTCAAGACAATTAAAATTAGAAACCCAGGGCTGGGGCTGTAGCTCAGTGGTAGAGCGCTTGCCTCGCATGCGTGAATCACTGGGTTTGATCCTCAGCACCACATAAAAATAAATAAATAAAATAAAGGTATTGCATCTGTCTACAACTAAAAAAATATTTTAAAACAAAAATAAGAAACCCAGCAAGGTTTCTTTATAGGGTTTGACAGGCTCATTAAAAAATTTATATGGGACCAGAAGACCAAAAATTAAAACATTTCTAAAGATGAACCAAAAATGCAGGAACTTTCTTTACCACATATCAAGACTTCTAATAGTGTATTTAAAGCAGTATTATGTTTGTACAGAAATAGAGTATAAACAGAAAACACAGAAGACCCATCCATCTATGAAAAGTTGACTTTTTACAGGCAACTTTGCAGAACCACGGAGAAAGGAGGCTATCTGTAATAAATGTTTGTGGGAGGAACTAGTAAAGTTGTATCTATACCTGATGATATGAAAGATCTGTTCCAGGGGAGAATTATTATTATTATTTCTTTCCTTCTACTGCTTTTAGATTTGATTTGTTCAAATCTAAGACCTTGAGCTGCATAATTAAAAGTTATTTAAGATCTTTTGGCTCTTCTAACATAGGCACGTAGCTATAAAATTCTGTAAGTACTGCTTTCACTATTTCCCATAGATGGTGTTTGTATTTTCATTTGATTCTAGGGATTTTTAAAATCCAACCACCCCAACCTGATTTCTTCAATAACCAACTATTAGTTCAAAAGTATATTATTCACTTTCTGTATCTATTTATAATCTCTATAGTTTTTCTTACTGTTGATTTCTGCTTTCATTCCATTATGATCTGATAAGATGCAAGAAATTGTTTTTTTTATTTGTTGAGACTTGTTAAGGTATCTGTTTTGGAAAAAGTTTTATATGTTGATGAAAAGAATATGTATTCTGTAGCTATTGAATAGAATATTATATAGATGTCTACTCTAAGTGTATTTGATCTACAGTGTAATTTAACTCTGATGTTTCTTTGTTGATTATGTTGTCTGGATGATCTATCTGTTCTTGAGAATGGAGTATTAAAATCACCCACTTATAGTTTTGGGACCTGTTTTTCCCTGTATGTCCAATAGTGTTCATTTTATAAAATTGAGTGCTCTGAGGTTCAGTGCATTTATTTATCATTACATCTTCTTAATGGATTATACCTTTATCAGTAGCAGTGACCTTCTTTGTCACCAGTTTGGTTGAAATCTGTTTTGTTGAATTTGAGTATCCTACTTTTTTCCTGATTTAATTTGCTTGGAATATCATTTTTCATCTCTTCACTTTTCAGTCTGTAATGTCTTTGACAGTGAGGTGTTGTTTTGCAGGCAAAAAATTGTTGGGTCTTGTTTGTTAATTCAACCAGCCACTGCATATTTTATTTTATTTTATTTATTTATTTTTAAAAATATTTATTTTTTAATTGTAGGTGGACACAATAGCTTTATTTTATTTTTACGTGGTGCTGAGGATCGAACCCAGTGCCTCCCGCGTGCTAGGCGAGCACGCTACCACTGTGCCATAACCCCAGCCCCCACTCTGCATATTTTAATTGGAGAATGAAGCTCATTTACCCACAGGGCTATTACTGAAATATATTTCCTGTCATTTTGTTGTTTTTCTTCTGGTTTTTTTGAATAATCCATGTTCATTTCTTTTTCTCTATTTCATCATAGAGGTTCTTTTCTTGTTATGTCTATTTAGGGTTCTAAATGCCTCCTGTACTTGGATGGCTATATCTTTCCCAAGATTTGGGAAATTTCCTGGCATCATTTCACTGAATAGGTTTTCTATGCTTTTAATCTGTAGTTTTTGCTCCCTTGCTTATTGCATTTGTGTGTGTGTATGTGTGTGTTTGGTCTTTTAATGGTGTACTATAGATCTTTAAATTTTATTCATTCTTATTTTTTTATTTATTGCTATCTGAATGTGATAATTTGTCAACCTTGTTTTCAAGTCCTGATAGTCTTTCTTCCACTTTTATGTGAGGGTTCCTAGTGAGCAGCCTTATTTTGATAAGGGATATCAGTTCCTTATGTAGTGGTAAGTTTAATTCCTGATGTGCTTTGTGGTGTGGTGTTCTGGTGGCTGCTTGAGCTGTAATTAGTAGTTTTGACATTGTGTATACTGTGTCAAATCCTGAGGGACCCGCCATCTCACAGGAGTGGGTTCCCTCTGATAATTCATGCAGGTGTGCTATAGACAGCAGAATATGTGCAGTGCATTCTCTGTGATTACTCCTCCAGTCTTATCAGCAAGGTGTGGTTCTAGAAGGGTATGTGAGCAGCCTATTCTAAGATCTCTCATGGGTACAGGGTCCACAACAGTTACTATTTCTCCCTGCTGTTCCACGGGGTGGATATCCAGGAGCAGGACTTAAGGCCTTCCTAGCTGTGCCTATTTATGGGTGGATCATCAGCTGGGGGATTTTATCTTCCTTATTCTTAAAGCTGAAGTATCTGCCAAGTTTTGTGGGAGACAGGGTCATGGCTGGAGTAAGATACAGTTTCTCTCAACTGGACAAGGGTGTAGCTCAGCAGCCAAGCACCCACCCAATGTGCTCAAGGTGCTGGTCTTGATCCTCAGCACTGCTCACAAGGAAGAATTCAACAGCAACAAAGCATTAAAACCAAGTAGGTATAGAAACACATTAAAAATCAAATGAAAAACCCAATCAAAGTGCCAGTAATAATAGAAAAGGGCAAAAATAATCTAGAATAAATTTAAAAATTAAAAATTATTACTAAAAGGAAATTTTAAAAAGATAACAGGAGAAAAGTAAAAAGGGAAAAAAAGAAGAAGAAGTTAAAGGAAAAATGAGAAAGAACAGGAAAGAGAAAAATATAAGAGTAATAAGTAAAAATAAGATGTAAGAAACAATAATGAGAAATTTAAGCAGTAATAATAATGAAAGAATAGACAAAGGAAAGAAAAAGAAAAGAAAACATTGATTCCTTGTAGCTAGGGTACTTTTTCCCAGTCTTCTATGTTGCAGTCTGCTAGATGCTGAGGCACTAGGGCAGGGATAGTGGGTCAGAGCTGGAGCCTGCTGTTTCTTCTCCGCTCACTGAGCTGGTTGGGGCAACGTGCAGGTTGCACCCTATTTCTCCTCAGGCAGTTTAAGGGAATGTTGACACATTGGGGCTCTGTTCCCTCCACAGGCTTTTTATATGTGTACCTGGGGCATGGCAACTATTGGCACCACCACAAGTCCTTCTAGTCTGTGCAGCCTGGAGCATAGCATGTGTTCAAGCTGCAGTATATCCCCAGACTACCTCCAAGAGTTGGGGGAGCAGTCAAATCTCTGAGTTCTGGACCCCAGTCTTGACATTCTTAGACCTGTCCCCCCTATCACTAAAGCAGTGTTTTTCCAGTTGTAGGTTCTGACCCATTAGAGGCACGTGAAATAGTTGCAATCTAAGGTTAAAGTAGAATAGAAAACATCAAAGATAAATATGGTTAAGGTGTAAAAACTCTGAAAGCCTTTGCTATAGTGTAAGATAGATATACATGTATAGATAGAGTTATGGATATCTATAAATAGATATACTCTGGCCAGCTATACTATACTATACACACACACACACACACACATACATATGTCATTTTTCATAGGAATATTTGAAATAGGGAAAAAACCAGTTTTTTATCAGAGAATAGGATTGTGCTGTATTTACATATATCATGCTCAGTAAAAATGAAAAAATTACAGCTGTACAAATTGACATGAGAGCCATATGAAAACCACTTTAACAAACTGCAAATGATTACAAGTGGTTTGATTCCTTTTATAGAAAATTCAGAAGCAAGTAAAATCAGGGGATTTTATCTAGCTGTACACAGCAAGTAAAGTGATGCACATGCAGTGGCACATGCCATGGTACAGTGGGTACGGTCCACTTCCCCAGTGATCTTTTTTTTTTTTTTTTTAAGGCAGATTTTATTTGAAAAGTCACAGGGATAAGACAGTACATGGTCCAGTCAAATATATTTGAAGTACATTGTAAAAGAATCAATGAAAGAATTTTCTTATTATTTCAAGTCTATGAGCTTATTGGGCAGAAGGAATGAAGAAACTCCAAATTCTGGCTGGAATAATGTGCTGGTTGAGGGTCCATATTTATGAAATATGAAATATTTGTTGTGCTTTTTATTCTTTCCTGTAACTTAAATTTTGTATCTGTCAACCAATGACTCATATGTTAGCCCATATTGTTGCACATGAGAGGATTTCGTTTTAAGGCTAAATAGTAATCTGTTTTGTAAAAATGCCATATTTTATTCATTCATTGATAGATACTTTCAATCACTATTTTTTTAATTAATTTATTTAAATGCATTTCAAGTCATAGTGCATATATAGAGCTCAATTTTTCCATTTCTCTGGTTGCCAGCCAGATAGAGTCACACCATTTGTGTCTTCATACGTGAACCAAGGGTAGTGATGACCATCTCCATCAACCATCTTTAATACACCCATTCCCCTTTCCCTCCCCCCACCTCCCTCCTGCTCCATCTAGAGTTCCTCCATTTCTCCTATGTTCCCCATTGCCACCCCCCTTATGTATCAGCATCCACTAATCAGAACATTCGGCATTTGGTTTTTTGGGATTGGCTTACTTCACTTAGCATAATGTTCTCCAATTCCATCCATTTGCCTGCAAATGCCATAATTTTATTCTCTTTTATTGCTGAATAATATTCCCTTGTGTATATGTACCACAGTTTCTTTATCCATTCATCTATTGAAGGGCATCTGGGTTGCTTCCACAGTTTTGCAGTTGTGAATTGTGCTGCTATAAACATTGAGGTGAGGGCTGGGATTGTAGCTCAGTAGTAGAGTGCTTGCTTCGCATGCATGAGGCCCTGGGTTCGATCCTCAGCACCACATACAAAGCAATAAAATAAAGACATTGTGGTCATCTAGAACTAAAAAAAAAAAAAAATCTTTAAAAAAAAAAACAAAAAACATTGAGGTGGCTGCGTTACTGTAGTATGCTGTTTTTAAGTCTTTAGGGTATAGGCCAAGGAGTGGAATAGCTGGATCAAATGGTGGTTCCATTCCAGGTTTTTAAAGAAATCTCCATACTGCTTTCCAGATTGGTTGCACCAGTTTGCAGTCCTACCAGCAATGTTTGAGTGTGCCTTTTTCACCACATCCTCACCAGCACTTATTGTTGCTGGTATTTTGGATAGCTGCCATTCTGACTGGGGTGAGATGAAATCTGAGAGGAGTTTTGATTTGCATTTCTCTAATGGCTAGAGACGTTGAACATTTCTTCATATATTTGTTTATTGATTGTATATCATCTT
>CM053410.1:79168470-79418425 GCA_028644305.1 Xerus rutilus | reverse complement strand
TCTTTCTTATAGAAATAGAAAAGGCAATCATGAAATTCATTTGGAAAAATAAGAGACCCAGAATAGCCAAAGCAATCCTGAGCAAGAAGAGTGAAGCAGGAGGCATTACAATACCAGACCTTAAACTTTACTACAAAGCTGTAGTAACAAAATGGCATGTACTAGCACCAAAATAGACATGTAGACCAGTGGTACAGAATAGAAGACACAGAGAGTAATGCACAGAAATACAGCTATCTCGGGCTGGGATTGTAGCTCAGCGGCAGAGCGCTTGCCTCGCATGTGTGAGGCCCTGGGTTCGATCCTCAGCACCACATACAAAGCAATAAAATAAAGACATTGTGTCCATCTACAACTAAAAAAATATATATATATTAAAAAAAAATATTAAAAAAAAAAAAAAGAAATACAGCTATCTCATACTAGACAAAGGTGCCAAAAACATACATTGGAGAAAAGATAGCCTTTTCCCCGGTGATCTTTAAGAATTTATCCAGCAGAGGCTTACTTCTATGTCAGCTTTTCGTCCTTAATCTTTAGCCTCAACAGTCTTACTACATACAGACTTCTCCATCTTGAGAATAAATATAAGAGGTTCATATGTTCTGGTGATATAGAACTCAAATTTTCATCTTTCATGGTGGGCTATAATAGAAATAGAAAATTGTATGTTTTCTTTCCTACTTTGGCTGGAAGGCAAATTAAAAATGGCTTTCAGCTGGATGTGGTGTGGTGGTACATGCCTGTAATCCCAGCTAATTGGGAGGCTGAGGCAGGAGGATTGCAGATTCAAGTCTAATCTCTGGCAACTTTGGAGACCTTGTGTCAAAATTTAAAAATTTTAAAAAGGGCTGGGGATGTAGATATAGCTCACTGGTAGAGTCCCCCTGAGTTGAATCCCAAGTACTGCAAAAGAATAAAAATACCTTTATTTTTCATCTCTATTTATTTGGAACTTCATTGAGAAAAACAAATGGGTAAGTCTAATAAAATCTATTTCAATGCACTTTTTAATCTTGTCTGTTAAAGCTTATGAATAGTTTAAGAAGTTAGGTGATATAAGCAAAAGAAAAAGGTCAAGAAAATACATTATAATGAAATAAATTGCAGTGTACCCATTAAGCATATTGCTGCAACATATAAAGCTGACTTTAACCAGGCAAAAAAGTAACTTTAACTAAAGGGTATTCAGTGGTTGGCAAAATTTTTGAGATGACTAGAGACTCAAATCCATACTTAGCTTCCAGGAACAATTCTAAAATCATATCATGGAACTGGCCTGATATAAAAGCTGTCCCAGCAACTCAGAAAGCCCTAAGAAAATTGCCATTGGTCTAATTACCCTACTAATGTCACATCTGCACTGGAGACTCAACTTTGCAACTACTGAAAAATTCTCTCAATATTGAAAACCACCTAAAATAAATTATTCATGGCGCCTTCTTTCTCATATTACTTCCAAAATGAACTTTTTCTATAGGGACATGAGATTGGAGATGCTTAAGTTCTAGTAGCCAGGGAGGCTGGGGATTTTATTTTGTGGGTTCTACTTTAGATGACAAAGTACTGGTGTTCTCAGCATGCACTTGTAATCCCAGCAGCTCTGGAGGCTGAGGCAGAAGAATTGCAAGTTCAAAGCCAGTCTCAGCAATTTAGGGAGGCTCTAAGCAACTTGGTGAGATTCTGTCTCAAAATTTAAAAGGGCTAGAGGTGTGGCTCAGTGGTGAAGTGCACCTGGGTTCAATTCCTGGTACCAAAAAAAAAAAAAGATGAAATCCTGTTGAGGCAAGAAATTTACCAAATATCAGTGGGCATTAAAAACATGCTCAGGCTTTAGAAAACATTTAAAAGTATAGTTTAGTAAATTCATAAACCAGTGACAAGCATTTATTATCATTATCAAGTATTATTTTTCCGTACATAATTATATGTGCTGTACTTCTATATGACTGGCAGCACTGTAGGTTTGTTTACATCAACATCACCACAAACCTGAGTAATGGGTTGTGCTAAGACTTTACGACAGTTATGACATCACTAGGTGATAGGAATTTCTCAGCTCTACTATAATCTGTGGAATTACTGTTGAATGTATAGTCTGTCACTGACTGAAGCATTGCTCTCTGGTGCATGACTCTTAAAAGAAACACTGAAGTTTGGCTGATAATTGTCTGTATTTCTTTAAAAGTGTCCAAATATTGCCAGACTCCTATTGACCTGTAATTCGATCTTCAGAAGTCAGGGACACAATGAGGGTACCACCTTACATCCATAGGATGGCTATTAAGAAAACAGAAGATCAAATGTGTTGGTGAGGATGTGGAAAAATCGAAACACTTGTGCACAGCTAGTGAAAATGTAAAATGATTGTAGCTTCTGTGGAAACGGTATGGCAATTCCTCAAAGAGATTAAAAATAAGATTAAAATACTATATGTTTCAGCTATTCTGTTTCTGGGTATATATCCAAAAAATTTGAAAGCAGGATCTCAAAGAATTATTTGTACACCCATGGTTATAGCAGCATTAATACAGTAGCCAAAAGGTGAAAGCAACCCATGTATGTATTGACAGATAAATGAGCAGAATATGGTAAATTTACTCAATTGAATATTATTAAAGCCATAAAAAGAAAGGAAAGATGCTGATACATGCTACAACATGAATGAACCAGGGGGTATGACACTAAGTGGAATAAGCTGGTTTCAAAACGACAAAGAGCATATGAGTCCACTTATATGGGGTATCTAGAGTAGTCAGAATCAGACCAAAAGCAGAATGGTGATTGCCAGGGTCAGGAGGGTGGGGAGTTGTTACAGAGTTTTAGTTCAGAAAGATGAAGAAGAATGGTTAATGCCACTGAACACATACTTTAAAATGGTTAAGGTAGTAAATTTTATGTGTACTTTTTTTTAAATATATATTTTTTTAGTTGTTCCTGGCCCTTTGTTTTACTCACTTATTTGTATGCGGTGCTGAGAATCAAACCTAGTACCTCACACACGAGGCAAGCGCTCTACTGCTGAGCCACAACCCCAATCCTTTGTGTGTATTTTAACACAGTTTTTAAAAACTATCTTTAAACAGTCAAAGGAATGGAAGAAAAGCCTAGAAATACATACATGTACTTCAACCAAACTTGGCCATCACTGGTTTACCTTTGAGGTTTGAAGTTGGATAGAGGAAAGTGGTTAGGAATGAGTGTGAAGTAGTCACTTTACGTCCTTTTGTACTTTGAACAAAACTTTGAAGTGTTTTTTTTCAACTAACATTCTCGTACTACTATCAAATTTTTTTTAATTCAGGAAAATGGAAAAAAAAAAACTTCCACAAAAACATCTGATTAGAGGAGATAGTATAGGTGACTTTCATTTTCTTCTTTATAGTTTTTATATTATTTGAATTTTTAAAATTAGTATGTAGCACTATTATGAAACAAAAATAAAATGTGTATGTTGAGAGTTACAAAGTAGAAATGTAAAGGATTCTATTCCCTCTTGCCTAAAAATTAATAATTTTTCTAAATCATTTTTAAATGGGTTATTCTTGATGATGTTTAGAGTCCATTCATTCATTCCAATATTCTGATTATGATATACATACACAGTAATTAAAAAATACCTTTTAGAGCTGGGAGTATTTGTAGCTCAGTGGTGGAGCATTTAACTAGCATGTTCAAGGCCCTGAGTTTTATCACCAACACCACCAAAAATAAAAACTTTAAAATTTAAATGAAATGCTTTTATACATCATGTCATCCTTGTTTGTTGAAGTAAAAATATCTGAGACATAGATATTCTTAATGTTAAATAAATTTATACATTTTAGGTCCAGAAGAATTTTTACAGACCGTAATTTTTTTTCTTTTTGTCTATAGTAGTAGGGATTAAACCCAGAGACACTCTTCCACTGAGCTACACTCTCAGCTTTTTTTATTTTTTATTTTGAGACAAGGTCTCATGAAGTTGCCCAAGGTAGTCTCAAAACTTGGAATTCTCCTGCCCCAGCCTTCAGAGTCATTGGGATTACAGGTGTGCATTACCACACCTGGCTAAAAATATGAGTGTATTATCAGCAATGCATATCTAAAACATGATACCATAATGTAATACTTTTGAGGCATTATACCTGTAAAGGCAAAGGAAGGAAAGAATGTATATTTTTAATATTATGCAAATGTGTCAAATTTTTTCTCATTGTTGTCAAACATTTTTGGTTTCTTAGGAAGAGCAGAGTCTACAATATGTGAGAAATTCTGGGCAAGACAACACTACAGATTCTAAAAGTGCTAAATCGAATGCCTAATATATCCCCACAAATGCCTGCATCTGTGGCTCCTTCATTTTTAGCACTTTGTAGCATCCCATGTGTAAATATACCACAGTGTATTCATTTTACTGTCAGTAGACATTTGGATTTCTTCCAGTTTTGTACTATTAATCCAGTCCCACCAATGAACATGCAGCAAGATTTTTCTTGGATGTGTACTTAACAGTGGAATTTCTAGGTTATAGAGTATGTGTTTTCATCTTTTTCAAGCAATATCAAATTATTTTTCAAAATGGTTTGACTAGTTTCTACTGCTGAAGGAATGAATGAGAGCCACGACTAATTTGCATCCTGTCACTTCGATCATCATTCTCTGACGGTGCTCATTTTATGTGGTAGATATTTATCTCGGTTGGTGTCAGCCAAAATTCTTAATTAAACCAACAGACTTTTTTTTTAATATTTATTTTTTAGTTGTAGGCGGACAGAATAACTTTATTTTAATGTGGTGCTGAGGATCAAACCCATTGCCTCACGTGTGCTAGGCGAGCACGCTACTACTGAGCCATAGCCCCAGCCCCCAGCAGACTTTATAGTAAATGTTAAACTGCACAATAAAGCAATTATATCAAAATGCTGCTAGTGATCTTACACTAAAAACAAATATAAATGTAACAGTTTAATTTCTTTTTTTTTTTTTTGGCACTAGGGATTGAACTCAGGGGCACTCGACCACTGAGCCACATCCTCAGCCCTATTTTGTGTTTTATGTAGAGACGGGGTCTCACTGAGTTGCTTAGCACCTTGCCGTTGCTGAGGCTGGCTTTGAACTCGCAATCCTCCTTTTTCAGCCTCCCTAAGTGCTGGGATTACAGGCTTGCGCTACCATGCCCGGCTAGTTTAATTTCTTCATTGACCAAGATTATGTATTTTTTTCTTGTTTTATCCTCTTTCTAGAAATAGCAAGTGAAGAGGAATCTCCAGTACCTTCCTACTCTCATGTAAACAGTGAAAGCTCTATTCCAGAAGAATTGGGTAGCCCTGCTGTTATATATATACCGTCTGAGTCTATTGTGCAGGAACAGCCCGGGAGTCCAGATCACAGTATACTTACTGAAGAAATGGTTTTTTCACAGGAACTAGAATCTTCTACCTCTCCTAGTAAACATGTAAGTTAATGTATATTTATATCTTAAAGCTCCTTTAAAAAGAAACTTGTCTAAAAGGTTTTTATTAATAGTTATATTATTCCCATTAATAACAACATCGAGGAGTTAGAGGTGTAGCTCAGTGGTGGAGCACTTGCCTAGCATGTGTGAGGCCCTGCGTTACAATCCTCAGCACCACATAAAAATAAATAAATAAAATAAAGGTATTAAAGAAAAAAATAACAGCATTGACTATCACCCATATTTATAGTATATAGAATGTAACATTTGAATAGAAATAAAATTTTTAATTTGTTCCTATAAATTTATAAATACATGAATTATAGCTTTAGGGGCTGTTACAAAAGTATATGCATCAAATCTGTTAATATTTGAGGGGATAGGAAACTCTAAAGTCTATAATAAAGATAATCTATAAGAACATTTATGAGAAAATTTATAAGAAAGTTCTTTCTAAAATCTGGTTTTTTGTCTTAGAAATAATAAGATCTTAAATCATACCAGAGTGCCTTTACTATAATTTAGCTAACAACTGCTAACTCATAAATAACTCACAATAAAAGTAATTTCATTTTTTTAAAACAAATATGAAAGGACTGACTCTAAATTACAATAATGGCCTTTATTAGAATAAGATTTTCTGTATTATCCTTAGTTCTGTACTTCAAAGAAAAGGGGACTGATAAAAACTTAAGATAGAAACCTATTTTTTTTACCTTGGTTTTATAAACTATATCAAGAAGTTAGGGGCTAGGGCTGTGGCTCAGTGGTAGAGCGCTTACCTCACATGCGTGAGTCACTGGTTTGATCCTCAGTACCACATAAAAATAGATAAATAAAATAAAGATATTTTTTAAAAGTTAGCATAACAATTAGGTATTCAATAAACATACACATTGTTAGTGCTTCTCATTTTCAAAAAAACAGAGTATCTTTTTTAGAGTCTCCATTGTTAATATGGATGTGAAGAATTATTTGCATTGCCCCTTATTGAAAAACAAGTCAGATTCATGTGTGTTTTATATATCACCTTAAGAGTTTGGAGGAAAAATAATTTTAATGAAGAGCTGATTCCATGTTATGTTGAAAACATTGTATTATAATATTCTTGGGCACATATTTGAAAACAGTTTTAAGATATTTAAAAGCTTTTAATTACATTATCATGTTGATGATTTTTAAATTTACTATATAACAATCATAGATTTCTTGTTTAGATAATTTACATGTACCATAATTCCTGCCTTTTAAGAATTTACAACCAAACTGCATTTTGACATAATTCTATACAGCATCATTACTGAGGCTCATGATAGCTACAATCTTATTGAATATTAAAAATAAGGTTTTTTGCTCACAAGAAAATACATCAAGGAAATTAAAACTAGTAGTGTCTTAAAGTGTTTTTTATAATGAAAGCTAATATTTATTGAGTGTGACTTACCTAGTGCCAGGCAGTATACTAAATCCCTTACGTGGATTATCTCATATAATCCTCACACGATCCTATAGACAAAATTATAATTCCCATTCTAAAGATTAGCAGGCTAGGAAACGTGCTTAAAGTGACTAGGGTAGGAAGTGACAGTAGCATAGAATCAAATCAGGCATTCTCACTTCTGTGTGATGTCAGAGTAGAAATTTTGTCTTTTGTAATAACCTTTTGTGGACAATCTTCTTATGCTCTGTGTTTTCCCTCTCTTTTCCTCCCATAAAATTATTTGATAATTAGTATTTTTATATTTTTTAGATTTTTAGTTGTAGATGGACACAATACCTTTATTTTTATTTATTTATGTGGTGCTGAGGATAGAACCCAGTGCCCCACACATGCGAGGCATGTGATCTACCACTGAGCCACAATCCCAGCCCCAATTAGTATTTTTAAATTAAAAGAATAAGGAAGGTAACTATTACTGACACAGTAAGCACTTCTAATTTATTATAATTTTATTTATTTATTTATATTCATTTAATTTATTACCGATAGCTACTAGTATTTTTTTCATTCATTTTCATGTGATTGTGATATTCTTAGTAGACAGGGAACATGATAACTACCCTTGCCTCTCATACAACTGTTTCTTTTTTTTTTAAATTAATTTACATGCATTTCAAGTCATAGTACATATGTAGAGCTCAATTTTTCCATTTCTCTGGTTGTAAACCAGATAGAGTCACACCATTTGTGTCTTCATACATGCACCTAGGGTAGTGATGACCATCTCATTCAACCATCTTTATTACACCCATTCCCCTTTCCCTCCCCCCACATCCTACCTGCCCCATCCAGAGTTCCTCCATTTCTCCTATTATTTTTTAAAAGCATGCTTTTTTATAAAGTTTTTTTCATATTGTTAGGAAAAATCTTTTTTTTTTTTTTTTAAACAATGCTGGGGAGTGAATTCAGGGCCTTGTGCATGCTAGGCAGGTACTCTACCACTGAGCCATATCTCCTTCCTGAAAAATTGAGGTCTTATCCATTTGTAGAATTTGTAAACTTTTTACTTTTTATGTCAGTTATTTAAAACTCTTTGTAAATATTAACTTTAGTTGACTGGTATCTCAAAATTTTAAATAGAATTCTACGTCCATATCACAAACAATTCCCATTTGGTTTTCTGTTTATATAGTCACCTCCCAAAAGCTGTACATCTCTGTCAAAACAGGAGTCTAGCAAAGGAAGTCATAGGACTGGAGGAATATGTCGTCTACCTGTCAAATCCCAGCAACACTGTTATAGTTGGTCAGATGAGTCATTATCTATGACACAGTCAGGTAAGACTAATTATGAGGAGTTTGTTTTCTTTGTACTATATTTGAGTTCCTCTTTCATAAGCTTTGTCTAATCATACGCTAGTACACTCTTATCCTTTGTTGCATTTGTAAAATTTTTTTCTTGCCAAGTTTAAATTATATAATTCATTGCTTGTCATTGATAATTATATCCCTGTTTTCACAAAATATGGAAAACTGTTTTATTCTCATGTATTAGTAGACATTTATTCCATCAAATGTTTGTTCAGTTTTTTTCCGTGTCAGGCACTGCCTGTGATATTCTGCACTTCAGCATGTCATACTAGACAACACATATGGTAACCAGCCATTCCTCAGCAGGTCTCCCCTTCTGACTATAAATTCATGAAGATGAGAGTCTATGTTATTACCAGTTGTAGAGCCAGTACCTATCAGGCATTTTGCATTGCATGTGGTAGGTATTTATTAAATATTTCTTGAATGATTTAATGATAACCATGAGGTAGATGGTGATGGAACAGGAATGGCACAGGCCTCAAAGGAGGAAAAGTAGCTGGGTGTGGTAATGCATACCTGTAATCCTGTTGAGTCGGGAGGCTGAGGCAAGAGGATCACAAGTTCAAGGCCAACCTCTGCAATTTAGTGAGAGATCCTGTCTCAAAATAAAGAGGACTGAGGGTGTGGCTCAGTGGTAAAGACCTTCTGGGTTCATTCCCCAGTTCTTAAAAAAAAAAAGGCGGGGGGAGGGAGGTGTATAGAAATGATAGATTGCAGTTGGCAGTGGGGAGCACTGTCTGTTTTCCCATAATCTCCACCCACAAATCCCTGTAGTGTGTAGATTACGAAAGGATGAACAAACTTTATTCTAAAAGGCTTCAAGGAGTTTGTTGACCTTGGGAAGCATATAGAGACAATACTCGGTTTATATAAAATGAAGAAGACTAATACTATATTGAGTATAGCTACATTGATTATATTGATGTGTATGATGAATGTATTACCTTTTGAGCTCATTTTTAGTTTTATTTTGAGAGTAGACATTTAGTAGAGAAAAACTGGGGGGAAAATCTTTGGAGGGGGAGGGGTCTTTGATCCTGAGCTTTTGTTTTCCATATTTCAGACAATAGTAAATCATGACATTTTCTCACATCCATATTCAATAGATCTCCTGTATTATTTTGAGTAACTGCATAATATTTCAAAGGTAGATGTATTATAAATATTTTCCTAGTGATGGTCATTTAAAGTTTCTCAAATTTTTCACATTTGCAAATAATGCAGTAATTAACATATATACACACATTCACATATATGTTAGATATATATTATTCAGTTTGTGTCAAGCAGTTGAAGAATCTTTCATATTTATCTTTGGAAAGTTATTAATATTTTTATTTTTTTATTTTATTTTTATTTTTGGTACCGGGGATTGAACTCAGGAGCACTCGACCCTATTCACTCTAGTGAATAGTTACTGCTGGTTGAATAACATGTCAGTAGACATAAATTTGATATGTACTTGGAAACATGGGTTCTGATCTTGGATCTGTTACTTGTAACTTTCTTTTCATACCAGATTATCTGTTTCTATCTGAAGCAATAGAATAATGTTCTAACTACCCTGAATGAGTTCTGTAATAAGCATTAATGATAATATATGTTAAATACTATTTTATTGATAAAACTTAAGACTAATTTTAGAAAAATAGCTCTGAGATTTCTCAACTATAGATGCATTCTAGCTATTCATGATGAAATTATAAATAGTATTCATGAATTTTAATGTAGTGGAGTTATACAATACCTTTACTTAAGTGATGGAGAATTTGTTATCAACCAAGTAAATACAGTCAGCATTTAAGCAATAATCAGAAACTTAATCAAATTATTCTACCCAGACTATTTTTGTCTTGATGTATTTCAACAAACTAAAGTAACATTTTCCTGCCACTTCCCATTTCTTCTACCTCCTAAAAAATCCTAGAGAACAGAATTCCATAAAAACAACATAATATTCATCTCGAAACTTGGCTTGAGTTAATTTTTTCCCCCTAGAGATTAGCTGTCATTGATGATTAAAAAACAAACAAACAAAAAACTATGCTGAAATACTAAGTTTAGGTAGACCATAATGTATTGTCATTCACTTTTGTAGGCTTTTATTTGGACTTTTAAAAATACAAATTTAGCTAGTACTTGAAAATACAAACATTTTCCAAGATTATTCATTTAAAACTATAAGTTTTTCATCAACTGCTATTGAGTCTTCACACCGAAAAAAAATATTTTTTATTAGAAAATCATAGTTGGTGTACACAATTTTTAAAATATATTAATTTAAAATACTCATTTTGGGGGCAAAATTAAAACTAAGTCTGTAGAGTGTGGTGGTCTCCTACAACAGTTAATGAAGCAGCATCTCTAAGTTTTGGAAGCACACAACTGAAATCAGGCTAACGAATACAAGTTTTAGGAGATCCAAAATTGTGGGTTTATACTTCATCTTAGAAAGCTTATCATTTTTAGCTCAGGCTGTAGTCTTTCAGTCCGTTTACTAAAATCATCAATTAAATCAGTTTAAAGCCATCAGGTACTAAGCACTCAGAAAATTTTAATGCTGAAACCAGTTAATCATTTCCTTCAGAAATTAAAAAAAAGCATGAAGAAGGAAGATGCTCAGTTGCCATCCTTTTTTCAGTTTTAAGCCAAGAAATATACTGCCTAAAACATGGCTACATAAAAATGTTAGTTTTATGTTAATATTTGAAAAATATTTTAAAGTTATTTTTGATGAAAAATTGTAATATTTATCATGTACAATGTGGTGTTTTGAAATATATACATTGTAGAATGCTGCTCATTAATATGTACATGACCTCACATAGTTGTCATTGTGATGAAAACAGTTAAAATCTACTCACATTGTCATTAACTATAATCATCTCTTGAACTTACTTCTCTTGTCTACTGAAATTTCATCTTCTGTGTGGGTTTCCTTTTCTTTTTTTAATATGAAACACTTTGTAAATGTGCATGTCCTCCTTGCACATGTGCCATGCTCATCTTCTCTGTGTCATTCCAATTTTAGTGTATGTGCTGCCAAAGTGAGCACATGAAATTTGACATTCTTTGAACATTTTCCTAGCCCCACTCCAGCCACTGGTAACCAGCATTCTGCTCTCTGTTTCTATGAGTTCAATTTTGTTAGATTACACATACAAGTAAGATCATGTGGTATTTGTCTTTCTGCCTGGTTTATTTCACTTAACATAATGTCCTTCATGTTCATCTGTATGGCAAATGACAGGATTTCCTTCCTTTTTGAGGCTAACAGTATTCCATTTTGTAAATAAACCACATTTTCTTTGCACATTTGTCCATGATGGACATTTAGATAGCTTTTCTGTTATTGTTTTGTTTTTATAATATTTCAGGTGCTATGCCACATGTTTTAAATACCTTATTTAGTTATCACACCAGTTCTAGAAACTGGTCAGGTCAAACACGTAGGTACTAGCTCCAGACTTTAAAAATGGTCTTTGACATTATTTCATTTTTTAAAGAGTGTCAATCAACAAACAGTGAGCTTTGCCCACGATAAAGGCTCAGTATAATGCTACTGCTGGTATAAGGCAGGTAGAACTTTCCCGTTCCACCTTAAGTCAGTGTCGTAGAAGTGACAGGAACTCAGATTGTTATTTCTAGCCAGGCACTTAGATCATACTGTTTTAAAAAGACTATAATCTTTTTGTATTAAAGTGAATGTCATAACTAGTTCTTACACAATTTAATATGAGGTTCCTGATAAAAACCTGGTTTGTGATGTAATGTTGTAGTACACATCTGACTCCTCAGATCTGTATACAATAGTATTTCTGTTCTAAGGCTATTAAATGTCTCACTCAGCATTAGTGTATGGAAATGACACCATTGTATGGTTCCAGGAGGAGGTGTAAGGAGCAGTCATTTTTATACTATGTAATTTCCATGTAGAGTGAAATACGCAGTGTCTTTAAATGATACCTGTTTGTTTTCATGGCATGTGTATGGCACGTAATGCTTTTTCATGATCTTACCATGACTGATTATCTCATATGTATATATGTACTGTTGGGAAGAAAACAAAATTTAACCAGCTTCATTTCTGTAATTTTAAATATTTCAAGAACTTTCAAAAGAATGGTTATAGCAGAATATTTTTTTTTTATAATTGGTCTTTCTTTTTTATGTGGTATTAAGACATCAGCTAATGACTCATAGTCTATCTGAAATGATAAGATTCCAGTTAGATTTAATATGACTTTAAACTATAGTTTAACTATAGTTTAATATAACTAAACTATATGTTAATAATTAAGGATATGGGTAGTAAAATATGATTATCTTGTCAACAGAAATAATTACTCGTAGAATATACAAATTTCACTAACCTAAAATTTTCTACTACAGTTACGTATCTTACTAAGACAGGGTACCTCAGGGTACTTGCAATTTCAAATGGTAAAATAGTACAATTAGAAAGTGAAAATCAATAGGAAGAACCAAGAAAAAAAGAACTTATGGAAAATAAAGGATTCATTCACTAATAAATTTTTTAGAAGCTCAAATTTATAAATTTTAAGTATTAGATTAACTTTAAATGAAATATTATATTACAGCTTTTCATCCATGGTTACTAAGTTAACCTTACTCTTTAGTTAAAACTGAAGATTTTGCGTTTCTTTCAGAAACTACATCTGATCAGAGTGATATTGAAGGCAGAATCAGAGCTCTAAAGGATGAGCTGCGGAAAAGAAAATCAGTTGTGGACCAGTTGAAGAAGGAACAGAAGAAAAGACAAAAGGAAAGACTAAAAGCCCAAGAAGCCAGTCTGATCAAACAGTTAGAGGTTAGACATTAAAAAAAGGGAGTTAGGGCTGGGGTTGTGGCTCGCTGGAGGAGGGCTTATCTAGCACATGTGGAGCACTGGGTTTGATCGTTAGCACCACACTTAAAAAAAAATGGATAGAATAAAGTACTGTGTCTATATACAACTAGAAAGAACATTAAAAAGGTGGGGGTTAAATATCAAGGTTAATGTACATGTGAAACCCAAAATGTTTTTAATGTTATTCAAAAGTAATGGATTAAAATTTTTTGATATCAGCGCGGCACATTTTATCAACTCTTTTAAAAATCTGAGGATATCTAACCATACTTTTGCTTCAAACATTAAATATTAAAATGTTGAGTATTAAAATATTCAAAGTTTTTCTGAATGATTAGGCTTATGAAAGATTGGTATCCATGTTCTCTTAAATGAAGAACCATTAATAATAGTAGATAAATAATTCTAACTATATTTGAATTGTTTCTGCTTTTTTTTAAAGCAGAGTGGTGTTTCATGCCACGTAACTATACTATTTGGATGACTCCAAAGTTTGGCTTTTCTTCCCAGCTCTAGCAACCTTTCTGATTCTGTTCCCCAGGCTGGAAACCTGGTTTTTATTATCTTTCTCATTCTGTTTTCTCCTCTTCCTTTAGTCACCAGTTCCCATTAATTTTTCTTTTTTAAAGTTCCTTGCTTATTCCTTTTCATTCCTACCGCTGTCATGCTAGTTAGGGCCCTCATGACCTCTTACCTCCAGTATGCATATTCTCTTAGATGTCCCTGGCTCTGGGTGATCCTCTATTACACATTCTGCAAGCCTAGTGATAATAAATCACAATGTTCATAGTAGAATCAGTCTGAACCTCTTACTTATCACAAGAATTCCTTACCATGTCATCACCAGACCAGGTCATCATCCAGCTTCTACCTGAATACTTCCAGTAATAAGAAATTTCAAGGGGCTGGGATTGTAGCTCAGTGGTAGAGCGTTCGCCTCGCATGCGTGAGGCCCTGGGTTCGATCCTCAGCACCACATACAAAGCAATAAAATAAAGATATTGTGTCCATCTATAACTAAAAAATATTTAAAAAAAGAAATTTCAAGTTTTCAAAGCAATTGGTTTCATTGTTAGATTCTAAGTGTTGGAAAGCTCCGTTATTTTGGCCATAATTTCTGTGCTTGTAATTTTCATGCATTGGTCCTTATGTAACACCTGCTCCTCTGGCATTTACTAATTTAATCATCAAATTGAAATATCTATTTGCATATTTCCACATATTTTTTTTTAATTTTTATTTTTAGTTGTTGATGGATCTTTATTTTATTCATTTATTATTTATATGTGGTGCTGAGGATCAAACCCAGGGCCTCACGCATGCTACACAAGCGCTCTACCACTGAGCTACAGCCCCAGCCCCACATATTTTTATTTAATCCTCACAGCATCAAAGTATGGATATTATCCCTACTTTATGCATAAGGAAACTGAGTTTTCAGTAATATTAGTGATTTATCCAAGGGCACTTATGTCGTAGGTAGTAAAGCTAGCATTTTAATCTAGCCGTAATTCCAAATTTCCTTAACTTTATGCTATCTTCCACATAGAAAATAGACCTGTTATCCAATCTGGAGAAAATAAACATTTTCACTGTGTACATACAATACTATGATAGAACATACATAGCAATTTGTACATACATTTAAAAGTAGGAAAAGTGATTAAGATATAGATCAGCTGGATGTGGTGGTGTACACCTGTAACACAAGCTACTCAGAAGGCTGGATTTGCAGTGTTGAACAAAACAGCTATTGTCTCAAAAAGTGAGAATTATGAAAGTAGGGATTTTAGCCCAGAAAATAAAGAAGTGTAATAGTTTGAGGTCTCCCCTTAGACGTCAAAGAAATTTTTTAATGTGGCAGGGTATGAATTACTGCTTCATGAGGACTGAACATCTGTAGACTGAGACTACTATTCCTTTTTGTGGGTGAGAGAGAGAGTTGCTGGGGATCAAACCCAGAGGACAGGAAGGGAGATTTTATGTTAAATCTTATTTACTGGTTGAGGGCTGGGGTTATGGCGCAGTGGTAGCGTGCTCGCCTAGCATGCGTGAGGCACTGAGTTCGATCCTTAACACCACATAAAAATAAAATAAAGATATTCTGTCCACCTACAACTAAAAAATAAATATTAAAAAAAAATCTTATTTACTGGTTGAACATTTAAATTATGCCATTTAAATATACTATTTTATAAAGTAATTTTTGAAAATTCTGCATAGTAACCCCTCTGTTTTTTCTAAACTTAGTCATATGACGAATTTATTAAGAAAACTGAAGCTGAGCTTAGCCGAGATTTGGAAACATCACCAACAGCCAAACCTCAGATTAAAACGCTCTCCTCAGCTTCTGAAAAACCCAAGATCAAGCCGCTTCCACTGCACAGGTAGGAAATTATGATAACTTAACTGTAGTCTGCCTAGTTTGAGAAAGATAAGGAAAGATTTTTAGTGGAAGTTATCTTTTAAGTAACTGTGAATTATAAAAGTATTGTTTTATGTTTTTAGTGTCACTAAAGTAAAGGTGTTGTGTATGACAAATGCAAATTAATTTTCTAATAAGGTATAAATTTTTTAAATATTTTTAATCCTTCAGACTATTGAGTTAATGAAAATAGCTCCCTCTAGTATTGTTAGTAGTAGTATCATAAGTTGGTATAGATATTTTGAAAAACAATTTGGCAATGTTTTAGAAGTCAAAACAATGTGTAACTTTTGACCCTGTAATCCCACTTCTAAACAATTAACTTGATAAAATATGGAGTACCAAAAATCTCTATATGCATGGATATTTTTGCAGTAATGTCTTTTATAGTCATGAAACATTGGAAACAATCTTTATATCTGAGAATGGATGAATAGCTCAGTAAATTATGGTTCTGTTCAGGTGATAAAATATGATTAAGCTAGGAAGCAAATACAGAAAATACTAAGTAGCAACACTGGAATGTTGTATAGAATATACATTAGAATATGCAATATAAATTTTAGTGTATAAATACAGGTTATAATATTTAAACTAAATTTTTGAACAGCAAAGATTAGGCAAACCAGTGCCACTGAGAAATGGGAACATTTCAAAGAAATGGCATTTGTGAATGATGAAAAGCAACAAAGAAAGATTGGCGGGCTGGGATTGTAGCTCAGTGGCAGAGTGCTTGCCTTGCATGCGTGAGGCACTGAGTTCCATGCTCAGCACGACATATAAATAAATAAAGATATTGTGTCCATCTACAACTAAAAAAAAAATTGAAAAAAAAAAAGATTGGCACATCAGAGAAGCCAATCACGATCAGATTTTGCTGGAATTAGCACAAGAGACTGGAAAAAGAAGTAAAAAACAAATTAAGAAAGGCTTTCACTCACTTACCCTTTTAGAAGAGGTGGAGCCTTCAAAGTTTGTTTTAAAAAGTATTTTCTGATTTTCTTTTTTTGTTTGTTTGTTACAAAAGTAATGCATGCCCATTTACATCTTAGCATATCTGAGTTTGAGTCCTAACTCTACTACCAGCTGCCTGTGTAACTTTGGGCGAATTATTTAACCTCTCTGTGCTTCAGTTTTTTAATAGTTTATATTCCTAAGTAACAGGGATAATAATATCTGATTAATGTACTTGTTATTAGAGTTTCAAGATTTAACTTCAGAGAGGGCCTGTAACACAGAAAGCATTATTATATATTAAATGCTATTATCTTTATTATTAGATTATCTAGGGAAGCAATAAAAAAGTTTAAATCACCATACCCAACTATCTCAAAATAGCAAATATGAACACTTACACAGATTTCCTTTCAAAATTTTTTGCATGCATTTTGTTTGTAGTTTTGTTAACTATGCATTTTTTCATTTTACTGTAAATGTTTTATTTTAATTTCTACATAATATACTATTGAAATGGCTTTATAGTTGTCTTGCTTTTTTTGTTTTGTTTTGTTTTTTGGTTGGTTTATTTGTTTGTTTTGTGGTTCTGGAGATTTAACCCAGAGCCTTGCACATGCTAGGCAGGTGCTCTCTACCTCTAAAGTATACCCTCAACACCTCAATAGTTTTCTTAATCAAACTGCTACAGATTTTAAACAGAGTTGGTGGGTATAGCTCAGGGGTAGGGCATGGGCTTAGCATGTGGGAGGCCCTGGATTCAATCCCCAGCACAAAAAAAAGCGGGGCAGGGGGATTGTTGTTGAACGAGAAAGCAAAAGATTTTAAGGGATCTTTCTGATTATAGTATGGAAGAATGATAAAAATGAGTAAGCACAGAAACCAGAAAAAAAGCAATCTAAGCCAGGCCTAAAATATGCAGCAGAAATAAGAATAGAAAATAGAAGATACGTTTTAGGAATATTTAAGAAGTAGACTTGACCAATTAAAAGTGCTGGATGGGGAAGAAATGGAAATCTAGGATGATTCCCACATTTCTCTTAGGTAGTCAATTGAGTCAAGGTTCCACTAACTTAAGTGGAAAAGCAGATAGGTGTTTGTGAGAAGAAGCGGAGTTGCCCAAGAAAGTTGTGAAGGTTAGAAATACGAGGATGATTGATAGGTATATGTAATGATTGAAGCTGAGAAGGTATGCATTCAGAGAGAATAAAGGGGATGGAAATACTGAATTTGATAAAATAGCAGCATTTAGGGGCATTATGAAGAGGCAGAAAACAAAAGCCAAATATCATGGTTTAGCAAAGGAAAAAGAGGAATCAAGAAAGTGAAGACCATAAATATAGCCCTTCCTGTTAACTGTAAAGAATAAGAGAGGGCCTTAGCATGGGGTGAATGAGTGAAGAATCAAGGAGGAAAATGTTTTGGATTTTTTTGTTTTTGTTTTGAGACATCAACAACATTTATAACTTGCAGAAGAGAAAAAAATTTCCAGGTAGAAGACTAAAGATTGTAGTAAAAGTAGAACACTTGGCTAGCATATGCAAGCCCTGGGTTCAATCCCTAGCACTGAAGAAAAAGGTTAAAAAAAAAAAAAAAAAAAAAAACCTTCTAAAGATGATAGTAATGGAGGAGTACCATCCATGAGGCTGTGAGCAATTAGCTTTGGATGAGTGAGACACACTTTTTCCTCCCTGCAGACAAAAGTATAGGCAACTGGGATGGCTGTGAATATAAATTTCTAGGTAGAAAAAGAAACAAGATCAGCTACTGAGAGTGATGAGTGCCAGAAATAGACACCATAAAAATGGCCAAGGTTGAAATACCTCCTGTGGAGAAGAGGAAAGAAGTAGTTGTCTTTAATGATACCTGCTTTTGGTTGCCATTTATTTATGGTATCAGCAGTATATTTATTTCTTCTCATTCATTTTTCTACTTCAGATCTGAAACAGCAAAAAACTGGAAATCACTAACAGAGCCAGAACGTTCCAGAGGATCTTTGGAATCTATTGCTGAACATGTTGGTATGTGACTAGAAAAAATAAGTTGTCTCTACATAGTCTAAGGATTTGTGCAAAGTCTTGTGAAATTCTACCTATACAACTTTTTTGTTGAAAAGTGAATTTCTTAAATAGATTATGTAATACCTTAAATTTTTTTAAAATTTATTTATTGAAGAGGACTTGCTATGTTGCTCAGTCTGGTCTTAAACTCCTGGGTTCAAGCGATCCTCCCATTTTGGTTTTTTCTTTGTTGCTTTTTTTTTTTTAATTTTTTAATTTTTTTTGGTAGTTGTAGATAAACAGCATGCCTTCATTTGTTTCATTGTTATGTGGTGTTAAGGTTTGAACCCAGCGCCTCACACATGCTAGGCAAGCGCTCTACCACTGAGCCACCATCCAGCCCCTAAATTAATCTTAATTGTCCTGAATTAATAAAAACAGGTATGAAGATCAAATAGCTGCATATATCAACATCTCTAAATTTCTCCTTAGTCAGATTTTGTATCTGATTATGTGACAAATGATTATGTATTTTTTTCAGTTTATCTGATAAAGTGACTGAAAATAAAATATAATTCACTGAAGAAGTTATAAACTGAGGCATAAAAATAACCTGTCTATATTGCTATTACTATAATAAATGGTAACAAAAGGCATCAATGACAAAATAGATATGAATTAAAAACTTAATTCTTGGTTTGTTAACTCATTATATCATACTTGCTAGTCCTTTCAAATTTGACTCTTAAGTACTATATTTGCAGAAATATTTTTTCTTTTTTCTTTTATTTTTTTAATTTAATTCAGGAGCTTAGTTGGACTCTAGGAAAATTTGTTCTTTTAGTAAATACATTTGTACCTCCCTCTTAGTTTTTCTGTTCAAAGAATGTGTTAATATCCATCATACAATCTTGTTTTTCCATAATTTGAGAATGATCATACAAAGCAGTAGCTCCATAAACTTAGGTTAATTTTATTCACTTTATAAGTTAAGACAACACTTAAGAAATTATTCCAAACTTTAAAACATTTTTAAATGTTCTATTTATTATAGTCATAGTATGTTCTTATAAAAGAAAAACTTATATGGTAAACAAAACAGGTCATATTTATTGACCAGAGTTTTTCTTCACCAAGATTTGGCATTTATTTAGTTTGGTCTTAGAAATCAATGAATTGTGATTAAATAAATTTGATGTGGTTATTTTTTTTTTTTAATTTAAGATGCTTCATTGCCAGGTTCTGAGAGATCAGTATCAGAAAAGTCTTTATCTGCATATACAAAGAGAATGATTGAATTGGATAGTCGAACTGAAGAACATTTGCAGACCCCATCTCCAATTCTCAGATCATCAAGGAAAACCAGGGCAGAATCTGGAGATTCTTTAGAAAATGTACTTTCATTACCTCTGCTCAAGGAATTAAATGCCTCTAATAGAATTCTTGATGTATTGGATGCCAAGGTTGAAGAATCTCATCAAAAAACAGAAATAAAAGAAGTAGAATATGCAAAATTAGAGGAGAGTGAAATTGAAGGTACCTATTCAAAACTGTCTGGGAAATCTGATGTCCTGCTGAAACTAGACCTGAAACAGGGAGACTCATCTGAAACTCTTTCAAAGAAAGATCTTCCTTTAGATTCTGCAAGTGTTCAGAAAAATTTAGTTAGATTAGCCATTGAAAATCTTCATAAAAAAGAAGAAATGTTGAAAGAGAGAAAGTCAGATCAAGATACAGATCATAGTGGAGACATGCAGTCAGGAGAAGACATTCATGAGCAAAAGAACAAAGAAGAAAAGAACTTGTCCTTGTCAGAACATCATTTTGCTCCAAAAGACTTGTCATACTCCGAAGATTTTGAAGTGTCTTCTTTCAAGAAAGAAATTTCAGCTGAATTATACAAAGGTGACTCTGAAGTGTCATCTTTGTTGTTACTCAGGAAAGACTCTCAATCTTGCAGAGATAAGTCACAGCCAACAAGGAGCTCTAGAAGTAGAGCCACTGGCTTTGGTAGTGATGATGAAATTAGTGAGTGCCTAAGTGGGAAAAGCCTTTCCATTCATAGCAATGTCCATTCTGAAAGACTGTTAGAACTTAAGTCTCCTACTGAGTTGATGAAAAGTCAGGAACGCAGTGACGTGAAGCATGAACAGGAGGTTACTGAAGCCCCTTCCTTGAATTCAGTTTCTGTTGCAGATGAGTTACTTGATTTCCACATTGGCGATAGGGTGTTGATTGGCAATGTTCAACCAGGAACTCTTCGATTCAAAGGTGAAACTAGTTTTGCTAAAGGATTTTGGGCTGGAGTGGAGTTGGATAAACCTGAAGGAAATAACAATGGAACATATGATGGCATTGTATATTTTGTGTGCAAAGAGAAACATGGTATTTTTGCTCCTCCTCAAAAAATATCTCATATTCTAGAAAACTTTGATGACTTTATAGACATAAATGAAGATGAAGACTCCTATTCAGATGAACAATATCAAAAGTATAGTCAAGAGCAAAAAGACACAGAGGGTCCAAAAGATATAGAAAAAGATGGAGTTGGATGTTTTTGTGAGAAATCTCTACCTAGTATGCACAATATAGAAGCCTCAGTGAATAGAGAAAAAAGCCTTAAAGTAGAAACAGACAATATTCAGGACATTTCTGGAGTACTTGAAGCCCATGTTCATCAGCAAACTTCAGCAGACTCACTGATTTCTTCAAAGGAAAACAAAGACCTTGTTTCTGGTGCCACAGGAAAGGTTTCCACTGCAGAAGACGATACTTTAGATAATACCTTTTCTGAAGAATTGAAGAAGCAACAGCAGTTTACAGAAAAGGAAGAGAACCTATATTCTGAAGTTTCAGAGAAGTTTTCTACTCCACTTCTAGACCTTCTAACAAAAGAAAAAAACCAATTAGAAGCCCAGGTGAAGTCATCACTGAGTGAGGAAAAGAAGTCAAAGCAACAACTGGAAACAGTCAGCTTACTGACAGACAGTTTGTTGAAAGTCTTTGTTAAGGACACAGTCAGTCAGCTGCAACAAATCAAGAAAGCTAGGAATGAGAAAATTCAGCTTAGTAATCAGGAGTTTCTGGATGATGACCAAAAGAAAGTACCATCCCAGGGCCCATCCCACAATCTTGAGGGAGAGTCCCCCAGTGTTCCACATTGCTTCTTAAGGTCTGAATTAGAGGATGAGAAAGAAGAGATCTCCTCTCCAGATATGTGTCCCAGACCTGTAAGTATTTCATCTAGAAAAGTGTCAATTTACCTTGCCTTTGTAGCACATTTTAATTCTTTGGCTCCAGATAGGTTTTGTTCTGATATGCTGTTCATTAGATAAAGATGATGTGCTACTTCTTAAAGACCATGTAGCAATTTTTCTGTTTGAAGTATAATTGTCCTCTGTTATGTCATGAGTAGTCACTATAGGGTGGTCACAGACCCTGCCAGATATATGGGAACTGAAACATCCATTAAACTGCTGGGTTGAGAGCCTTTGCATATTGTCCATGATCAGATCCCTTCTGGGTTCACTGAAAAAATTTATCCTACAGAACTTTCCAATGATTCTTGTCAGTGCAATAGTTTTTTGGCTTGTGAAATTGTTTGCATGTCTACTCAGTCATGGTTACCTTGCAGAGATTAACACTTGTGATGTTGATTCTGTTAAAACTGAAATATATCCACTATGACATATACTCAGACCATCAATTTGTTTAGGTTACGCATAGACAGTTGAGCAAAGTAATGATTTTGAGTACCTTGAGCCAGATAATCACCAAAGGTGAGAAATTTTTATATTCCATTTCCCTATCCCAGAGATAGTCCTTCAGAAATGGAATAATGATAATACCCCCCAAAAAACAAATCAACAAACATTTTATTATGAATTGGATAAGTCTATGTAAGCATATTAGTGGGAACAGGGTAAGTTTTTCTTGTTCATTAGTAGCCGCCATATAATTTTAATTTTGCTTATTTATAGAGAAATATTAAAGATATACTTTATCTTAAAAACTTGTTAAGAAATCATAATCACTAAATAGTCCTCTATTTGAATGGTTCTGTATCTATAGGAGAGCCCAGTGTTTGGTGCCAGTGGGCAGGAAGAGCTCGCTAAGAGACTTGCTGAACTTGAGATTAGTCGGGAGTTCCTGAGCGCTTTAGGAGATGATCAAGACTGGTTTGATGAAGACTTTGGATTGAGCTCTTCTCACAAGATCCAAAAAAATAAGACAGAAGAAACAATTGTACCTTTAATGGCAGAACCTAAAAGACCACCCCAGAAGCCATGTGAAACATTATTGGCAGTCCCACATACTGCAGAAGAAGTAGAAATTCTTGTACATAATGCAGCAGAAGAACTTTGGAAATGGAAAGAATTAGGCCATGACCTTCACAGCATTACTATTCCTACAAAACTGCTTGGCTGTGCCAGTAAGGGACTGGATCTAGAAAGCACTAGTAAAAGGGTCTACAAACAGGTATGTAACATGGAAGGACGATTTTAACTTACGAACTTCTCATCCATTGTAGTGTGGATTCTTAGTCATTTTGTTTAATTTTTCTCTATCAAGGCGGTTTTTGATTTAACAAAAGAGATTTTTGAGGAAATATTTGCTGAGGATCCCAACTTAAATCAGCCTGTCTGGATGAAGCCATGTAGAATCAACTCTAGTTATTTCCGACGAGTGAAAAATCCAAATAACCTTGATGAAATCAAGGTAAGATGCAAAGTATAAATCTCCTTTTCTGTTTGATTTCATTTACACAGATCTATAAATGCCATAAAAGCAAATACTGTTGTGCATGTGTATATATATATTTATGTATATTTTTTATATATGTATATATGCATACACACAACTTATGATATTTAAGGAAAAATTAAGAAATACTAAGGAGATAAATTATTATTGCAACTCATGTGTTTTTAGGTGAATGTTTTAGAATTTAGTGATAGGCATAAGGTTATAAAAATACATATGAAAACATGTCATATATGTCTTTTCAACAGGCTAGCCCTGGATACATACATATATGTTACTTTTCCATCTTTGATTTTGGAGGTTTCTAATTGGTAATGTGGTTTTGAAATATGAAGGATCATAACATAATATGCAAAAATATTTCTTACTTTAGAAACCTTTGAAAAAAGTGAGTGTTCTAAAGCTATTAAGGACTTAAAATTTTGTGGTCACATTGATGGCGTTTTCTCTGTCTATTCACGTTTCCTTAATTCAGCAGAGGTCTCATTTCCAGTGTAGTGCTTCTCCAGCTGTAACAAGCATTGAATCGTTTGGGGATCTTGTGAAAATGAATATTTTTATTCAATAGGTCTAGGGTAGGAGCTGAAACTCTATTTTACTGACTCCCAAGTGATACTGCCACTACTTCTAGTACCATTCTTAAGTAGCAGACCCCACTCCCTCTACATCCCACAGTGCTGGAGATGGAACCCGGGGCCTCAGCACGCTGGGCAGTAGCCTTACCACTGCATAGCCCTACCACTGCCCAAGTAGCAAGATTTTAGAGTTGTATTTCCCAGGCTTACTTGATCATAGAAGTCGAAAGCCTTTTAAAAATACTGTATAATGACAGAATACCAATAGATACTTATGAGGTGTATGTTTACCTCATGAGTTGACAAACTATGGCCCTTGGGCTGAACCCAAGCTCACTTTCTTTTTATAAATATTTGGTGGACCACAGCCATGCCCATTTATTTACATATTATATTTGGTTGCTTTCTGGGCACAATGTTGGAGTTGAATAGTTGTACTAGATCACATGGGGGGCCATGGTTGTAGCTCAGTAGTAGAGCACTTGCCTAGCATGTGTAAGGCACTGGGTTCGATCCTTAGTACCACATATAAATAAATAAATAAAATTAAGGTATTAAAAAAAACAATAACATTTAAAAAAAAAGACCACATGGTCCACAAAAACCTGAACTATTTGTAATCCACTCCTTTGAAGAAAAAATTTGCCAGCCTTTGACTTAGATTAGTTTTTTTCAAAACACACTCACATACTCCATTCCTTCCACCCTTCCACAGTTGATAAATTCTTTAATGCATTGTGTATGTGCCTGTGTGCAGGCAGGGAATGATGGGGTTTGGGGGCACAATAGGTAGTTTGAGAATCTTCTCAGATAATTGTGATTCATAAAAGCATCTCTCCCTCAATTGAAATATTGTGAGTTTTTTTGCTGCTGATTTTTTAATTTGTTTATAACATTATAATTATACATAGTATTTGGATTCATTTTGACGAAATAATACATGCAAAGAATTTGATTTGAATCTTTATTCTGCCCTCCTTTTCCTTCCCTCCTCCCTATCCATATTCTGTCTCCTCTCCTCTGTTTATCTTCCTTTCATGCCTTTATTTATGTTTGATTGGTATTTTCTACATATATATGAGCATATTGTTTTTTAACAGAAGCAACTTCAACTGTAATAAAGCAAATTGAAAGAAGGAATGTGCCAGCCTTCAGCATGCACAATTTAGCATGCTGCCCACTAATTTTAGTCTCTAAATGGTATTTCGTAAAGTTGTTTTTTAAGGTAATAGTTAACGTATCGTTAACAGTTAAATTATGCTTCTCATACTGAAGTGTTGATTAATATCTTTTAGTGTAACAGATTTAGATCTTGGTGCTTCAAAATAAACTATCCCAGATAAAAGCTTGCATTTTATTTATTTATTTATTCTAATTAGGTATACATGACAGAACACATTTTGATTCATTGTACACAATGGAGCACAACTTTTCATTTCTCTGGTTTTATACAATATAGAGTCACACCATGTGTGCAGTCATACATGCACCTAGGGCATTGATGTCCATCTCATTCCACCATCTTTCCTGCCCCTATGTTCCCTCCCCTCTCCTGCCTCCCCTTTGACCAGAGTTTCTCCATTCTTCCCATGCCTCCTCCCTGATGATAGAACAGCATCCACTTATCAGAGAGGCATTTTTCTAACATAACAATGCTCCCAAAAATTTCTTGGGAATTTTTCTAGTTTAGATATTTATTTTATGCTTTCTTTAGTAGTTTTATCAGCTGGGAGTTAGCTAATGGTGACTGATTAGGCAAAGGGAACTCTGAAGTGATTTTTTTCTTTATGAATTCTCAGTGAACTTTACTTTTATATGTTGTTTAAAAAACAAAACTACTTCTTTTTCCCTGAGATGGAGGTTTGCTATGTTGTCCAGGCTGGTCTCAAATTCCTGGGCTCATGAGATCCTCCTCCCTCAGCTTCTTATGTAACTAGGACCATAGGCCTCCTCACCTGGCTACAGAAATTCTTTACATGAATAAAATCTGAGAATTTAGGATGCTTTCCCCTTTAAATCTCTAAGTGGAACTGTAAGTGGAAGAAATTTATATGATCCTTTGCCATAAATATTGTAATCTTACCATAAATTTGTCCCCTGCATTGTAAACACATAGATCTCAGGAGCTTTGTTGTTGTTTCATTCATTCCTTTGTTTCTGCAGAACTTCATAACAACTGAAGTACTCAAGTTGTTCAGTCTCAAAAAGGAGCCAAACCACAAAACTGATTGGCAGAAAATGATGAAATTTGGAAGAAAGAAAAGAGACCGAGTGGATCATATCCTGGTCAGTGTATATAACCAATTTTTATTTTGACCACATTTTCTAAAATCAGAATGTGGATACATATTGAAAGGAGAAAGGATATAATTTATCTTAAGTCTATAAGATTAAAATATTAAAGCCTTAATTTGCTTATTTCTATCCCTCAGTTTTGGAAATTGCCTTCTTTGTATTTGGCAAGTGAATATTTGATTTGATCAACAATATTTTTTGGAGACCTTGAGAAATCAAAACTGTATAATATAGTAAGTTGAAAGAGACCAGTGTGAATTCTGGAGCCTGAGAATCAGAGTTTTAAAATCTCTATTCTGCATTTGTAAATCTTGGACAAGTTTGTCTAACCTTTTTGTACCCTGTTTCTCTGTGTGCAAAATGAAGATTATAATAATAAGTACTTTGATCAAATTATTAAGAATATTAAATGAGTAATGATGTATAGTCATGCATTGCCTAATGATGGGGATATGTTCTGAGAAATGTGTCCTTAGGTGATTTCGTTATTACACAAACATCATAGAATGTCCTACACAAACCTAAATGGTCTGGGTCAATCATTCTGAATGGCCTCTTAATGTAATCAGGAGACAAGCTGTGTGAGGCTTCTGGGAGAACGTGACGTACCATGTTACAGTTGACCATTTATTTTTTTAATAAGTAGAAGGAGATACACTATAAAATAATGCTAAAAAGAACAGTATAATAATGATATAAACCAGTAGCATAGTCATTTATTTTCATTATTAAGAATTATGTACTATACATAATTGTATGGGTTATACTTTTATATAACTGGCAACACAGTATGTTTGTTTATACTAGCATAACCACAAACATATGACTTTGCTAAGACCATGATGTCACTAGGCAGTAAGAATTTTATAGCTCCATTATAATCTTATGAGACCACCATCATGCATGTGGTCTGTCATTGACCAAAACATCATGATGCAGCGTGTGATTACATATGTAAAACACTTCAAACAGCTAGCTCCCCATATGTAACTCAGTAAATAGTAGCTGTTCCCATTGCATCATTATCCAGAACTTTAACTGGATAGGATTTACTTGGTTTTTGCAATATATTTCTCTAACATTAGGAAAATGTTTTATCAAAAGAAAAAAGCCAGGCGCAGTGGCTCACACCTGTAATCCCTGCACTTGGGGAGGCTGAGACAGGAGAATCACGAGTTCAAAGCCAGCCTCCAGCAACGGCGAGGCCTGTCTCTACATAAAACACAACATAGGGCTGGGGATGTGGCTCAGTGATCAAGTACTCCTGAGTTCAATCCTCAGTACCAAAAAAAAGAGGAAAAAAAAAAAAAAGAATGCTAAGGATTTTGGATTTTGTCTTTAAAGCAAGGAACTTAAGCAAGAATAATTATTAGATTTGCAGTTTTGAAAAATCATAGAGATGAGCTCAGTGGCACATGCCTGTAATGCCAGCTACTCTGGAAGCTAAAGCAAGACTGAATCATAAGTCCAAGGCCAGTCTGGGCAATTTAGGGAGACCCTGTCCCAAAATAAAATTTTAAAAAGGGCTGAGAGTGTAGCCCAATGGGGGAGTGCCCCTGAGTTCAATCCCCAATATCACACAAAAAATAAATAAATAAAATAGAAATTCACGGACAAATGCTTCAAATGAAACAATAATATGAAGGAACAAAGAAGAGTAAGAAGGTATTATAGGTGAAAGCTGCTTAGGTGTATTAAAGTAAAGTGCCTTAGATAAATTTATCTTGAGCACATGTCGAAGTAAATTAAGAAACTAACATAGGTAGCATACAGTTCAAAATAATATCCAAAACAAAGACTTAATACATAAGACTTTCAGCTAGTTCCAGACTTTCACTTCACATGATTATAAAAATGTTATTTTGACAGTGGAAGGATTAGGAAGGATTAAATATATTGGAGTGGGGAGGGCAGCAATTTGGAGCCACCTTCAGACCTGAATTTTTGACCAGAAATAACAAGTAATGTATATAAGAAGTGAGTAATAACCAAATAGATTTATGGCTCTTTATTGAAGGTACCAAAAACAGGGTTATCCTGATGGTGGAGACTTTCTGCAAATGCCAAATAGAGGCAGCTAAGCAAAGACATTTCTCCATTAGTTATCAGAGAATTCTCAAATATTAAAATGTTTCTTGTGCAAGTATAAGATTATTATAGCTCGAGTGAGGTGATGCCTACACATAAGAATTGAAGAGATTTAGCAATTGGTAAACAATAATAAAATATATATTATGTAAATATTTTCTTTGCTGGTTATAGAATTTTTCAACCTCTTATAGAGAGGTCCAACCTATGTATGTTAACTTTTTGCATGAACTCATTATTCTTAATGTTTAGTGAAATGATAACAATAACTTATTGAGCTAATTATTAGCAAGAAATGCTAAGTAAACTAGCCTCCTCTCTCATAATTAAATTTGATGGACCTAGCTTTTACAACTCTCATGTTTTCACATTTTGGAGGAAGTGAGATTTAAAACAACTGTTTTTTTGTTTTTTCTTTTTTATTTCTAGATGGACACAATACCTTTGTTTTATTTTTATTTATCTTTATGTGGTGCTTAGGATTGAATCCATTGCCTCACATATGCCAAGCAAGCACTCTACCACTGAGCCATAACCCCAGCCCCAAAACAACTAATTTCTATAATACATAAAACAAAAATTTCTCCTTTAGTACAAAAGACTCTCAAAAATAGGAATTTTTTTAAAAGTTTTTCAAATATATAAAATAATCATGCTCATTTTTAAACGTTAGAAAATTCTGATTAATCAAAAGAAAACAAGCATGGTAATCCCATCACCTGAATACTGAGTAAGTTTTAATATTTCTGTATGTCGATATTGAGTTGCTTATAAGAGAATTAGTTTAAACAGATTGGGATTAGAATTTCATTTTCGAAATCTGAATTTTTTACTCAACAAAATGTGGAAATTTTGCCTTGACATTAAATGTATTTTAGATTATTTAAAAGTCACTGTACATGTGTAGATCTCAAGTTCAAAAAAACAACTTTATTCTGTTTTTTTGTGTGTGTGTAGCAATATAATAGTCCATCGTGTAGTCAATAACATTTCTGCTCTTTTAAACTGTTAAAATAAATATCTTATGAGTTTATCTTTGCAAATATTTCTGGTAGTTTCCTTAAGATATTCCTAAAAGGAATTGCTGTTAGGGTATAGGCAGAATGTTAAGATGTTTGTATGTGTTGCCAAATCTTTTTCCAGAAAAGTTGTTCCAGTTGTATATACTAAACAGTACCAGGAATGGTGGCCTTCACCTTTGCAGTACTAGCTGTTATCAAGTTCTTTTCATCTTAACTAGAAGAATGGGCTTATTTTGCTCTATATAATTTTGTTTCTTTCTTTTCCAATTTTATTGGCAATTTTTCTATCACTTTTCTAAATCTTTTACATGTTTAATTATAAAACATTTCAGAATATGAAAAATAGTAGAAAATAATATGGAAAGCATTGTTTTTGCCTTCCTCTCTTTTGTTTTGAGCTCAGTTGCCATCTTCCTAAAGTACATACTTTAGTATTCCATTAACTTTAGATCTGTAATGTAAACCATCAGTCTTTATCTGAAAGTGTTTTTATTTCAACTCTTGCTTTTTTTTTAATATTTAGTTTTTAGTTGTAGGTAGACAGAATATCTTTTTTTTTTTTTTATGTGGTGCTGAGGATCGAATCCAGTGCCTCACGTGTGCTAGGCGAGCACACTACCACTGAGCCATAACCCCAGCCCCTCAACTCTTGCTTTTGAATGATATTTCATCTGAGTGGAAAGTTTTCAAGTTGGTCATTGTTTTTCCTGAGTGGTTTGAAAGTTTACTCTTTTATTGTGATCTGACCTCTCTTGTTGCTCTTGAGAAATCTACTGGCAGTCCTTTATAGGGAATTGGTCTTTTCTTTTTGGTTTCTACTTAAGATTTTATGTGCATGCCTATTAGTTTTATAATTTCTCTGGTTGTGTTTAGATGTGGATATATTTATTTATCCTACTTTAAATTCACTGTGCTTATTGAATCTATAAATTCATATCATTACTCATTCTGAAAATGTTGCAGCTGTGGCTTCTTGTAAGAATTGTTTTTTGCTGTTGTTTTTTAAACATATTCTAAGAGTTTTCTAAATTTTATTTATAAGCAATGTTTGGATATTGTGGTTCAAAAGAAAAAACAAGATAATGGGTTCTCTTTGGAACATGTTAAACTTGAGATATCTAATAGACATCCAAGTGGAAATATTCATTAGGCAATTATATGTAAGAGTCTGAAGTTCAAGCAAGAGTCCTAGACTGTGAAGATACGAATGTGGGAGTAGAGAAATTAGATGGTAGTCAAAGCCATGAGACCAAGAATGTAGACACATAGGAGGCCCATGGACTGATCCTGGAGCACTCCAGTGTTTTAAGAGTGAAGTAGATGAGAAAGATACAACAGAGGAGACAGTAAGTACTAAAAGAAATTCAGGTGGAAGCCAAGGAGAAGACGGGGATCAACTGTGTCAGATGCTCCCTGTGGCTCAAATTGCATAAGTATGAGAAGTGACCGTTGGATTTAGCAGTGCAAAGGTCATTATTGATTGTAATGTTAATATAAGTTCTTTTTGTGGCATGGATGAGGTACAGGCTTAGTTGGAGGGTTTGTGAGAGGAGGAAACACAGATTAGGGAGTGCAAAAATGGATACTTCAAAGGAGTTCTATTATAAAGAGAAAAATGGAGGAATAATTGATGATAAGAGACTTCTTTGACCTTGAAAGAAATATACTGTTTTTATGCTAATAGGAAAGATTCGGTAGTGGGAAATGTGACAATGTCCCGAAGGAGGAGTATAGTATCCCCAAGTAGACAAGGTATGGGATTCAGGCAGTGGAGGAGTTGACCTCAATGTGAATGCCTTTTTTAAAAATTAATATTCTTTTTAATTGGCAAGTCATAATTGGAGTATAATGTGATATGTATAATTAATGAGGAATGATTTAATCAAGGTAATTAACATAGCCATTACTTTGCTTACCTATCATTTTTTATGTTAAGATAAATGAAATTACTCAGTTATTTGGAAATATACACCTTGCTGCACAGAGATCTCAAAACTTATTCCTCCAGTCTGAAATTTTGTACCTTTCAATCAACAACAACTCATTCTTTCTACTTCTATAAGTTCACCTTTATGTGAGATCATTTGGTACCTGTCTTTCCGAGTGCTTTGCTTAATTCACTTAGAGTCCTCCAGCTTCATCCACATTATTGTGAATAGCAAGAGTTCCTTCTTTTTTAAGTTGTTAAAGTACTTGTGCATGCATATGCCTCACATTTTCTTTATCCATTCATCCATTAAAAAAAAAATTTAAATGGATCCCATATCTTGGCTATAGTGAGTAGTGCTGCAGTGAACATTGGAGTGCCAAAAGCCTGGGACAGTTTCAGTACCTGTGGATTATACCCAGAAGTGGAATTGCTGAACTATTTTTAGTTTTTTAAGGAACTTCCATACTGTTTTTCATAGTGGTGTACATTTACAGTGTCACCAACAGTGTACAAATGTTCCCTTTTCTCTGAATCCTCGACTCCTGTCTTTGAACTTTTTGATAAAAACCATCCTAACAGGTATGAGGTGATACCTCATGGTGGTTTTAATTTTCATTTTCCTAATGACTAATGATGCTGAGCATTTTTTTTTTCATGTACCTATTGGGCATTAATATCTTCTGTTGATGTCTGCTCAGATACTTGGCCCATTTTTTAATGGTTTTTGTTTTCTTACTGAGTGAATTATGTCCCTTTTATATTTAGAATTTTAACCCCTATCAGATGCATGGCTTGCAAATATTTTCTCCCATTTTATGTTTTGTCTCTTTGTTAATCATTTCCTTTGCTGATCAGAAGCAGCATTTTAGTTTGATGCAATCCCATTTGTTTATTTTTGCTTTGTGTTCTTGGGATCAAATCCAAAATATCATTGCCAGGCCAATATTACAGAATTTTCCCCCTCTATTTTCTTGTAATAGTTTCAGGTCTTATAGTTAAGTCTTTAATCTGTATTAATTTCATTTTTGTAACTAGTGTAAGATAAGGGTCCAGTGTTAGTTTTCTGCACATGGGTCACCATTTTTCCCAACACTGTTTATTGAAGAAGCTGTCCTTTCCTCATCGTGTGTTCTTGGCACTTTTGTCAAAAACCAACTGACCATCACCCTAGCACACACCTCCTCTCCCCGCAATCAACCCCTAATCATAAATGTGTGGGTTTTAATTTCTGGACTTTCTATCCTATTTCATTGGTTAGCATGTCTTTTTTTATGCCAGTACCATGTTGTTTTTATTACAGTTTCTTTATAATGTATTTTGGGTTTTTTAATTTTTTAAAATAATGTATTTTGAAGTCAGGCAATGCAATGCTTCTGTCTTTGTGGCTCTCCCACCCCCTCAAGTTTGTTTTGGCTACTTTGAGTCTTGTGATTCTGTACAGATTCAAACCTTTAATCCCCAAGTTTTTAGTTCTGCAGATATTTTAACAACATTGACACAGGTGCTTTAAAATGGATTGGAAGTCATAATCTAGAGCTTATATATTCTTTATTATTATTAAGTATGAAATACAGATTGTCCTATAAATAGGACACTGGGGCAATATAGTATCATCACATTTAATACATAGCAAATATCTCTTAAAATCCAACAAATTTATGATATCATTCTTGTCTTTGTTCACAAATTTAAATAATCCATGCACTTATAATATACATATCAATTATTTGAGTGAGCAAAGGCCAGTGCCATTTTTTACCTCTAATAGAAGTGGAGTGTTTGGGAACCAAGCATTCATGTTTATCCATACCACCACTGAAAATGTTGCAGGTCCCACTACTTTTGGTTGAGGCATGTTGGCTCTGCTGTTCTTTCCATCGTTGCACTTAGCTGAGGGGTTCCACCGTGTCATAGTTTGTACCAACAATGGTGCATTTATTATCTAACCATTTTATAATGAGAATTTCATTATTTGTATTGAGTCCATAATCCATATGGCCCTCTTCCTTGATTTTTCATCACTGTTATCAATTTCAGAGGACACTTTTAGTCTGTTTTCCCTCATGGTGTCTGTAGCTTTTATGTAATCCAGTAGTTCAAAGGTGTGCCAACACGTCATAAACAGTTAATAAATTGCTGGGGAAAAAGCATGATTGCTGATTCTGTACCACTTCAAGCATTTGTAAGACTACCTGACTCCCAAGCAAAAGATGATCACTGGGTCCTTCTCAAGCACTTTCTCAATAAAATCAAAATTATAGCAACATCCTGATAACTCCTCCCCAGAATTATGACCAAGTCTTATAGGCATCTCTCCTATAAATTGTTTTAGGAGATTCTGTCCATAATATCTGATAATCATATTATCCATATTTCATCCAGTTAGCATAAAGAAAAAACTGTTGACAAAGGTATGGACAGCTTGTGGGAACTAACCAGATATGGTGCAATACCCATGAATTACAAAAGGTGGCAATTATTGCCCACCTTATTATCAACTGCTAGCAAAACCAGTGAGTGCTGAAGCAGCCAAAGCTGTGGCTCTGAGTAGAGTTCCAGCCTCAGGCTTGTGACATAGGATCATGGAAATTAAGTACTCTTGATTCATTTCTGGAAGTGCCTTCCATTGGGCAAGTTCAGAGGGAAAACCTGGTCCTTAGCATTCAGCCTGTTAGAACTCAAGGTAGGATAGAAAGAGGCAAAGATGAATTTTGATGTACAAACTAAGAAGGAGAGCAAATGAGTTCCATTTCTGCACCCAGAATGCCCATGTGGTACATTGCAAATTACTGTGTGATATACACTGTCCCAGTATCCCCATTTATAGTGCAGGTATTTCCATCATTAATAATTTGAAATCTAGTGCATTCCTCAAAATAAAATGGTAAAATACTTTCATGAATGCATTTCTTAGATTTTATGTCAGTTATATACATAGTATTTTGTTCAGCTAAACATTTAGTAGAAGTAACTTTAGGGCTGAGGCTGTAGCTCAGTGGCAGAGCGCTTGCCTAGCATGTGTGAGGTGCTGAGTTCGATCCTTAGCACCACATAAAAGTAAACAAAGGCATTTTGTCCATCTACAACTACAAAAAATATATTTTTTTAAAAGAAGTAACTTTAAGCTGGGTGCAGTGGCGCAAGCCTGTAATCCCAGCACTTAGGGAGGCTGAGACAGGAGAATCACGAGTTCAAAGCCAGCCTCAGCAAGGGTGAGGCACTAAGCAACTCAGTGAGACCCTGTCTCTACATAAAACACAAAATAGGGCTGAGGATGTGGCTCAGTGGTCTAGTGCCCCTGAGTTCAATCCCCTGTACCAAAAAAAAAAAAAAAAAAAAAAAGGTATAATTGCACTTAATATGACAAAAACTATTGTAAAATCACCTACTAATGATTGAATCCTGTTTATAACCTGTGATCTGCTAACGTACTTGGAGGCTTCTGAATTTCTGCTTATCACTGATAAGTTCTTTCTCATGTTAAGCCTAAATTGGTTTTCACACAGCTATTGTTTGCTTCTATACCCTTTTGAAGCACCTATCATGTTTCACCTGAGTCTTTTTTCCCTATTAAAATACTGATATTCTCTCCCATGTCTAATGTGGTTTGAGTCTCTTCAGCATTATCATCTCTACATTAGTGTTCCTCTTCAAATACAGTGCTCACAGCTGCGCCTAGTGGTGCATGCTTGTAATCCCAGCTACTCAGGAGACTGACACAGGAGGATCACAAGTTCAAAGCCAGGCTCAGCAATTTAGCAAGGCCCTAAGCAACTTAGTGAGACCCTGTCTGAAAATAAAAAGGGCTGGGGATGTGGCTCAGTGGTTAAGCGTCCCCTGGGTTCAACTTCTAGTACCAAAAAACAAACAAACCACGAACTGGCTAAAACCAAAGACTTCCTTTCAGTATTCAATAAAAATATCCATATATTGGATACTTATGTAGCACCTTCTGTTTGCACTGTCCTAGTCACTGGGAAATGGCAAATAAATAAATAAATAATTCTTGAGGAGCTCACAACCTAGTGGGATAATAGATGCACAGAGTACATTTCAGCATGGTAATTGCTATAATGGAATCGAAGCAGATTAGAATGGGAGTACAGTGGAAAGCTTCTGTGCCCTCATAGGCAGAGACTTCCTTCCCAGGTTGCAGCTGTCCTTTTAGTTAAAAAGTGAAAATCCATCTAACACCTATTTTCTCTTTCCCCATCTTGTTCACAATGGCTGGCATAAGACCATGGCATCTGCCTGCTGAAATCTGCCCATATTCTTTTTACCACATTTCTTCAGTCTACCAGCCTATTACCCTGTCAGAAGAAAAGGAAGGAAGTTATTGTTAGTCTGACTTTAAATGTAATTTAATTGTTTACATGTTTTATATTTACACACACACACAAATCTGCAGGAGTATATATGTAATAGAGGTTAATTGACTCTGAACACCAGAAATAAAAAATAGAGGCAAATTTGCAAACTTTGAAATTCCTCCATTGTTGTTATTGAAATTACAAGTTTGGTTTTAAGCTTTCTGGTAGCCAGAGCAAAACCAGAAACATCATATATAGAGAGAGAAAAGAAACAATTCCTTTTCTTTCTTTTTTTCAAGTGTGAAAAAGTTTTCCTTAGAATACTGTTTACTAAATTTTGTTTTTGATGAAAATTTTCAAAGACAGATTTAATGACAAAGGCTTAAGAGACCTTCACTTTAATAAGGAAAGCAGTGCAACTTTGAACAAACAAATTCACTGAGGATATAAAGTCTTTTGTGCAGACCCACCTTAGCTTTCACAGAACAGTTCTCTCTCAGCTCCAGTTTGAGATATGTCAGGTTGTTTCTTATAGTTCCCTTAGGTCTCTTCATAGGTCAGTTGGTATTTCTTACACATCCACACAGCCTATGGTCAAATAAATCTAAGAAACGTGCATTAAACTAGTATCTTTACTGGTGGACCTCTCTTTAACAGGCTGCATACGTTGTAAGTCTCCCAGAGGGAGGGGAGTTCTCTTAACTTATTTAAAGACATAGAACCCCCTTTTTGATGGCACCATCTGTTCTGTGGATCATAAAGTAGGGAACAGAGGACTGAATATTTACATATGCCTCAAACAACCTTCTTCAAAAAGAAGGAATATGACAGCCACCTTGAAATATATTTGTCAACCCCAGCTAAGGGTATGTGTTGGACAGTGCATTCTCTTCTCTCTCTCTCTCTAACCTCAGGACTATGGGGTCTCTTTGTCCCAAGTCTTCTCGTTTCCTGATAATGAAACCAGAGTACTAGTTCCCCATTCTGCCTTTTTTGAGATGAAACTAAACTATGATCGGGACAAACCAAGATCTTGGTTAGACTTTTGGTTAGGACCCCTGTCACAGCAATTAACTTTGCTGAATTTAAATTTGAATTAAATTTGAATTGACTAGATCAAGTTTTGCCATTACTTTGTACCTGGCCTCCATCCCACTTACAGTGTCATTATGTATAAATCTAACATATTTCTTTTTGTAAAGTCATTTTTTAAATACGTATTATAAACAAGCAGTATATCTTGAGCCATTATTTCTATTTTGATTGGTTTTCACTTAGGCACTCCAAAATTATAAAATATAAAAAGAGCAAGTGTTATATAACAGTGATTTTTAAAATAAACTCAAGCAGTATTACATTTTTAAAATATACTAATGAACATTAAATGTTATGAACTTTGAATCATATGCAGTATTGGTTTTGGATACATGCATGTTATCATTGTAAATTTCTTATATCTAAGGTTTGTCTTCTCTTCCCCTTAAATTCATATGCATATTCCATTATATTAGCATAGATAACATACTTATAACGTATAATACCTATAAAATACAGGAATATTGTCAAATTGAAATGTAGTTTTAAAACCATTTTTATTTTATTCTGCAGTTGAGTTTTTTGAGCTTTTTGCAATTTTAAAAGGAATATTGACAACATCATATAAATTAACATTTTTCCCTTATTTCCTTGGACTGTATTCCCATGAATGGGACTACAAAGTCAGCAAACAAAATTAATCTCCTAGCTTCTGTGTGACCAGGATTTTCCAACTTCTTTGTCTTCTAAACTCTAGGTACAGGAGCTCCATGAGGAAGAGGCACAGTGGGTGAACTATGATGAGGACGAGTTGTGTGTGAAGATGCAGCTGGCCGATGGGATCTTTGAGACCTTGATCAAAGATACTATTGATGTTCTGAATCAGATCAGTGAAAAACAGGGGAGAATGCTACTTGTGTGACATCTTGCAAATAAACTGAACACTGAGTGCTAACATGAGTCCTGGGCCTTTCTGCCTCCTGATAGACACCCCATCGCCATCATAGCAAGAGTGCTTCCGGACCTTGCACCTGTTCTTGTGGACTGCTGGTTTAGAACTCATGAGACAATGCAGTATATCTAGTATTACAGCCTTTGCCTTTAGAGACTGTCCACTGGATTACTTGATTATTTTTGATGGGCAGGGTCACACTCCTGATGTTGAGACACAGTATAACCCTACACCTCTTGTTAGCACCCTTACTAGATCTCAGAAGAGGGCTTGAGAACACCAGAAGCACCTCTGAGCTTAGACAAGGGTGTCACTCCTTGAGTCTGAAGTCAGGCAAGCAAGATACGTAGATCAATTCATCATATTATTTTTTAAATGTAATCCTGGTCTATACCATGAAAGTCATAAATGGACATTATGGTATTAAACAGTATTAAACTCTTAACCACTTCTAAAATAGGCATGTTTAGTGTCTGCCTATTTCACATTCTGGAGTTTATTCCATTGCTTTTTGAAGACCATTTTCTTCCATTATTGCAGTTGAGCAGCACCAAGCGGACTGTGAAGTTAACAGAAATAAATGGTAGCCTTGCTTTCTGAGCACCACCTAAAGAACTGTAAACCTTTGCGTTACACTTACTTTTCCTGTCTGGGCATGAAAACAGAGAAATGCCCCCACTGAAGACTGGCTCAAAGGACTGCTGCAGGGCTGGTTCCTCTGCCCCTTGTCTTACCCCTGCACTTTTCTTACTCGTCCTGAACCTCTACCAGCTGCTCCCAGAATCAGATACTCAGGACCATCTCAGGCATCCAGGCATGGCAAAAGTGGAAATAATTCATTTTGGCCTTCAAACTGTCAACTCCCATCTCTCCCCAAGAAGTCAGAGACGCTGTTACTTGAATGATTTAGGAAATGAGTGTGTGCACCAAAGACAAAAAGATATTGTCTGTAGTTTGTGTGCTTGTTTTGCTCTATGGAACTTTTTTAATTTATTTTAAGATAAATTATTAAGTTGAAAATGTGCGTACCTATTCAGAAGTGAAAGATTCTTCTTGTAATAGTTAAACCTCCGTCTTGAAGCTTCTATGGTTCATGGTCTTTGCACAGGAAACCTGTGGTTTTAACAAACCCACACATATATGGAAGAAGTCAGTTAAATTCATTGAAAAAATGATGAGCTTTTCCAAGATCACCTGCAGTAGCCGGAATGGGATAAATGATTTAAAGACACTGTAAAATTTAATTCTGCCTCTCTTGCAGCATTGCTTCTCACAACTGTTACCTGTATCTGAAACCAATCTAGACTCCAGCTGCTACATTCGAGCATACAAGATGCTCTCCTGGGACCTCAGTACCTGCCTTCCTGCCTGGTTCCTCTGAATCAGTCCCCTCCCTCTTCACGTAATCTAGAAGAATGTGGATAATCTTAGGCGTGAATGTAAATGCCTTAACCTTGAAGGTCCTGATTAGAAGCATGATATAAGACATCCACTGGATTCATAGTTACAAATATCCTGGAATGTTATAGCTTCAAAATGTGTTAGAAAAACCCCAAAGATGGTATAATCTTTTAAGTGTGCACGTTTGTTCATTTCTGCATCTTTCCTTCACACTCGCCTTTGCGTCTTAAGTGTCTCACTATGCACACGTCCGTTCATCTTCAGTTTCACCCTGTCATTACAAGAAACTTCCTGAAGTAATCATTGGAATATTTGCATTTTGCACAATGACTGGTGTGATAGCTCTTGACAAATAAGGAAAGCACTGAAATATTGTGATTGGGCCTGGGGAAATGCTCAGATTGATGTATTACCAGCATTTCTTCTGGGCCTTTGATGTTGAGCTGTAGTCTTGTAGCCATAATGAGCAGTTTGACTAAGAGAAGCAAAGGTTTCTCGGGGTTATTAACCAGTAGTGTGGAAATATTATTTTCATGTGGCCAAGGAAAAGCAAAGACATTTCTTTCCACTTTGGTTACTTGGCAACAGAAACATTGTATCAGCATCCTTTGGCTGTTTGTAGGATCACATTGTCCTTATAATACTGAAACTTTACAGCTGCTGTAAATTTTTTATAAATGAATATCAAAGTACTATAATAGGAATCTAGTTGTTTTTCTACATCTTCATTATTTGGGCCTAAAGTCAGTTTTTAATAAGAAAGTTTATCTTTACTCTTTATGACATCATGACTCCAGGAAAGGAAGCGATGCTGCTGTAAGTCCACGGCAGCAGCAGTCTGGACTTGGAGCCCCAGGGAGAAGTGCTGCCAAGAGTGCAGCAGTGGCGTCCTGCCCTCCGCCAGCTGTCGCTGCCACCCGAGCGTCTTGGGCTCCAGAAGAGAGGCGGGAGAGTCTTCCTCGTTGCTAGAAATGATCACCCGTAGTTTGGGAGCAGGAACAAAGGAATTTATAATTAACAGATTTCTTATTATTTTAACTATTTGGATTTAATTGGAGTAGGTTTATCATTGGGGTTAGGAATGGTAAACATGGATACCCAGCCACTCATTCCATACTGGGATCTTTTTAATCAAACTCTGCCTCTTAACCAAGAACCTAAAGAGTCCCTCTTTCTAATCTTTGCTCCTTCTCCCCACACCCCTTACTCTTTCAGTCTTCATAATTCCTCTAAGAAAAAGATCTTTGCATCAGCAGTAATATCTTTTAGAATAGCACTATCAGAATTTAGTAGTAAACCAACACGTAGGCTTCAGATTTACTTCTGAGTCCAAAACAATTTGTGCTCTCCAGGGCAGTTGACTCTGGGTTAAATAAGTACAGGGTATAGATTCCCTCTTCAGGTCTAAACAGGAATTTTTACTCTAGGGAAAGTGGGAAGAGCTCAAAAGTAGTTAATAAGGAAGGTAATTTGTTTTTCTTTTACCTAAAAGAAAAGAAAATTCCTTCTGTGACTACAGGTCTCTGAGAAATTACCTTTCAAAAGAGATTTCGTTGCTCATCAGAGTGTTGTGGCCTATTGATAAAAAACAATTTTGTTCACTTTCTTGTCTTGAAAAAAAGTGGCCTTAGCTTTTTGCAATACTTGAATAAAGTGTGTACTCGCAAAAGAATTTCTGTAGCACAGCGTTAGAGACTCATAACTTTTCTGCAAGAAATTCAAACTTACATCTTCCTTTTACTACCTTAAAAATACTAGTGAATAAAACATTAATTCAAAGAGCAAGCGATAGAAACTACAATGATGTTTAATGCAAATTGTAGGAATTTACATGTTTACAAACCATCTTAAACTGGTTGTGCAGCAATTCAATAAAATATCTTTGTATTATAAAAATGTGAAGAAAAAATATAAACTGATGTAAAGGAGGTACTGTCATTTTAATTAACCTATGTTTAATAGCTTTTCCTTCTGGACTTTGCAAAGCCTTCTTGGTAAACACATTGCAAAGCATTCTCTGGGAGGCGTGGCCTCCTTGTGTGTACTGTACTGTGCAGACATGAAAAATAAACCCGTTTACTGTGTACGTGTAAATCGCCTGTCATCAGGCATTTCCAGCCAATAGTCACATCCAGTGCAGCTCTGCACAGAAGACTTGGGGTGTGGTTTGTAAGTATGACCTGTAAAATAACTGGGATAGATTCCCATGTACACCTGTGTAAATAGATTTGTTAACTAAAATGTACTTTAAGAAAAAATCTGTAAATAAACTGATTTATAAGTTAATTTCATGTTAGGTGTCCATTTTTCTACTCAGAAGCCAAGTTCAGAAAAGGAGTTCTCAGACAATTCAGTTCTTGCTGATTTCTCATTGGGTTGCAGGGCACTCAGGCTTGGGCAGCAGGATTGGGTGAGCTGTTCATGCTTCGTACAAGTGGTGTCATCACAAATCTTGGCGGCCTGGGCTTTGACAGATGATCACTTACTCCACAGATTGCCATTTTGCACCACTTTAGTATTCTTGGCCCTGTGTTTGCTGAGTGGTAGGGAGATAGCAAAGGGGACAGACATAGCCAGGCACGGTGGTGCACGCCTATAATCCCTGCACTTTTGGGAGGCTGAGACAGGAGAATCGCAAGTTCAAAGCCAGCCACAGCAATGGCGAGGCACAAAGCAACTCAGTGAGACTCTGTGTCTAAATAAAACACAAAATAGGGCTGGGAATGTGGCTCAGTGGTCAAGTACCCCTGAGTTCAATCCCCAGTATCGAAACAAAAAACAAAAAAACAAATGGGACAGACATGGTCCTTGGCTTCATTGAGCTTGGAGTCCAATGAAAGAAAATCATTGAAAAACAACTTAAAAGGTTGGAAGTATAGCTCAGTGATGTTTGCCTCCCAAGTATGAGGCCCTGGGTTCTATCCCCAGCCTTGCAAAAAATAAAACTAAATAATTTGAAAAAGAGCACATGACAAACTGAAACAAGTGCTCCAAAGGAAGTAAACACAAAGTTGGAGAAGGTCTCCTGAAAAGGCAGGAGAGCTCCCTGGTAGCTTACAACTCCATGTTTGTGTTCTGAGACGGGGTCTTGCTGTGTTGTCCCTGCTGGCCTTGAACTGAGTTCATTCGATCCTGCCTCAGCCTCCCAACTAGCTGATACTATAGGTGTGCCCCATGGCACCCAGTTTATTACTTTGTTTTGAACATTAATGGGCTTCTCCTAATTCTTGGCAAATACCATTTCTCACAAAGACTTGAATTTTGTTCACCCTTCCAAAATAACGTGTGGAAAGGTCACGCACAATTAAGTGGGCCACCAAGAAGAGCAGCCAGCTGATGACTAGGTGGTGGAGGGTATAGTTTATTTCTGGATGTAAGAGCTTGGAGAGAATGCAGGCAGATGCGTAGAAGAATGAAAGAATTCCAAGAACAGAAATGTGCAAACAATCCTCTCTGGTCCAACAGATTAGAAGAAGCAACTGCACTTTAACCTAAATTCTAGATGCCTCCTGATGGTCATGCTGCTACACCTTCAGCCCTTACCCAACTGTGAGCAGTAAGGAAATTCTCAGAAAACCACTGACCCCAAAGGGCAGCAGATTCTAGTGCTTCAATTCATAGAACAGATATTCCTACTATGTGCCAGATTCTGTAGTTGGTGTTAAGGACACAATAGTAACGATCAAATCTTGAAACAAGACCAGATACCTGTAATCTTGAATCAAAATATATGAAAATGGTAGATGGGAGGATGGCAATTGACATAACAGACAAGAGTGGCGATGTCTTGGGAGAAGAGGCTCCAGAGAAGAGTCCATGGAGCTCCTGGAGAGGACTTCAGCTCAGGACCAGCAGGATTGAACCTTCTTTTAAAGTAGTTGGTGAGGTGTGGGTATAGGGATGTATGTAGGAATATTAGTCTGGTTATCTCAAGATGGTTGTGGTCTGGTCAATCTCAGATCCTCAGGCTGATGTGGTCCTTATTATCTGATCAGCAGATAGTGCTGGAAGGTCCCCTAAAGTATGGGTTTCTCAAAATATATCTCTTAGCCAGGCACGCTGGTACACATCTGTGACTCCAGTGACGCAGAAACCTGATCAGGAGGATTGCAAATTCAAGGCAGTCTGGGAAAGTTGCAAGATCCTGTCTCAAAAAAAAAAATAGGACTGGGGTACAGCTCAATGGTAAAGCACCCCTGGGTTCAATCCTCAGTATCTATCTATATATAGAGATCATCTCTCTCTTTACTCGTTGGGGGTTTAATCAACAGTGCTCAAGATGGATTTATAAGTTTCCTAGGAATTTAGGAGTAACTGGCCTTAGCGAGTGAGGGGCCTGGAAAAGTTTGGGGAAGTTGTGAGTTTCATTTCCTTGCCAGCCCTTTGTCACCTTTCTGCCTGCTTTTTAAATTTCTTCTCTCCTACTTCAGTGAGACTGACAGTGAGAACTACATGGTGAGTGCCTATCAAAGTGAATGCTGAGGAGAAACAAGCCAGTGCCCCACCAAAGCCTAGAAGAACTCAGAAATTGGAGGCACTGGCCACAGAAAAAGTCCAAAGCTTGGAGATTGGTTCACCATGCCCTGGGTGGCCTGGTGTGCAGCCAAGTGAACAGATAAGCACCTCCAGGAAGAGCCAATGCAAGACTCAAGGTCACCCAGAACAGAAACTCATGCTAGGCTTAAGTGGCATGGTGAGTACTTACAGCCAGAGGGGAGAGAGCACATTAGATCCCACCCCTCCCATTCCCTCCGTCCCCCATGGCCAGCAGCCCAGCATGGCTACACAGCTGGCAGCGCCCACTGGTGCTGCCATGAAAGGACATTCCTTCTCTCCTCCATGGGATTTGAAAGACAAAAAAGCAGGGCCAGGCTGAGGCCACTGATGTGTGAGCTTCTGAAGAAAGAGCACCATTGAGTCTGAAACAGGGGAAGCCACTCCGCAGGAGATGTGCCCAGCACAAGCAGTAGGACTCTTGGTAAGGAGGGTTCCAGACACCGGCCTGTCCTTATATGTAGAGCAGGAAGCTGCATGATTGCCTTGCCCTGCAGCTCACCCCTGCGTCCACACACGCCGGGATGGCTGGTAGAGCACATCCAATCCAGGAAGGCAATCTTCACCCCAAACATGGAGGCACAGCCTGGTCTGATGGGGCCTGAAAAACTTGTGTGGGTGCAGTTTGCTGGTAGGGCCTACCTGTCATTTTAAGATAGCACTTTACCAGTATCACTAGGAGAACCAGATGCAGGAGGATGATCAGAAGATAGCCTCAGCTAGGACTCCCACATACCTGGATTAAGCCAACCAAAGAGGTCAAAAACAGTCTGGGCACCTGTCAGGTGTACAGCGGAGAGCCTCCCCCTAGTGTGGCCTTCGCCAGCTCCGTTTCTACTCCCCCCACATTGCTGGTTCTTGCACAGCAGCAGGTGTTCCGCCAGCAGATGAGTGAGGGCCATTCTGCTGTCCATCACCACCTTGTCCAGGGAGTTAGTGAGTCTTGCTGGTCTTGAGGAAATTCCAAGTCAACAAGTCCTGGCCAAGCCACAAGAGTGGGAGTGTGAGATGCAAGGGATTTCGTCCTGAGATGACAGCCAGCATTGTCCAAGTTGACCTCCTGTCACCGCAGCTGTACTAATTCTTATGGGGTGTTGTCCTGCTGGGCACAGCGTGTGAGGCCAGGCTCCGGAGAATGAGGAGAAAGTAACGTTCCCACCAGCTCCCTCGCCCCAAGCCTCCCAAGACAAAGATGCTCTTGTCCAACATTTCCTTGGGAATCACTGCCCATTGTCAGTCCCAGTCACCCCAAGTAGGAAAGCCACATCTCAAATGAACTTTGCATATTCATAATATTACCCACTGTGTGTGTTTCAACGTCCTGTCAGTCTCCCCAGCCTCTCGGGGCCCGCCAGGAGGGAGGCACCTGAAGACGGCATTGGAAGGGCTCCCTGGCGGCACAGCTGCAGCCCCCACCGTAACTCCTGGGAAGTGGGCTATACTGGGAGGAAAAGACGGTTTGGGTATACTGAGGGTGGGATTCTGGGCACAGCCTGGTTGGGTGACCACCTGTCCTTCACCTCCAAGTTCAACATGTGTTCACAGTCTAGTGTTTTTCTCCTGCTGGAATGTGATGTCTGATGTCTGTGTGGATTTAGTTAGGGAGTACGTTGGTAGGTTGGGGTTTCTTGGTGGCCTTTGTATAGTTGTTGATTTCCTCCTTTTATAACCCTGTGTGTCAGTGTGACAAGTTTCATCTTTCGTGACAGGAGCCCATCTGTTGGGGTATTATTGCTTGGCTGTGAATGTGGAGTCTCAGATTGGAATCCTTCTGGATATTGGAACATGAGACGAAGGTGCCTTTTTAATTAAACCACAATGGTCATCTCTGTGCCCCGATGGCCCACTGGAATGGCCGTCTCATACCTGCAATACAAACCCCCTGCGATGAGGCACCACTGCAACTGACAGGGACTAGCAGTCTGAATGGCGGGGGCTAAGCCCTGCCTGAGGTGGCCACGCTGCCTGCATAGTGTGGCGTGCACACGTTGGCAGGAGCCACACAGCTGTGCTGCATCAAGGGCTCTAATGTGTTCTAGGAGGAGTCTTTGTGATGATGTATCTGCTCTGTCCTGCGGTGGGCCCAACAGGTTATCACAGCAATTTGCTGAGCACATGTTAGGTTAGCTCTTTAATTTGTCTTTTCTTTTTAAATAACTCCTTGTTACAGGTGTAATATAAGTAATGAATAGGTTTGGTGTTTTGTTTTTTGTTTTTTTTTCCCCTGTACACAAGCTGTTGTCACAGACTCTGTCCCCGTTCAGGGGAGCCTTTAGTAGTTCTGTTTTTAATTTGTCAGGTACTAGACCAGATAGCTAGCCCAATTCTTACAGCTCATGTCTGTAGGTATGTAGCAAAGCATAGCTGTTGGAGTGACCTGTGACACCGATGATCACACGTGGAGTTTGGCCCGTTGGGCAGAGTGTTCTCAACCTCAGTTAAAAGGTGGCCATCTTGGGCGAATGCCTACAGCAACCCAGTAGTTCTTACCAGCTTTGAGATTCAAGGACCCATCTGGGAACCAAGTTGTACCATCTGCTGGAACATCTTTGAACCAGGGGCCCTATTTGATTACCAGAGAGCTGGGAACCTCCCGTGGGGGCTATTTAGCCTCCTCCAGTAAAGCAGTTACTATGTTATGGAGTTGGCGGACCCCTGTGCCCCAGGGGGCTCTAGACTGGGTGTGCCATGTCTATTTAATAATGGAGCTTTGTTGAGCCCTTCCTGGTTTACTAGTGAGGACTCACTTAGCTTAGGTCTTGGTCACCTTCAGTGCTTTAGTGATCAGGTCCTATTTATAGCTGGGCCCAGGAGCAGGTTAGGAATTGCCATTTGAGCGTGGTTTATCTGGTGGCTGCCTCAGGTAATTTGTGTCTAAAACCCAAGTTGCCAATGCAACCTGGTGGCAGGTTCCATTCTGCAAGGGCTACAGTCACCGGACTTGTAGTTTTCTAGAGTCAGTGAGCTCCATTGACCCCAATGGTAGAGCCTGGAGGGCCTGCTGTTGTTGGAGCCCCATTTAAAAGTGTCCACCTCAAGGGTAAACTTGATAAAAGGGGCCAAAAGAATACCAGATATAACTTTACAGCCAGGCAGACCTGCCAATTGTTGAGTCCCACTTGTCAGTGGGAGCCCTCTTGCTAAAGGAGATTTTGTGTAATCTTATTAAAAATATTATTTTGGTTACTGGCTCATGTGGTTCCGAGGAATTGTAGTTATTTAGTAGGTCCCTGGACCTTAACAGGCTTGATGGCCCCAAACCCAGCCTGTGTCTGTCACAGTGTCCATGACTATATGAAGGACCTGGTCAGTTTGTACCTTAGGTAGGCAAGCATGAGGATGTCCTCAATGGATTGGATGACAAGTGCTTCTGAGGGAAACTGGCTTGTGGTGGATTTAGCCTTAGCCACTGGGAGCCGACTGCAGGGGAACCGAGGGGTCTCTGTGAGTATGGTGAAGTATCCTGCACGAACACAAACTGCTCCTGAGCTTTACCCTGCAAAAGAACTGAGAAAAAGGCATCGGCCAGATTTATACCAGCATAGCTTCCCATAATAGATGTCACCAAGCTGGGTACAGTGGCCCACACCTGTAATCCCAGCACTTAGGGAAGCTGAGACAGGAGAATCTCAAGTTCAAAGCCAGCCTCAGCAACGGCGAGGCGCTAAGCAACTCAGTGAGACCCTGTCTCTACATAAAACACAAAATAGGGCTGGGGATGCGGCTCAGTGGTCGAGTGCTCTTGAGTTCAATCTCCAGTACCAAAAATAAAAAGAGAGATGTCACCACCTCTGTGATGGCAATGACGTCAGGTACACAGGAGCCAAGGGTGGCACCTGGGCATCTGAACTGTGGTAGTCCACGGTTAGTCTGCAGGCTCCTGAGGCCTTGTTCATGGCCACACTATAAACTGTGACAGGCAATGTGTAATGTTCCTGCTGGCAGCAAGTCCTAAATTAATAAAATGATGTCTTTTTCTCCTTCTTGTATGTGGTACTGCTTTTGTTGAATGACCGGTCAGGGCGTAGGTACTCGGGAAGTGGCAGGAATGGATGCACCCACTGCCATGACTCAGGTTCTTTGTGGTGAGGGGTCAGCCTGCCTTGGACAATGGTGCTGTTCTCTGCTAAAAACAGCCAAAATGCCCATGTCTGCAACATTTGATGGTGGGAACCAGGATCCCTGGTACCCAAAATGGCCAGAAGGATGGAAAAGAAGGACTGAGTTCAAGTGTGAGTGCTGGATGGAGGAGCCCAGCTAGGCTTGCCCACAACCCTCTCTCCCAGGAGAAGACTGAAGAACCCTCCTCTGGAAAAACCAAATGACCTCAGAGGAAAGACCTATAATTACTAACATTTGAAGAGTCTTCCAAAGAAAAGGTTGGCTGCTACCTGATGCTCGTTCAGTGAAACTCACAGTCAAAAGCGGAGCTACTCATCAGATTTTTTATGCATCATCCATATGTGAACAAATAGCCAGTCATTTTGAGACACTGAGGGAAGCCACCACTATAGAGATGAAACCAAAGAGAAAAGAAGCAGGAATTCTGATGAAACAGCAATGCATAGCACAGAAGAAACACCACAAGAGGTAAAAACTCTAATTAAAATCCTCAGATAAAAACAAAACAAAACGAAAATGCCTATATAGCTGAAACAATTTTGCATCCCATAAAGGAGGAACAGGATGTCCTAAGAGAGTAATGAGTCAGAGGACCGACCATGCTCTTGAAAATTAAAAATATGGGAGCCATAATTTAAAATTTAGTATGAAGCTGGAAGACAAAGTGGAGAAAAATCTTCTCCAAAGTAAAACAAAAATATAAAATAGAAGAGAAACAGATAGAATTAGAGAAACAATCAGGAAATCTAACATTCAGTTAATTGGATATCTAACAAGAACAGAGATGAAGGAATTATTCAAGAAAATGTTCTATATTCAGGCACGGTGGTACACAGCTGTGATCCCAGAGACTTGGAAGGCCGAGACAGGAGGATCCCAAGTTCCAGGCCAGCCTGGGCAACTTAGTGAGACCCTGTCTTCAAATAAAAAATAAATAGGGCTAGGGCAGGGGTATAGCTCAATGGTAGAGTAAGTGCCCTTGGGTCCAATCCCTAACAATGGGGGAAAAAAATTTAAAAAAACCAAACCCAACAACTTAAAGATATGTGTTTCCAGGTTGAGGAAAGGGCTCCGGCACAACAGGTGAAGATAAACCCCCACTAAGGCGTGCCACTGTGAAGGGTCAGGGTTCCATGGGTAAAGAAATAGTCCAAAAGTGTCTTAAGAGAAAAAGAGAATATCAATATGTAAAGAATGAGGAACAAGGATGTCATTAATGTCCTGAACAGCAACATTGGAGCCTTAACAAAATAGAGTGACATTTTCAAAAATTTCACCCAAAAGTGTACATTTGGCCAAACTATGAACCAAGTGTGAAGACAGAATATGGATATTCTCAGAAATGTGAAGCCCTAGCCGGGCATGGTGGCGCACGCCTGTAATCCCAGCACTTTGGGAGGCTGAGACAGGAGAATCGCGAGTTCAAAGCCAGCCTCAGCAATGGCGAGGCGCTAAGCAACTCAGTGAGACCCTGTCTCTACATAAAACACAAAATAGGGCTGGGGATGTGGCTCAGTGGTCGAGTACCCGAGTTCAATCTCCAGTACCAAAAAAAAAAAAAAAAAGAAGAAGAAGAAAAAAAAAGAAATGTGAAGCCCTTACCTCCCAAGCAAACCATAAAGAAGGAAGACAAACAGGGGACCCTGTCCAGGAAAGGCGTGGGGAACTCCAGGATGCCAGCCATCTTGCGGGATTCAGGTGGGCTCCAGGAGGCTCTCCAGCAGCAGCAAGGAGGGGGACACATACCCCAATGCTCTTAACCACACGAGGAAAGGGAGAGGTTCCAAGAAGAGTCAACAGTGAAGAAAATGGCGAAAAGCAAAGCATTGTACAACCACGGAACGCTCATGGTACACTTCTTGGCTCAGCAGCGAATAACATTTATAGTTACCATAATGTAAACACTGATTTACATGGTGTCACTGTATTGGGAGGAAGGGGAAGGCAAGGGAAGTATCAACTAGGTCTACATCCGCCATATTGGGACATGCGATGGTTCGTTTTATGTGCCAACCTGGACAAACCATGATACCAGTGTAGATGTCTCTGTGAAGATATTTCTTAGATGAGATTAACATTTAAATTAACATTTAAATTATTTATTTAATGAATAAAGCAGATTATCCTCCATAATGTGGTGGGCCTCATCCAATCAATTGAAGATCTAAAGAGAAAAAATCACTGTGGTCCCACAAGGAAGAAAGAATTCTGCCTCCAGACTGCTCTCAGACTCACGCTACATATCACCTCTTCCCTGGGTCTCCAGCCTGTCCACCTGCTCTACAAGTTTTAGACTTGCCAGGCTCACAATTGTGTGAGCCAATTCCTTAAAATCAACCATTTGTCAATCTGTGTGTGCACTAATCAGATTTATGTCATTATGACAAAATACAGCTTACAAGAAGGAGGAGGAGGAGGAGGAGAGGAGAAGGAGGAGCAGGAGAGGAGGAGGGGGAGGGGAGAAAGAGGAGCAAGAGAGGAGGAGAGGGAGGGGAGAAGGAGGGGGAGGGGAGGGGAAGGAGGAGGAGAAGGAGAAGGAAGACATTTAGCTTGCAGTCTTGGAAAGTCCAAACAGCATAGTGCTCTGTGGCTCTATGGCGCAGGCCACCCCTCAGCTGCCTCACTTCTTGGTGTGGGTAGTAATGCAGGAGCCCTGTGTGGCATCGAGCAAGTGATTATATTTATATCTCAAACCAGAAGCAAAAGCTCAGTGTTGAGTCAAACTCGGCTTTGAAACAACCCCCTCTCAAGAACTGCCAAGGAATCCCATGAGAAGCACCTTCTATGAGCATGTTCCCAATGACCTAACAACTTCCCACACCATCTTCCAATTTCACCAGCCCGGGGACCAAGTTTCTTATAGATGAACTTTTCTGGGAACACAAACCATTGCAGTATGTATATGTGAATTAGGTGTATCTATATAGATACATATGTGTATGTACATAATACAGATATACATACACATAGACACAAATGTTTATATATAAATATGCACATGTACATATCACACACACATACACATCCTGTTGGTCTGTTTCTTTGGGGAACCCTGAGTAATACAGGAAATCAGTAGCTGATGACTCAAGTGATGGCATATATTTTTAATACAGAGGTAAACACCAGGACAAAAATGCTGATGTGACGTCAGCAATGGAAGCCTCTGGCAAGTAAGATAATGGCCCACTTGTAACGGGGCTAAAATCAACTCTGTGTGCATGTTAATTTTTTTTTTTTTGCTCACTATTAACAAGTGTCACCTTGATAGTAATTAATATTTCCTCTCCCAAAAATCAAAGCTTGGGCTGGGGCTGGGGCTCAGTGGCAGAGCGCTTGCCTAGCATGCGTGAGGCACTGAGTTCGATCCTCAGCACCACATACAAATAATAAATGAATAAAATAAAGATCCATCAACAACTATAATATTTTAAAAAAATCAAAGCTTCCCTGCAAAGGATGTCTTCATCATGTCTTCCTTTTCTTCTCTACTTCGTGCTACACAGGAACATTTAGATAGAATGCTGCTCTCCTTCCTCTTACAACCTCAAAGCTGTTCCAATGCTATTGTCTGTTGAAATTAAGAAGCACATTTTTGTTGACACTTTTCAGTCTAAATATTTTTCATTTCAAGTAAGAAACTAATTAAAAAGCTTTGCTGTCATGCATAATTTAAGTGTTGTATTTAACCAAATTCAAAAAATTTCAATGATCTTTTTGTATTAAAGATGTAAGCCCGGCGCAGTGGCACACGCCTGTAATCCCAGCACTTTGGGAGGCCAAGACAGGAAAATCACGAGTTCAAAGCCAGCTTCAGCAAATGTGAGGCGCTAAGCAACTCAGTGAGACCCTGTCTCTACATAAAACACAAAATACGGCTGGGGATGTGGCTCAGTGGTCGAGTGCCCCTGAGTGAGTTCAACCCCTGATAACGCCTCCCTCCCAAAAAAAAGATTGAAGATGTGCACTTGACAATAGATGGATAGTATGGGGAAAAGAATTGTTCTGTTGTGTCACTAACCGGTGGCTTCAGTGTGTCAACCTGATCTGTGCCATGGAGTCCAGGTTTCTTTCTCTTGGCTTTCTACCTCTATTTCCTATTAGAATGTTTTTGTTTTCATAACATGGGCCTCTTTTGCAAGTAGATGTCAAATTTTCTTGTGCCTCTGTTTTGAGCAAGAATGTCATTTAAAAATATATTTTATGTGACTTGTTTCCGCAGCTTTGGAATGCACGTCAGGAAGCTCAGAACCCTTCTCCAGGCTTCTTAGTTTCCACAGCACAAAGAGGATGAAGTGGTGACCCACTTTAGGTGCAGCCAAAATATTGTTTTAAATGATAATCATCTACATGACTTCCCTAACTGGTCTGCCAATGCTATTGTTACTATTCTGACAACATTAATTCAATCACATGAGCCAAAGGGAATTAAAACTCCAAATTCTACTGAAAGTCTCAAGGTTGCTCTTCTTCACTTAGAAAAAAGAGCAGAAGAGGAGTGTACTCAAAAAACCCCTTGTGAGCTAGGTGTGATGGTACAGACCTGTAATCCCAGTGATTGGGCCCAGAGGCCAAGGCAGGAGGATCACAAATTCAAGGCTAGCCTGGGCAACTTGGTGAGATCCTGTCTCAAAAAAATAAAAACAGCTGGGATGTAGCTCAGTGGCAGAGCAACCCTGGATTCAATCCTCAGTACCATTTAAAAAAGACAAGAATTCCTTGTGAACTTCAAGATTATAGAATCCTGGCTTCTGGCTTTAGAGATCATTATCTCGTTAACTCTAGTTCCTAAAAGCAGAGTTGCCCCAAACACACACGACATGAGAGTTTTTCTTAGAAACTACTTGGAATTGGGGATGCAGCGCAGTGGTAGAGCACTTGTAGCATGCACAAGGTCCTGGATTCCCAGCACTGGCATTAAAAGGTATTGGTATAGCCGGGCACGGTGGCTCACGCCTGTAATTCCAGCACTTTGAGAGGTTGAGACAGGAGAATCACGAGTTCAAAGCCAGCCTCAGCAATGGCGAGGCGCTAAGCAACTCTGTGAGACCCTGTCTCTACATAAAACACACAATAGGGCTGGGATGTGGCTTAGGGTCGAGTACCCCTGAGCTCAATCCCTAGTACCAAAAAATTTTAAAAAGGGTGGGGGGAGGGGACTGGGATTGTGACTCAGTGGTAGAGTGCTTGCCTCTCATCTGTGAGGCACTGGGTTCGATCCTCAGCACCACATAAAAATAAACAAAATAAAAAAAATAAAGATATTGTGGCCATCTACAACTAAAAAAAAAAAAGGTATTTGTATTATTTGGGGAGACCCAGAATAGAAGACAGGAGAGTCTGCTGGTTTCTGATGAAGAATTTGAACCACTGGAAAATTTTGCTCTTCAAAAAGGGCCCCCAGCAATCTTGGAAATAAAGTCATTTTTGGTTTCTACATCTTTTCTTACAAAAAAAAAAGCTAAGGGCTGGGTGTGGTGGCACATACCTGTAATCCCAGCAGTTTGGGAGGCTGAAGCAGGAGGATCACAATTTCAAAGCCAGCCTCTGCAATTTAGCAAGGCCCTAAACAATTTAATGAGACCTTGTCTTAAAATAAAAAATAAAGAAGGGCTGAGGATGTGTCTCAGTGTAACCAGGTTGGTACCAGGTTCAATCTCTGGTACCAAAACAAAAACAAAAACAAAAACAAACAACAAACAAAAAACAACTGAGGATCCCAAAGCTAGAAAAGTTACTTTTACTGAGCAGATCTATAGTAGCTAATATGTATTTGACTTCAAGTAATAAAATACTTAAATAAAAGCATCGGTGATAGGAGTTTATGCTTCTCAAATAAAAGGAATCCAGAGGCAGATATGCCAGACATGTGGTCAGTGACCTGGCAATGTCAGGGCTCTGGGTCAACTTCCCCTGGACTCTCTATCAAGATGGCCAGGTGCCCATAGCAACTCCAAACACCCTGCGTTCACATGACAAGGGCACAGAGAGAGGGAGGCAGGGGACTTCTATTTACCTTGGTCTCTTAACCAGAGGAAAATTATTCTCAGAAATTACAACGGACAACTCACTTAAAATGACATTAGAAAATTCACGTGTTGAAAATATTCATGTAAGTAAAAATGAAATATATGTGCACAAGAGAAAAAAAAAGTAAACAAAAATTTTGTAAATTAGAATAGTGTTTTTAAAAGTCCCTGGCGGGGCTGGGCTGTAGCTCAGTGTCAGGGTGCTTGTCTAGCATCTGCCAAGCTCAAGGTTCCATCCGCAGCACCAAAAAAGTATTAAAAATAAACAAAAAGTTTCTAGCAAACTTCCTCTTGTGTCCTTGGCCAGAATCCAGTGTCACAATGCCCTCCTCAAATGGTAAAGTAAATTCACGGAGCAAGGGTCCAGAATTCCAGCTTGCAAAGGCAGGTTCCGTGGTAAAGAGGAAGAGTCGGGAAATGGCTCTGATTTCACAACAGCAGTGTTTGCCGATGTGTAAATGTATCCAGAACAGCTGACTTTCTTGGCAAAATTACGAGCTTGTGAATACATAAAGGTATACCTGAGGAGGGACTGCTGGCCTATTGCATCATCGCACCAACTCCCTGAGCGCCACTGTGACCAGAGTTCTCCAGCGCTCCTCCGCCTCCCTCCACCCCAGGCACAACCCTGTGTCAAACAGCTCTCAAATGAGCAATTTCTCCAGTCTTGACAGCACCACAGAAGAAGTCATTATTCCTGGACTCATGCATTAGCCAGAAGGTGCTCACACTGTCCAGGAAGAGCAGCTCTTGCCCTTCATGACTTGTGATCAGGGTGTGGAGAAAAAAAACACATTATGTGTTAATAAGTAAAGGACACCATTAGGCAACACCCCTCCAGGGCCAGGTTCAAACATTCATTCCACAAGTATCAAGCGTTTCCTGGTACTCTTCTGGGCTCTGTGGCTCCCAACAGAAAACAAGACATCAAGGTCCCTGTTCTGAGAGCTTACATTCTAGAGTGAGGAGACAGAGTGCAAGCAGGCCAGAGCACAGCGGGTGATGGGGTGACTGAGGAGACTCTGGAACAGGTGCTGTGAACCAGGGAGGGGAGCAGGCGCTCCTCAGGAGGAGGGTGAGGAAGGCCATTTTGGAACTCAGCACTCAAGCTGAGACCTGAATGATCTGAAAATGAGATGGTCTGAGTGAGTCACATTCCAGGCAGAGGGAGCAGCATGCTGAAGATGAGGATGGAAGGAAGACCAGTGAGCAAGGGACAGGGGGAGAAGCTGGGACTGGCCTGTATCCGCTGGGCCTCGAAGGCCCAGGTGACAGTTTAGGATTTATTCAGGTTCATGCCACCTTGGAGTGGGAGAGTAACATGATCACGTTGGATACAGAATGGACTTTTTTTTTTTAATGTGGAACACTTTACGAATTTGCATGTCATCCTTGTGCAGGGGCCGTGCTAATTTTCTCTGTATTGTTCCAATTTTAGTACATGTGCTGCCGAGTAAGCACAGCAGGATGGCTCTTAAGGGGGTGAGTGTGAAGCAGACAGAGTTGAGAAGCCCTTGCTGGCAAGGGAGGTGGCATGGCCGGGTGAGCCATGAAAGTAGGGCTGTGGACGGAAACAGCTGTCTTCAGAGTAGGGACCGCAGGCCTGCTGTTGGAATTAGGCAGTGAGAGAAAGAGGACCTTGGCCTGGTTGTCCAGAGGCTGGTGTGCTGCTGATGGAGTCAGAGAGACAGGAAAGCCAGGGCTAGATGGCCCCATGACATTTGTAGATACAGGAAATTGGCAGCAGAAAGACAATTCCAGCATGTGGTGTTAAAGAAACCTTTCAAAAGGGGGCCTAGGAGGATGTCCTGTGCCAAGGGGAAAAGGAGCAAACCTGAGAGGCAGGCTACAGGGGTGAGAAGGTTGGGGAGAAGTGAGGAGACCACATCAACATGGCAGTTTAGACCTCACTGAAGAAATGTTCCTCTCGTCAGTTCTTTGGCAATGACATGGCCATCATGCTGGCAGGCATGACTGACTGAGTGGCAGGAGGCAGGTGCCTCAGGTCCACTGGCCCCTGGGAGGCATGAACTAATTGGGTGCTTTATCACAACTGGAGGCTGCTCCTGTCCTGATTGGTTCAGAACTGTAAGATATCTGTTCTCCCAGAGATGAGGAGGCACACTGGAGAGGTCAGAATAAGTCACACAAATTGGAAAATAAACCAGAAAGCCGTCTAACTAACTTATAGTACAAAGGCACTTTCCTGAGACCCAGACGCCCTCACCTCCTACCCAGTCATACCTTGCCACTTTCCTATTCCCAGATGTTGCATCATTAATTAGTAAATTGGGTGATCATGGACATGGAGCTGAGTCTTTTGTTTTTATCAATATTTTTAGCTGGAGATGGACACAATAACTTTATTTTATTTATTTATATGTGGTGCTAAGGATCAAACCCAGTGCCTTACCCGTGCTAGACAAGCACTCTGCCACTGAGCCCCAGCCCCTAGAGCTGAGTCTTGAGGGTCATTTCACCTAGGCACGGCAGGCCTCAAAGTCTCTCTTCTCTCTAGTGCCTAGATTACCCCTGTCTCACTCAGCCTGTCCCTCCTGGACACTGCTAACCCTCACACCGACAGGTTTGGTCCTCAGACTCCTCAACAGAAACCCTAGCAAGATAGGCGACTTGGCCAGCCCTGGGCTGCTGCAAGCTGAGCACTTTGCATATACTGGGGGGGTTAGACCTCACAATGCTTAGGTAGTAAACTCCACCTTCCAGGGGAGGAAACTGAGGTTTAGGACCTTACTCAGGAGCACAGAGCTCTTGAGGGACTCAACCTGGACTCACCTGCGTCTGTTGCCTCTCAAAACTAGGTTTCTCTTCAGAAACCTTTTGTCCTATGTTTATTACTGTCCCCTCTCACAGAGTTCTGTCCTCAGGACTCAGTACACATCCCATCTCCTCCTGCGAATCTTTGAGGATAACCTCAGTTCTCAAATCACCACATCCTAAATAAGAGCCAAGAACCCTCCACAGCAAAATTAAAGTCTTTAAACATCTCCCGTTGGTTCTGATTAGACCCAGACCCCTTAGCACAGGCTGCAAGGCCCCACTCAGGCTGGTGTTCTCACCATACCCCTACACAGCACCCAGCATCAGGAGCACTTGGGGTTTATTAAAAATGAACATGTGGGGCCACTATTTTCCCCAGCCTCTGGCCTGGTTCCTTTTGGATGATTAGTAGTGATGGTAAGCAACACGACTATTTACTCTTGCTAGTCATGGTTCTAAGTGTTTCAGATGTTCACTTATTAACCCACAAATTACTATTATATGAAACAGATACTATTAGTAGACCTATTTAAGAGATGAGATGGTTGAAGCAGTACGGGTAATTAACTTGCCCAATATCACCAGCAAGCAAGTGGTGGAGTTGGATTTGAATCCAAACAATCGAATCGAGAGCTAAAGGTTGTCTCTATCCACAGAGGCCTTGGGCATTAGTTCTCAGATCCTGAATTGGGGGGCTTGCTTTCTGCTGAAAACAGGCTACCAAAGCCTGACTTCTAGGTATTGCAGCAGAGAACAGAGAAAATCAAGTCTGCAGGAAGTGCTTTGAAAAAGCCCTTCGGAGACCCTCAGCCCAGGTCAGAACTATGCAGGTGCAGGTGCTGGTGCAGTTCCACCCCTGGAATTCCCTCCCCACCTCTGCCCAGGTAGAGCAAGGGAGGAATGTCAGCTTCAACATCTCGTCATTTAGAAATCCCTGTTGGTTTCCTCCTCAACCCCACCCACAGTAACATCTTGCCAGAGATGCGTTTCATAATCAGTTAAAAGAAGGCTTCATTTCTCAATATGAAAAATTAAACTCTTGTCAAGGAATAGTCTATATATAGCCATTAAAAAGAACCTAACCTAAAACAATTTGCATGTCTGTGAATTTGTGAGTGTGCCTGATGAGTGGTGTGATTATTATTAGCAAAGGAGGAGGTGGCAGACAGCACCAGTTACAGGTGGAAGAATTTTAAAGGGGATTAGAGAATTGTGAAGGTGGCAGCTTGGTGTGCCATGTTCTTATTTGTGTAAGATTTGCTTACACAAATCTGGCTTGGAGTACTGCAGGGAAAAGTTGCCAGTTATCCCTTCTGGTTTAACTCTGCCCAGGACCCAGTACTTACCATTAGGAGCTATTTGCTCTTGTTTTGGTACCTATTCATGCTGGGTTTTATGTGCTGGGAGAGAGATCCAGGCTTGCTGGAGACAGTGGAGATGACCAATATTGAAGCCCCCAGGGAGGAGCAGTCAGAAGACAGGAGTGGACAACACTGGGCAGAGCCTTATCTGAGAAGGGACATGTGACCCTGAACACAGAGCTCCCCAGGTACACCAGGGCAAATGAGCCCTGAACCGAGCTGCCTAAACCCACACCCCAGCTCTACCACTCAGACCCACCCCAACATTTGTGGAGCCCAGGGTAGGACAAATGGAGGCCATGGCCATCTGGTATTTAGGATATCTTAGTTATCCTAAAGTAAGCCAAGAAACTGTTAAGTAAAATGTGTTTTACCCTCCTCCCTTGACACATGTGCCTCATAATGACATGGAAGGCCAGGTTTAATGTGAAGTTCTGGGACTTCACAGAGCTCTGGACCTGTCTGAAGGGTGCTGGGATGTGAGCTCCAGCCTGTGGCCTGTGAACAACCTGCTAGGTTGCTCTTCTAAGGGTCCCTGCTCACAGCGTGCACAGGGGTCTGCATATTCAAGCTCTGTCCAACCTTTCATGAAAAGCTTCCTCATGGCTATTGTTTAGACCCATGCAGATGGTATGTCCACTCAAAGGAAGATGGCTTTAGGCAAGAGCACGAAGGCAGGCTCGAGGCCTGGGTTGGCAGTTCCACAGCCCCCAGTCTCTCCCTTGGCCCTGAGGGAAAGGACACCATCGAGAAGGCTGGAGCAGGCCCCTGTCTAAAGTTTGGGGCCCAGGGCAGGGGCCCCTCTGGACTGGGTCTAGGTAGGTTGTTGCTGCCACTTCCTTGTTGTGACACTTTGAACTAGTTAATTAATCTATCTGTACCATGCTTTCCTCGTCTGTAAAATCAAAATAATTATGGTAAGGAATAACTGAGGAATAAATGAGCTTATTCAGCATGGGTGAAGTGTTTAGAACAGTACTTGGCAAATAATGCCAGCAATTAAGTGCGATTATTATTTGGGTTTAGGCATCTTCAAAGACGTTAACAGATTGAGTGCAAGAAAAATTCATTTCTTGACTAATGATGGGCAAAAACTCTTATTGGAGACCCAGAGAATTCTGTCCTCAGGCCAGAAACTGGAAGGGAGTGAGATAGAAGGAAGGTGGACACTCCCTGTTAACCCATTCACTGGGCAGGTGTTTTTCTAGGTCCCAAGAAAGGAGAGTGAAGAAGACAAGACAAAGCCAAATAATGCAGGTGATTTCTAGAAAGTGACAATGACCTTCAGCTGACAACCTGCCAAGACATAGGACCTCAGTCCTACAACCACGAGGACTGAATTCTTCCAGCAAGGAAATAGGGTTTCCCCTATACAACCTCCAGATGGAATCCCACACTGCAAACACTGTGATTTTAGCCCAGTGAGACCCATGTTGGATTTCTGACCTACAGAACTGTAAGAGAGTAAATACACATTGTTTTAAGCCACCACATTTGTGGAAATTTGTTACTGAAGCAAAACCCAGTGAATACATGTGGTTTCATCTCAAAGCCAAAAGAAAGTGCTTCAAGGAGGAGGAACCATCGGCCATGTCATAACTGCTTTGAGGTTGAGTAAGAGGAAGGCAGATGTAAAGACCCACGTGATGGGGCAACACAGAGAGTGCTGTCACCTTGATGAGCAGTTTCAGTGGAGTGCTGAGGTCAGAAGCCACAATGGAGTGGGGTGAGGAAGTGGAAGCAAGGTACATAAAATATTGTGAGAACAGGAAGGGGATGGGGCAGGCTCTGGAGAAGGGGCAAGTTCATTGAGGGCTTTGCCTTGTTTGTTTTAGTGGGAGACAGTGTGTATCTGTTTGCTAAAGGAATTGATCTTAAAGGGAGTCAGGGTGGAGGTCAGGAGCAAAGCCTTGCAACGACAAGAGGGGCCCAGAGCACAGTGGAGGTGTCAGCAGGGTGGGAGGGGTCACACTGATGGGAGGAAGGAGCTGGAGGAAGACAAAGAAGGTGAAGGAGCCCAGGCACAGGAGGTTCCTATTGTGCTGGCTGAAGGAAAGAAAAGGAGTTCCCGTCTGGGGACTTCTGTTTTGTCATCAAAATGACTAGAGCGAGTGTGTGGGAGGGCACTGTAGCATGTGTGGAGGGAGCTGGAGCAAGTGAGAGTTCCAAGGAGAGAGAAAAATGTGAAATGGTTGATCTTAGAGTATGGGAATCAGCCTGGGGACAGAAATGGAGCAGCATTGCAGCTAGAAGGAAGTGGACTTTGCTGTCTCTGCTCTCCACAGCTAGGACTATAAGTGGTCTGTTGGGTCCAGGTCAGGCTCTGGAGGATGTCCCCTATTGGACATGTAACCCAGAGCAACTTGCTTAACCTGCCAGAACCTCGATGTCTTCAGCTGAATTCATCATGTCAGTCATGCTTGCCCCACCCACTCCCATCAAAGGGGCATAGGTACCAGGGTTTCTGGAACTGTCAAGTATTGTCCAAGTGGGAGTCATGATTCTCTGTGGATGGGGTCCACTCTATTATAACACCTGGTCAAGGAAGGTAGAGATTCCCAGAAGGCTGGATATGAGGGCAGGGGCAGGGCATCTGTCTAGCTGGCAGCAACAGCCTCTGCGTTCTAAGATCACTCCCTTGCAAAGCATTAGCAATAACTTCCACCTCCACCCAGTCCCCAGGAGGCCTGAGAAACTCCCTGTTTGAGTTTCTTCTCCCAATACCTGGAGCTAAGTTAACACAGATCTGCATCAGGCTTGCTCTCCCTGGGGATCTCCTCCAGCCATGACGTGTGCAGCTGTTACCTGGCTAGATAAAAGAAGGGGAAACAGAGAGCTGGATTTTGCTCCACCTCCGGCTGGATGTCTGTCCTCCGGGGTTGCCCTAGAAATGGCAATATGTCCCCCAACTTAGATTCCCTGCAAAGGCTCTCTGGTGGTTTAGGCCTTGCTGTGTGGCTAGTGTGGGTAATAATTTTACAAAAATTAGATGAATAAGCCACTCTGTGATCAAAGAGAGGTAGCATTCTTCCAGTGGAAAATAGGGATTAGAGAGTTGGACTCTTTGTCCAAGGTCTGACACAGGTCAGCTGAGGGCCTGGGCATAGTCAGGTCTGCATGATTCCAGTCTCAGGTTTTTTCCACCATTCAGTACTGCCTCTCTGGATCCAACCACCTGCCTACTGACTAGGAAGAGGAAGAGGAGGAAACGACCAGCACTTCCCGAGTGCTTGCTTTCCAGGGCTCGTGGTCTTTCAGGATATGGGGAGAAGGTGTCCCTCTGGCTGAGTGTCTCTCGGTCTAATAGTGAGAGGCTGTTCCACGATTAACCTCTGACATTCGGAGGTCAACAGAGAGTGGGTAAGATCTGGCTAGACGTCATGCTGAGTTCAATGTTTGATCTGGTCACTAAAGACAGAAGGAAGCCAGGCGCAGGGGCACACGCCTGTAATCCCAGCACTTTGGGAGGCTGAGACAGGAGAATCTCGAGTTAAAAGCCAGCCACAGCAATGGCGAGGCGCTAAGCAGCTCAGTGAGACCCTGTCTCTACATAAAACACAAAGTAGGGCTGGGGATGTGGCTCAGTGGTTGAATGCCCCTGAGTTCAATCCCCGGTACCAAAACAAAAAAACAAAAAAACCCCCAAAAAACTAAAGACAGAAGGACCAAGAAAATAACACAGGAGCAGACATGACATTCTCTTTTCCAACACTTTCTTTCCTCTTCTCAGTTTCCTAAGGCCATGAATTAATCCAATTTCCCCCAAAATGGGAAGCCCTAGATAAAATAAAATAAAACTATCCAGGGAAGAAAGTGGAATAGAACTCCTTGCAACTTCAACTTCAGTGTTCTCACTGGGCCATTGAAATAATGAAGAAAAGCATACAAAACAAACTGGATATGGGACACAAAAAGAACTAAGCAGACATCCCTTCCAATGTTTTCCCCAAACACTTTGTTTCTATGGTTTACCCACTTGCTGTATTTCTTCACACATAAGCTGGCTCTACGACACCTGTGTGGACTTGTTATATTGTTCAATGCCAAGGTTCCCAAAAGGAGCTAGGGAGGAACAGAATATTGAGTCAGAACTTTTTTCTGGCATAAAATTTTATGTTTGAATTTTAATAAATGAGAACCGAGAATGCACTAATATTTCTTTATATTCATGGGTGGGATCTCTGGTAGAGGTGTTGGTACCCTTTCAAAAAAATTTGTACATTTGTGTATAGCTATGGTTATATAAATTGGCACAGTACTTTGGGAAAGTACAATGAATGTCATGAACTACAAATTGTTTTATACATTTTGACCTAATGAAGTTTTTGAGGAAAGAAATATAAGTACTAAAAATATACATAAGTATTTTTTTGTGGGGAGAGGGTTCTGGGGTGCTCAAACCTAGGGCCTTGTGCATGCTAGGCAAGGGCTTTACCACCCAGCCATACCACAGCCCTGCATATGTTTATGACTATGAAACATTGAAAGCCATCACAATATTCAATGTCTGGGAATAACTGAGTAATCTGTTATCCATTCATATGATGAGATATTACACAATCACTATAATTAGTGGTGTGCTGAGACAGTCAATGGTGCACATTCTTCTCAAGTCCACATTCAATAATGTCATGTCAGTAGCATGAAATCGGAGCATTAACCAGGGAAATGGGCAAACATTACCAATTAGGGTTCACTCCCTTCCCCAGAGAGCAAGCTATTAAACATTTTTCAGCACACCACTGGTTACAGTGTTATGTAAACAGGATTCAAAGTTATATGTATATTATTGTGATAAAAATGTTAAAAAGGATATACATAAAGATGAAATATAGAAGGGAATATATATATAAATTATAAAAATATTATCATGAATAATTTTTCTTTCGTTTACAGCTCTGTTTATTGCTATAGTCTTACCTATTTAAAAACAAATTTTAAAATGTTTAAAACTGGACTTCTGTTTTTATTCTGACCAAGTAAAATCCTGTGAATTCATCTTCTTTTAAGAACTATAATCTCTGGGAGTGCAGGGGATGAACCACATTAAAGAACTGCATCCAGACACTGGAGAGTTAAAAAGAAATCCAAATTCTGGGGAGAGTCAACACTTGGAAGAGAGAAATAAAATATAATAAAAATCCCATTGTTATAACAGTTAGTCTGAAGGCAGGCTGGACTTGGCACCATGTGCAGCAGATAGCTAAAACTTTGATAGAAAATCAGCATTATTTTCTATCCTGAAGATCAGGGGACAATGGTTAAGGTGCCTAAAGCCACTGGAGAATGAAGACCAAACTCCAGAAAATCAAGAAGGGAAATCCCCAATTTTGTGTATAAACTCTGCCCAAATCTCTGGCTGCCTCTGAACCACACATATGTTGCAGATTCAAACCAGCGTGGGCTAGAGTTAGAAGAAACAAACTGATTTAGGGATGCTTTCCAAGAGATGGTTGTTGAAGCCTGAATCTAGCCAAGTTAAGTTGATGGCTTGCTAAAAACAAACCAAACCAAAAGAAAAAAAATCAATGCCTTGGAGAAAAATAACCCATGATCTCTACAACATAGCATTCATGATGTCCAGGGGACAATCCAAAATTACTTGACATATGAAGAACCAGGAAAATGTAACCTACTCTCAATGGAAAACAATTATGAAATGATTCAGATGCTGGAATCAAGAAAAGTAACTTTAAAACAGCTCAATGATGTAAGGGAAATTATGCTTATAATGAATGAAAAATATCCAGAAATTATTTAAAAAACTAAATAGAAATTCTAGAACTCAGAATTATAGTATCTAATAATATAATCTAAAAATTATAAGATCTAGAACTTAAAAATTATGGAATGGGCTTATTAGAATGGAAACAACTGAAGAAAAAGTCAGTGAACTTGAAGACAGATCAACAGAAACTACTCAATCTAAGAACAGAGAGGAAAATAAAATTGAAAAAAATCAGAAAAGAGTTTCAGAGACCCATGGAAACTGTGTCTAACATATTTGTATATGGAATCACAAAAGAAGAATAATGAAAGGGTGGAATGAAAAAAAATACTTGAAGAAATAATGGCTGAATCTTTCCCAAACATGGTGAAAGACATGAATTTATAGATTCAAGAAACTCAGTGAACCTGAGACAGGATAAATAAGAAAACCCTGCCCCGACACATCATAATCAAACTGTTAAAAAGCAGTGACAAAAAACCAATATATTCAATACAGGGAACTGCTAATTTCTCATTTGTAGCCACAGAAAAATCTTTATAGTACTGGAAGGAAAAAAATTGTCAATTGCATAGATAGTGAAAATATGGTTTAAGAATAAGAGCAAATAACAATATTTTCACATAAAATAAAATTAAAAACTCAATGCAAGTGAATTTCTACAATAAATGATAAACTTCTTCATGCTCAATGAAAATACTACCAGGTTGACACTCAGATCTTCAGGAAGAGATCAAGAGCACCAGAAGTAGCTGTTACCTAGATAAACAGAAAAGACTATTTTTCACTTTTAATTTCTTTAAAATGTATATGACTATTTGAATAAAAATATTAACATTTCTTGTGGGTTTTTATTTTTTTTATTTTATTTTTTTTGGGTACTGGGGATTGAACTCAGGGGCACTTGACCACCGAGCCACATCCCCAGCCCTATTTTGTGTTTTATGTAGAAACAGGGTCTCACTGAGTTGCTTAGTGCCTCGCCCTTGCTGAGGCTGGCTTTGAACTCACAATTCTCCTGTCTCAGCCTCCCTAAGTGCTGAGATTACAGGCTTGAGCCACCGCGCCCGGCTGTGGGTTTTTAAATATAAGTAGACATAACTGACTTATCAGAGAACTATAAAGCAGGGACTGACAGATTTTTTCTGTAAAGCACAAGGTAGTAAATATTTTGAATTAAAGGGCCATAGGATCTCTGTCATAAGCATTCAGCTGTTCCACTGTGTGCAAAAACAGCCATAGACAAAACTTTAGTGAATGAGCAGGGCTGTTCCAATATCACTTTGTGTACAAAAGTAGGCAACCTGCAGGATTTCACCTGCTAATAATTTTTGCAAACCCCTGGAAAGGACAGAGGCAGTGATATTCCAATATTTGGAAATTAAATGATACGCTTCTAAAGTTTCTGTACTATATGTGAATTACAATATTAACTATAAGTGGGCTGTGAAAAGTTTATGTGAAGAACAATATTAACTCTAAGTAGACTGTGAAATGTTAGTGTCTGTCAACAGCAGCATGACTGACATTTTGACCAGATAATTCTTTGGTGTGGGGGCTGTCCTGAGCACTGGAGGATATTTAGCAGCATCCTGGATTCTACCCACTAAATGTCAGTAGTGCCACCCTCCCCAGATTCGTCAACCAAAAACGTCAGCAGACATTGTCAATTGTCCCCTACTTACCACCACTAAAACCCAGTACTCATAGCACCCACTAAAAATTCTAGAGGTAAAACTCATTAAAATGTAATTCTAGAAAACATTCCCATAGTGCCAAAGAAAGCAAAAAATGGAAAAGAGCAAACAGCAGAGAAGGAAAAGAGAAAATTAATAAAATGATAGATGAAAACTCAACCATATCAATATTACAGTGTATGTTCAAAGGCTAAACATTTCATTAAAAGACAGAGAATGAGGCTGGGGCCATAGCTCAGGGGTTGAACATGTGCTTAGCATGGACAAGGCCCTGGATTTAAGCCCCAGCACCAGTGGGAAAAAATAGGGGGCAGAGATTGTGAGAATAAACGGGAAAGCAAGACCCAACTTTATGCATCTCAAGAGACATACTTTTAATATGAGGACACAGATGATGGAAATTAAATGGATAGTAAAAGATATTGCCATGTAAAGAGCATAAGCCTGAGAAGAATGCAGTAGCTATTCAATAACAGATAAATAGAATCCAAGATTAAAGAGTAGTATAAAAAACAAAACGGGTTATTTTGTAATAAAAGGACCGATCATCAGGAAGCAATAGCAATCATAAATGTGTAAGCTCTTAATAACAGAGCCTCAAAATACATGAAGTAAAAGTTAAGAGAAAACAGACAATTTCACAATCACAGTAGAGACCTCAAATGCTTCTCTCTCTTTGTAATTGATAGAACTAGATCAAAGCCAGTGAAGACAGGAGGGTTGAATAGCATTATCAACCACCTTGACCTTAAGTGATATTTACAGAACTTGATGCTCAACAACTTGTAGAATGCACATTCCTGCAAAGTGTGCCTGCAGTGTCCACCAGGAGAGACCACGTGCAGGACCGAAGAACAAACCTCGCACATTTGAGAAGATGTAAACCATACAAATTTAAAATATGATCTTAATATAATTTAATTAGAAATCAATCACATTAAGATAGTTAGGAAAATCCCAAATATTTGGAAATTAAATGATACGCTTCTAAATAATTCATAGATCAAATAAAATATCACAAGGAAAATTAGATTGTTTTTTCAGTACCAGAGATTGAGCCCAGGGGCACTTTACCACTGTTCTACATCACTAGGCTTTTTTATTTTTATTTTTATTTATTTTTTATTTTGGGGGGGACCGGGGATGGAACTCAGGGACACTTGACCACTGAGCCACATCCCAAGCCCTATTTTGTATTTTATTTAGAGACAGGGTCTCACCCAGTTGCTTAGCACCTCACTGTTGCTGAGGCTGGCTTTGAACTCCCAATCCTCCTGCCTCACCCGCTGGAGCTGCTGGGATCACAGGCATGTGCCACCACACCCGGCTCTTTTTTATAATTTTTTTTTTTTTAAATAGGGTCTCACCAAGTTGTCCAGGCTGACCTTGAACTTACAATCCTCCTGCCTCAGCTTTCTGAGTCTCTTGGATGAAAGGCATGTACCACCATGCCCAATTTAGTAAAAACAATTTCAAGCCAGTGTAGGAGTAAATAAGTTTGAACATAGAACCACAAGTTTATGCAATGGTTAAAAATGTAGAGGTTTATTTCTTTCTGTGATGCTGGAGATTGAACCCAGAGCTTCATGAACATTAGGCAAATACCCACCCCTGAGAAAAGGCCCCAGCCTACAGGTGTGGAGATTTTTTGCATAACGACATTGTGAAGGAAATGATACAGTAATGCAGAAGGAAGGGGATTCAAAACAGGATAGTCAGAAAAGGCTCTCAGGATGGGCTGGGGCTGTAGCTCAGTGGTAAAGTGCTTGCCTAGCACGTGTGAGGCACTGGGTTTGATCCTTAGCACCGCATAAAAATAAGTAAAACAAAGGTATTGTGTCCATCTACAACTAAAAATATTTTTTAAAAAATAAAAAGGCTCTCAGGAGAGAACATCTGAAATGAGATGTAAATAATGAGGAGACAGATAATCAAATAATTAACTAAATGTGTTATGGGTTGAATTATGCCCTCCCAAAGATGCTGAAGTCCTAACTCCCAGTTCCTCCAAATGTGACCTCATTTGGAGATGGGATCTCCACCGAGGTAATCAGATTGAGGTGAGGCCATTAGAGTGGGCCCTAGTCCACTGTGAACATGTCTTTAGAAGGAGGAATTTGGACACAGAGACAGACCTGTGTATGGAGGGAAGACAATGTAAGGCACAGGGAGAAGCCACCTACATGGCCAAGAAACGCCTGAGACTGAGAGAACCTGAGCTAAGACACAGGCCTGCAACAACAACTTCCTCACAGCCCTCTGAAGGAACCCACTTGAATCTTGGCCTCCTGGCCTCCAGATTGAGGCAGTAAGTTTCTGTGGCTGAAACCACCTTGTATGTGGTTCTTTATTATGGCAGCTCTAGGAGACTAATTCAGTAAGTAAACAAGGAGAAAGAACATTTGGGACTCTCCTTGACTTCTTTCAAGGCACCACAGGGAAAGCAGAAAGAGTAGCATGAACAGAGGTCTGCAGCAGGGACCAGCATGACTTTACCCTTTGGGCATTATAGCAGGTACACCCAGGCCAATGCGCTTCCTAGGTCTTAAGATAATATTTGCAGATGGGTGAGGGAGGTGTTCCACAAAATTAATATTAATAAATGTCTATTTAAATGGCATAAATAGAATTTCCTGTTAAATTTATTCATCATAAAAGTTGTATTATATTTGAAGACATTTCACCAGTTAGCCTTTCTCACTTCTTGTTATGCAGAATAGTTACTGAAAAATCACAGCCAATTTTAAAGGAATCAATTTCCAAAACAAAATTCTAAACATTGCTTCCAAAGTTTTTATTCAGAAAAAAATAAAAAGAATTGAGCTGGGCACGGTGGCCCACACCTGTAATCCCAGCACTTTGGAAGGCTGAGACAGGAGGATTGCGAGTTCAAAGCCAGACTCAGCAAAGGCGAGGCGCTAAGCAACTCAGTGAGACCCTGTCTCTACATAAAACACAAAATAGGGCTGGGGATGTGGCTCAGTGGTCAAGTGCCCCTGAGTTCAATCCCCAGTACAAAAAATAAAAAATAAAAGAATTGAAAGATGTTGGCACATTTAAATATGGGTGATATGACATGGAGAGGGGCTTCAAAATTAGGGCCAGTAAAGTCTTAAGATAGCCTGGGTGGGCGCAGTAACAATACTCCCTATTCTTTGGGAAATTGCCCCTTCTTTACTTCAACCATGTAGTTCTGGTTGTGGTCGCCAATTACAGTGTTCCTCCTGCCACCTGTGCAAATGGGCGCTTTGCCTGGGATGAGCCAATCACAATACCCTATCTCCTTGACTAAAGTGACTGATCTAGGGAAAGACACATAACCCCAGCTTGACCAGAATTTTTTTCCCAGTGTATTTCTAACTAGGGTCAGGAGAGTCATTCTACCTTTTCTCTCTGACCTCAAAGATGAAAACATACAACCAGAGTTCTAGCCTTTTGGAAGCAGCCAGGCTGACAGAACAAAGCCAATGGACAGAAACTAAAAGTACAAAGAGAAAGATGGCATCATGGTGCCTGAGAGTCTAGGAACAGCTTTCTGCTACCTTAGATTTGGTTCTTTGAGGCAAATTGATTCCCCTTTCCTGCTTTAGTTAGTTCATTTAGAATCTTGTTGAGTGTAATCAAGACTCCTGTCAAAGGTGCTCCTTTAGTTAGACAAATCCCAGAACCTCAGAGAAACTTTGCAACTGACCAAGAGGCTCAGATCCTGTTCCCCTGAATTTGGACATCCCCTTGAAGTTCTCTTGCTTCCTCTACCCTCTGTCACACTGGCTCTAGCTCAAAACTCTGGACCAAACATATATCATAGCACTACTAGGATAGGGCACAAATGCTATTATCCCAAAATTCTGAGGGATAATAGCAAGGAAATAACACAAGATAATAAATTACAGAACAGACATGATTACAGAGTAGAAGTCTTCAACTAGTTCACTTCAGGCCTGTTCTATTGCATGAGTTATCCTGAAATTGCTTCATTCAAATCCTGAAGATGTGGCAAAAGCTTTTAGCAATCCAACCTTGATTCCTTGCTCCCTACCCATGAGTCTGACTCTGCATGGAAGCACTGTTTAAAAAGTTAACTTTAGGGCTGGGGCTATGGCTCAGTGGTAGAATGCTTGCTTCCCATGTGTGAGGCACTGGGTTTGATCCTCAGCACCACATAAAAATAAATAAAATAAAGGTATTGTGTTCATCTACAACTAAAAAAAATTTCAAATAAAACATATAAAACAAACCAAAATAAAATAATAAATTTTAAAAAGTTAACTTTAAAAATTAAAATGTAAGGGCTGGGATTGTAGCTCAGTGGTAGAGTGTTTGCCTCGCATGCGTGAGGCCCTGGGTTTGATCCTCAGCACCACATACAAAGCAATAAAATAAAGACATTATGTCCATCTACAGCTAAAAAAATATTTAAAAAAAAATTAAAATGTAAGCTGGGCACGGTGGTGCACACCTGTAATCCTAGCACTTTGGGAGGCTGAGACAGGAGAATCGCGAGTTCAAAGCCAGCCTCAGCAAGGGTGAGGCACTAAGCAACTCAGTGAGACCCTGTCTCTACATAAAACACAAAACAGGGCTGGGGATGTGGCTCAGTGGTCAAGTGCTCCTGAGTTCAGTTCCCGGTACCAAAAAAAAAAAAAAAAAATTAAAATGTAGTAAATCAAATTGATTTATGGAAGCAACATAATCCTAATCAAAATCCCAGCAAGCCGGGCGCAGTGGCTCACGCTTGTAATCCCAGCACTTAGGGAGGCTGAGACAGGAGAATCGCGAGTTCAAAGCCAGCCTCAGCAATGGCGAGGCACTAAGCAACTCAGTGAAGCCCTGTCTCTACATAAAACACAAAATAGGGCTGGGGATGTGGCTCAGGGGTCGAGTGCCCCTGAGTTCAATCCCCGGTACCAAAAAAAAAAAAATCCCAGCAAGTTTCAAAATTATTATTATTATTTTGGTACTGGGGATTGAACTCAGGGGCACTTGACCACTGAATCACATCCCCAGCCCTATTTTATGTTTTATGTAGACACAAGGTCTCACTGAGTTGGTTAGTGCCTTGCTGTTGCTGAGGCTGGCTTTGAACTCACAATTCTCCTGTCTCAGCCTCCCAAAGTGCTGGGATTACAGGCGTGCACCACCGCACTTGGCTCAAAAATTATTTTTTTATTTAAGTAGAAAAGCTGATTCTAAAATGTATATGGAAATACAAAGAACTAGAATAGGTAAAACAAACTTGAAAGAGAAACAAAATTATGGGATTTCTACTAATTAAAGAATTACTATAGCAGTTACTCAAAAAGTTAAAAAGAGTTACCCTATGACCCAGCAATTCCAATTCTAGGAATATTTTCAAGATAATTTAAAATGTATGTTCAGAGAAAAAACTTGTACATGAATGTTCACAGCAGCATTATTCATAATACCTAAAAGGTGAAAACAGCCCAAATGTCTACCAACCAATGAATGGATACACAAAATGTGGTATGTTTATTTCATGTAATATTAATTGGCCATATATATGAATGAAATATTGATACATGCTACCTCATGCATGAATGCCGAAAACATGATAAACTAAGTGCAATGGTGTGTACCTATAATCCCAGCTATTTGGGAGGCTGAGGCAGTAGAATCATGAGTTCAAGCCAGTCTGTGCAACTTAGCAAGACACCATGACACCATCTAAAAGAAAAATTATGATGAGTGAAAGAATCCAAACACACAAGGCCATATATTCTATGATTCTAAGTATATAAAATGTCCAAAATAAGCTGGGCACAGTGGTGCAAGCCTGTAATCCCAGAACTTTGGGAGGCTGAGACAGAATAGTGAGTTCAAAGCCAGCCTCAGCAACGGCGAGGCGCTAAGCAACTCAGTGAAACCCTGTCTACATAAAACACAAAATAGGGCTGGGGATGTGGCTCAGTGGTCAAGTGCCCCTGAGTTTAATCCCCAGTACCAATAAATAAATAAAATGTTCAAAATAAGCAAATCCATTGAAACTGAAATTGGATCAGTGGTTTGCAGGGACAGGGAGAGAGGGACAATGGGGAGTGATTGCTAACAGGCATGGGGTTTCTTTTTGGGGTCATGAAAAGATCAGAAATTAGGAAGTGGTGATTATACAACTCTGTGAATATACTAAAACATAAGTTCCATTTCTCTTGAGTACATTCTTAGGAATAGAACTGCTGAGTTATTTGGTAACTTTACTGAGTTATTTGGTATACTGTACAAGGGTGCATTTTATTGCATATGAATTTTATCTCAATTTAAAAAGAATTACCAAATCAGGATGTGGTGCACACCTATAATCCCAGCAGCTCGGGAGACTGAGGCAGGAGGATCACAAGTTCAAGGCTAGCCTAAGCAATTTAGCAAGGTCCTAAGCAACTTAGTGAGATCCTGTCTCAAAATAAAAAGGGCTGGGGATGTGGCTCAGTAGTTAAGACCCCTGGGTTCAATCCCCAGTACCAATAAATAAATAAAATAAAAAGAATTACCATACAGCTATAGTAATTAAGACAATGTCACATTGGTATAGGGATACCAAAACACACACACACACACACACACACACACACACACACACACAATCTATTTTAATGGGATAGATCAATATTACAAAAATAGATCTACACAACATGATAATTTGATTTTTGAAAAATCTGTTGAGGTCATTCAGTTACATAAAGGTAACCTTTTCAACAAATGTTGCTAAAACAACTGGATATTTGTATAAGGAAAAATGAACTCTGACCCCTGCTTTCATACACAAAAATTAACTACAAATGGATCAAAGACCTAAATGTAAAAAGGTAAAACTATAAAATGTCTAGAAGAAAACAGACGACAAAGTCTTTGTGGCCTCAGAGTAGGTAAAAATTTCTTAGGACACAAAAACCACCAAATATAAAAGAAAAAACTGATAAATTTGACTTCATAAAAATGAAAAACTTCTTTAAGAGACACCGTTAAGAAAATCAATATGCAAGCTGTAGGCTGATAGAAAATGTTTGCCAAATATGTATCTGACAAGGATTTGCATCTAGCATATATATGTATATGTGTATGTACATATGTAAATATAAAACTTTCAAATTAGTAATAAGATAACCTAATTTTTAAAAAGAAGCAAAAGATTTTAAGATACTTAACAAACAACAACAACAACAACAAAGATTTTTTTTTTTAAATATTTATTTTTTTTTTAGTTGTAATTCTGTGGACTGAATATCTTTATTTTATTTTTATGTGGTGCTGAGGATCGAACCCAGTGCCTCACATGTGCTAGGCGAGCACGCTACCACTGCGCCATAACCCCAGCCCCAAACAACAAAGATTTAAGAATAACCATGAGGGGCTGGGATTGTAGCTCAGCGGTAGAGCGCTTGCCTCGCATGCGTGAGGTCCTGGGTTCGATCCTCAGCACCACATACAAAGCAATAAAATAAAGACATTATGTCCATCTACAGCTAAAAAAATATTAAAAAAAAAAAGAATAACCATGAAAAGATGTTCAACCATTAGTTATCAGGGAGATACAAATTAAAACTCAGATAAAATGCCACTACCTACCTACTAGAATGGCTAAAATTTAAATAAAAGACTGACCACACCAAATATTGGCAAGCCCATGATACAAGCAGGACTCTCAGTGTTAGTATGAGCACTTCCAGAAAAGGTCTGGCGACTTCTAATACTAAACATGCATCAACCCATGACCTAGAAATTCCACTCCTGAGTATTCCAAGAGAAATATAATATATGCATGTACAAAAACAGATGTAGAGGAACAGACAAAACCTCGTTACTTATGATAGCCAAAAACTGGACAAAGTTCAGATGTCCATAGAAGAATGGATAAACTATTATATATTCATGCAGTGGAATTCTGTGCAATAAAAAAGAATTACTCTATCAGTTCCTCAAAAAATTAAACATAAAGTTGCCAAATAACTCAGCAATTCTATTCCTAAGAATGTACTCAAGAGAAACGGAACTTATGTTCACACACAGACACACGAACACAAACTTGTATGTGAATATTCCCAGCAGCTTTATTCATAATAGCCAACAGCCCAATGTGCACAGCAGCTGATGAATGCGTCAACTCTAGCATAACTTTTTGAGGACGTGCACCAAGGAGAATCTCAAAAATATTACGCTGAGCAAAAATAGCTAGACAGAAAAAAAAAAGATCTAGAACAGACAAAACTAAACCATAGTGATAAAAGGCAGGTCAGTGTTTGCCTGGTGACTTGGGGAAGAAGGAAGGTGTACCATCTCAGCTTCGGTTGACTGCCCTCTTCCAACCTGTGTCTGCCTCACCATACACACAGGCAGAGTGCAGTTTCTGATATGGACTGACATCATTAATACCTACCTTTTCTTAAGGCCATTTCTTTTTTTAAAAAATATTTTTTTAGTTGCCAATGGATCTTTATTTTATTTATTTATATGTGATGCTGAGAATCTAACCCAGTGCCTCACACATGCAAGGCAAGCGCTCTACCACGAAGCCACAACCCCAACCCCTCTTAAGGCCATTTCTGAGAATGCTCTTATGAAAAAAATCAGTTTATAAATTCTACCTTCACAGAAATAGTGATATACTTAAATTATATGTATGTGTACGCATTTGTTATATGAAGACTGTGGTACATACTCTGTTTTGGCAAAAAACACTCTAAATGAGGACCCTACCCCAGAAGCCTAAAGTTCTCATAAGTAAATCTTCTCACAGCATCACACAGTTGGCAAGGTCCCCAGAAGTCTTCTACTGGGAAGACTGAGCACTCTTCACTCCAGCAACTGAGCAATGTGGCCACCATGCCTTTGCTTTCAGGCCCTATTTGGTGATGTATAGGTTCCCCAAGGCCCCACCCCGACACTGGCCAGAGAGCCCAGACAACAGGCCTTGAGCTTGTACCTTTATACCTTCATTCTACTCTAAATAATTATCATCCTTGTGTGCATATGTGTGTGTGTGTGGGAGGGGTGCCTAGTCCCTTTGACTTGTCATAAGGTGACCTGGGGACAGGGAAGCCCTACCTGAATATGGGCTCTGTCCCAAATATTCCTTTCACACACGTCCCCTTCTCAATACTTTTTTTAAAAATATTTTTTTAGTTGTTGATGGACCATTATTATTAATTTATATGCGGTGCTGAGGATCGAACCCAGTGCCTCACCCATGACAGGCAAGCGCTCTATCACTGAGCCACCACTCCAGCCCCCTCAATACTTGTTCAATGGCTATGCCATTACTTTGTTGTGTGGCCTTAAACAAATCCCTCTACATTCCTGGGCTTCAGTTTCCTCTACAGATACAGGATAAGGCAATCGGACAAAGTGTGAACAGGAAAGAATGAGGAGCTGGGAAGAACTGCAGTCGCCTTCTGCTTGCTCTATTGGGGTGGTTGAGTAGATTTTGAGCCTCCCGCAACCTCTGCCCCAGGAGAATCACAGAGGGATGTTCAGAAATGTCTGTTTTCCACTCTTGTTTCTAAGGCCTTGAAGGACTCAAGCTTAGGAACTCTAGGCACTGCATTCTCCATTCTCACCTCCTCTAACCTGCCTTTTGTCTCAGACGCCACCTGCTATGGACTGTAAAATCAGAGCACCCTCACCCTCTGGCTTGGATTGGGCTTGGCCAATAAAGGCACTGGCAAGAGATCAGAGGGCTAAAGGAGAAAGAGCTGGAAGTTATACTTTCTTGGTGCCTCCCTGCTGCCCTGTGCTTCTGGAAGTGGTGGCATTTGTGGTTACAGCTCTAGCTGGGTGGCCCCTTGGCTCCAGTTCTCAGTGGTTTTCATTGGTTCCCTTCCCTTCTCTCCCCGGGTCTAGAAGTACTAAAAGGACTTTTTGCTGTTGCCAGTCTCTAGGTTAGTTCTCTTTACCCTGCACATGCCTCTAAATATGCTTCCATTAAACACCTTTCAGTAAACCCTTTGAATGTATTCTCTTTCCTGCAATACTGATAGACTCTACTTCTTTTCCAACTTTCAGAATTAAGATTCTAACTGCTCCCAGCTAAAAAAAAAAGTGCTATGGTTAAGGTATGGTTTGGGTATGTACCCAAAGTTTCACGTGTTGAAATTTAACCCCCATTGTGAAGTATTAAAAGGGTGGAAACTTGGGGGCTGGGATTGTAGCTCAGCGGTAGAATGCTTGCCTCGCATGCGTGAGGCCCTGGGTTTGATCCTCAGCACCACATACAAAGCAATAAAATATAAAGACTTTGTGTCCATCTACAACTAAAAAATATTTAAAAAAAAAAAAAGAGGGTGGAAACTTAATCTATGGTGTTGGGGTGGGGCCTTTGGAAGATAATGAGAATTAGATAAGATTATTAGGGTGGAGCCCCCATGATTGAATCCTGGTACCTTTGTAAGAGGGAGAGAGACAAAAGATATGCAGACATGCTTCCTGTATCTTGCCATGTGATGCCCTGTGCTACCCCAGGACTCTGCCAGCAAGAAGGTCATCATCAGATGTGGCCCCTGGATCTTGGACCTCCAGAACCAAGAGTCAAAATAGACCTTTTTATATCTTACCCAATCTGTGGCACTGTTATTAGCAACAACAAAAAAAAAGGACAATTTTTTTAAAATTTTTTTTTTAGTTGTAGATGGACACAATGTCTTTATTTTAGTGCTTTGTATGTGGTGTTGAGGATCGAACCCAGGGCCTCACGCATGTGAGGCAAGCGCTCTACCACTGAGCTACAATCCCAGTCCCCAATTTTTTTTTTTCAGTTTCATCTGAAGACTTGGAGGTGAGTTTTGAAGAGTGCCTTCTCTGTTGCTGGGTGCTTCCCTCCAGAGGCACACCCCCTTTCTTTCTTGGTGCAAATGAGTAAGCAAAAAGTCACCTAATACTCTGTTGTCGGGTGACATATTTTACCAAATATTCCTCTGTTGCTCACCACAATTATCTGTATTTGTGTATGAGCTGCATTCCTCTTACCATCTATCTCATTTTTTGGGTGGCAGACTTCCAAACTCCCTCTCTTATTCATGCGTCACACATGGATGATTCACAAGCGAGAAAGTCAACAGAGTTCCTGCTACCTCAGTCTCATCTGTAAAATGGGATAATATCAATCTCATAGAGTCAGCAAGAGGACAAAATGAGTAACATCTGTAGCGCTTACAGTGGTAGGTGCAAAGTTGTGGCTAAGGCTGTCATTATTCTCTCATCAGAGTCATCTTGGCTTGATTTCCTAAGATTGTGCGTAGTAAGGGAGAAAAGAGGGCCTGGGTAGGAATTTTTAAGTTTCTCCTCCTGTTTCCAAAGCTTTCCTCAGCACCCCATCCCCTTCTCCACACCTCATTCCTCACAGATTTCCTTTGGGTCACCCTCTCAATCCAGGAGGCTCCAAGATGGGCAATTAGGATAAGCTGAGATTCTTATGTGAATTCTAGCCCAATGGTTTTGTGGCCCTGGGAGCCTGGAGTTTCCAAGAAACCCCATATACCACACTAAGTGGGTATCACTCTAGGTCATCCGTTGGCTTGCTTATCTGTTTAAGCTTCCTTTCAAGACTGTTTGAATAAAGGCTTCCAAGACTTTAAACAGTTAAAAATCCCTGATGAGGTATTAAAACTTCAGACTTGGGCTGGGATTGTAGCTTAGTGGTAGAGTACTTGCCTCACATGTGTGAGGCACTGGGTTCAATTCTCAGCACCACATAAAAATAAATAAGTAAAATAAAGATATTGTGTCCATCTACAACTAAAAATGTATTAAAAAAAAAAAAACTTCAGACTTTACAACGCTCAGTCCTAATCTTCTTTGGCCCCTCTGCCAAGGAACTTTTTCTACTCCATTCAAATAGTCTGTGTTATTTTCCATTTCTGATGCTCTGATAGATACGTGAACAAGCAAATCTTTGTGTACTTGTCTAGTGTCTTTCCCAGCACTCAGCCTGTTCAGCAGACAATGTCTCCTTACTTTCAGGCCCCCAGGGAAGGAACTACAACATTGTTTAACAAGAGACATTCAAAGGTACATTTTACTGGCACCCGATCCAGCTGCTGCAGTACTTCCAAACCCTAGAATCCAAAGTTACTAGGAACCATAAGTTCTAATGACCTTAGGCCAGGTCTGGTCCCAGTGTCTGCCAGGAACAAGGGAAGTAAGGCCCACAGAAGCTGTACAGGGACTAAGTCCTGGGGAAGCAGTGAAGAACCCAGTAACTGCAATTGGCTTGAGAAGTTGAGAGGTACCAACACTCCAAATGTTGACCTAAGTTTTAAAAAATGAAGTAAGAGGAGCCCCTTGGGGCTCTTCAGTCCCCTTCCAGCAATGCCACTCTCCAAATAGCAAGAAGTCCATGGGCCAAGGGTATGCACAGACCCAAAGCTCCTGTCCCTCAACCCTCCTTTGAGCATACTATAGGAACCTGAGGTCCTAAAACTCACTGCCCCTATAGCCAACAGTGCAGGGAAATGGCCTGCACTGGCCTTTTCCCAAGGTCTAGCTTCTTAGGCTGAGGAGTAGATAAGGAGGGGATCTTTGTAGGAGGTATGGATGAAGCTCAGATATACAAACAGGGATGTCATAGGTGTGAACAGAAGGCCTCTTGAAGTATGTTAAGAGCTGGATGCAAAGGGGAAGGAGGAAGGTTGAAGGCCAGAAACTAGTTACCCCCAAAGCCACCATATTCAAGTGTACATCTCAGAACAGTCCAAGAAATCTAAACTTTTATTTGGCTTTCAGATTATTATGAAAGTACATGTGTCAAGATAAAAGGATAGGCATTTTACGAAAGTTTAGTTTGGTTTATAGTTTTAAAATGTGTAGACATATGATATGTAGGTCTCTATTTGTAATACTGATTCAGTTCTTGCAAATATTAAGGGTGAGCCTGTCCCTGACCACCCTAAAATGGCACCTCCTCTGTCACTCTGTTCTTACCCAATTGTGTATTTCCTCATTGCATCTGTCATTCATCCGACCTTCATCTACTTTCGCATCATCTCTTTATGCCCACTGAAATGTAAGTTCCACGCCCCGACAGTCTATTCTGCTTACCGCCTTATTCTTGGCACCACGCCCGCACTCAGTAAATGTCGAATGAATGAAGAATAAATCTAGTCTCAGGGCTTACAGGTGAGGTGGGCCACCAGCAGACACAAAGGGAAAGATCGCTTGCGACGGCCCTGAGGAGAACTCACAATAAATACACTGACCACGCAAAACCTTGACACCTGGGAACGCAGGATTAGCGATCCCGTTACTTGTGAGAGCAGCTGAGTACCGAGGGGTCCGAGCTGGGTAAAGGGTCGGGAGGGGGATGCCAGGGCAATCGGCCCAGCGCGGCGAGTGCCGGCGTGTGGGTGCACCTGACCCCTGCGGGGTCAAACACTCGGAGACTATCCAACCTCGTGGCCTTCTCAACCCCCAACTACTTCGAATTCGCTACGTCACACTGCTTGTTGGGAGACCCAGAACTTTCCAGGAACCGCATAAATCGGCGCCATCCATTCCAACGGACGACTCTTCCGTCGGTACGGGGGCCGGGAGAGGCCAAATGACCTTCCGAGCCCCCGCCGCGACCCCGAGTGCGGGCTTCTGCTAGACGGGTACCTACTCCTTTCCCCTGGGGATGGGGCTCCAGGGGCCAGGCCACGCCGCTTGCCTCCTCGGGCCTGAGGCGGGCACCGGGCTCTCGCAGCTCTGAGGCCTCGGCAGCCAGCCAGGTCAACGCTCAGCGCCGAGCCGGCTGGGGAGCTGGGGAGCTAAGTTCGCCAGCCGGCCTTTAGGGGCGGCCCCAGAGGCCGAACCGCGGGGCGGGGCCTAAAGGTCGGGGGTGTGGCCACGTGGCTCCTCCTCCCGGGCGGAGGCCCGAGGTGCAGCGGCGCCGTCCGACAGCGACTGGTCGCAAACTTGTGTGCGGTGGTGGGCGCAGCAGCTGAGAATGAGGGAGTGCGGCCGCCGCTCGGGGCCGCCGCGGTTGCCACTGCCGCTGCCGCTGCTGCTGCTGCTGCCGCCGCTGCTGCTGCTGGCGGTGCCCGGCGCTGGCGCGGCCCGGCTCTCGGCGCTCTACTCGTCCTCCGACCCGCTGATGCTGCTGCAGGCAGACACCGTGCACGGCGCCGTCCTCAACTCCCGCAGCGCCTGGGCGGTGGAGTTCTTCGCCTCCTGGTGCGGCCACTGCATCGCCTTCGCCCCGACGTGGAAGGCGCTGGCCAACAACGTCAAGGGTGAGAGGCCGGGGCTGTCCCCAACCTGCCGGGCCGAAGGCCCTCCCTCGGGCGCGTTCCCGCCTTCTCATCCCTCGGTCCACCCTTCCTCCTGACCTGGCGTACGCCCGCACTTTCACATCCTTCAAACCCTTTTTTGTCTTTTTATCTTGGCCCACATCCGGAGCTTCTCTCCCATCTTCGAGGCCTGAGGCCCCCGACCTGCGTTCGTCCTCTGCCAGCTTGCTGCCCCCATCCCTACGAGAGGGGGTCGCCTTTGTTCCTCGTGCTTCTCAGACACTTCTTCCAGTCCAGCCCGTGGCAGTACCCTTCCCCTCGCCCCAGGACCCCTGTCACCTTCCTGCCAAGTTCCTACCTGCCTTGGACTTGTGCTGGGGAGAAAAGGGAACTGACATTCACTCTGCCTCCTCACCACCTTCCTCCACCCCTTTGGCTAGTTGACACAGTTGGTCCGGAGACTTTCTTTTTCATCTTTAGAGTGGGTGCCTTCACCGGGGAGTTTTTCTGTCTCTGTTCCAGGCCTCTCCTCACCTGCTGTCTCCTGCTCCTTAGATTCCGGGTCACATCCACATCTCTCTTCCTCTTGACTAAGGGCTCTCTCAGACCCTTTGGTCCCGGAAACCCAGAGGCCTGAGTGACAGCAGCGTTATGGTTTGTGTTCCATTCACTGGCCTGGGCACTAAGACCACTTTTCCTTGATTTCAAGACACCATTGGTTGTAAGACCCACCGTTCATTTCATAACAGTCTGAGGAGTAGCTAGATAAGTAGGTGGATAAGAAAATGACTAAATGGCTGGGCAAGGTGGCGCACATCTGTAATCCAAGTGGCTCTGGAGGCTGAGGCAGGAGGATCGCGAGTTCAAAGCCACCCTCATGACTTAACTAGGCACTGAGCAACTCAGAGAGACCTTCTCTCTAAATAAAATATTTTAAAAATTGGCTGGAGATGTGGCTCAGTGGTTAAGTATCCCTATTTCAATCACCAGTACCAAACAAAGAAAAAAACCCGGCTAAACTTATAGAGATTTTAAGGTGGACTCTTGCAAAATGTTAGAATGTTTAAAAACTTAAGACTTAGAGCTGAGGAAATATGGTAATAATAGTAACTAATATTTACTGAGTATTTATATACCAGACATCTTACTAAGTAATGGACATATATTGTCTCATAGTTTCCTTTCTCCAATTTAATGATCCCTGTAGGCCAGGCGTTGTGGCACAGACTGTAATCCCAGCAAATTGGGAGGCTGGGGCTGGAGGATGGCAAATTCAAGGCCAGTCTCTGCAACTTTGTGAGATCCTATCTCAAAATAAAATATAAAAATGTCTGGGAGTATAGCTCAGTAGCAGACTGCCCCTGGATTCAATCCCTAGTACTGCAAAATAATAAGAAGTAAAGATCCCTGTAGTATCACACATCTGCCTAACCCAGATAGTAGGTATTGGGGTGGGAGCGGAATGGCGTAGTGATGGTGATTTGTTCTGATTTGCTACCTCTGACTGGAGCTACTTCCTGATTGTGGTGTAAGGGCACTATCAGGGTTCCTTCCCTGAAATGGTCATTATATGAGAACAGTAGGCATCTTAGAAAATAGGTCTTTCTAGAGAAAGAAGAAATAGAACTGTTGTTCTCTTCCTGTAGTGTTAGTATTTCTTGATAAACTCAATTGGTTGTAGTGGATGCACATGTAGATATCAGTTTTCTAATAACCTTCCTCTTCCCCTGAGCAGCTGTTCAAAAAGGACTTACTGAAGTGGCTAGATGGAGTGGCTAGATGGAATGATGCATACATCTTTTAGTCATATGGTCTTGAAAAATAATTGTTTTAACAAAATTACAAATGCTTTTACCTCCATTTTATACTTGCCCACATGCTTCTCTGGTCCCATCACCTGTGTGAGCTGTCACTTCACACGACCTGATTAGGGCAGGAGGGAGGAAGAATGTGGGCGATGTAACAGGAACACTTAAGGGAAGGTAATTTCAGGGGACATTGTGGACTTGAACATCATAAAAGTCCGCCAATCAGTTCCCACTTTGAGGCTATAAGAGCTTTTTAATGGCTGCAGATGGACTTATTCTAGAAAATACTTTGATCTTGAGTGTGCTAGAGGGTAAGATTAGCTTCCAGCTAAGTCATGTATTTGGCTTCTTGCAACGTAAAGTTTTCCTATGAATTAGACATCCAGATGTTGAGCCAACCTACTTTTGGTTGAGGGTTGCCACTTCCAAAGTGGTCTTTTCCCAGTGCAAGGAGTGAAAACCTTTCCCCCAAAAAGAAAAGCAAAAGTCAAACTTAACCTCTTAATGGAAAATGAAAACATCAGTTTGGAGGTGAACCAGGATAGGTAGGAGGTTTCTGTGGAAACTGAGGGTCTCATGTGGGCCATGGGGGTAAGACAGTCCCCTGAGCAACATTGTATAAGGGGAGGGCAGGCAGAATCTATCATTGGCCTGTAATGGTGAGGAATGTCCTCCACTCCAGTCCATAAGTGTGTTTCCTGTTGAGGCCCAGGAAACTGAAAAGCTAGAATTTATCTCACCTCATCTCTGTATCATCAAGTTCCTAGAAAAGTTGGGATTGTGGGCCAGCAGAGGGCTGCTCTCATACCACCCTAGACCCTGCCAGTGTGGCACATGTCTGCTGCTGAGAATATAAATATCTTGGGACAGGAGCAGAGAGAGTATGGAAGGTCATAGAGGAGAGGGGAATTTTTCAATCTTGCCCTGTTGACTTTGGGCATTTAATCTGACTGGACAGGGCACATTTCTTCACTGAATTGGGCGATAGGTGCTCTGGGGCATTTGCTGCCCTGGGACCAAGCTGTTATTTCTGAGATCTTTCTTGCCCCTTTCTATTTCAGAGGAACTCCTATTGTCTTACCATGTGTTCCAGAAATTGATTGTGTCCAATTGAGAACTTCATTATTATTCACTGGCTAATCATTCAGCAAATATTTGTTGAGTCATAAATCATTGTTTACATTGCAGCTGGGGCAGTGAACTCCACACAGCAGAAAAATTGGTACCAGTATGAAGCATTGTTTGAAATGGCTAAAGGAGTGGTTCAGCCATTTCTTATTGTAGGAATTAATGGAAGAGAATAATCACAGAGGTCACCAAAGTCCTTCATTCAAGCAATTATTTATACCTGTCTTAGCATTTTGCCAAGGGTCTTTTGAGTGTTGGGAGAGGTACTGGGGCCTGTACCACTGAGTTGTATCCCCAGCCCTTTTTATTTTTTATTTTATTTTTATATTTTTATTTTTGGTACTGGAGATTGAACTCAGGGGCACTTAACCACTGAGCCACATCCCCAGCCCTATTTTGTGTTTTATGTAGAGACAGGGTCTCACTGAGTTGCTTAGTACCTCGCCGTTGCTGCGGCTGGCTTTGAACTCGCAATTCTCCTGTCTCAGCCTCCCTAAGTGCTGGGATTACAGGCTTGCGCCACCGCACCCGGCTCCTTTTTATTTTTTATATTTTTAAAATTTTTATTTATTATTAAAGTTGTGCGCGAACCCTTATTTTATTTATATGTGGTGCTAAGAATCAAACCCAGTGCCCCACACATGCCAGACAAGTGCTCTACCACTGAGCTACAACCCCAGCCTCTATTTTTAAATTTTGAGACAGGTTCTCACTAATTTGTGGAGTCTGGCCTCAAACTTGTGATCTTCCTGCCTTAGCCTCCCGTGTTCTTGGATTTATAGGTGTGCACCCCAAGCTCAGCTTGCTAAGAATCTGAGGCTATTGATACATATATATTTATCAGTAAAAATGTCTGAGACATAGATCTTGTCATGATCATTGGTTCTTTTTTGGTAGGGGGGAGCTATATTGGGGGTTGAACCCAGAGAGGCTTTACCACTGAGCATCCCCCAGCCCTTTTTAGTTATTAAGATGGGCCTCAAACTTGTGATCCTCCTGCCTCAGCCTCCCAAATTGCTGAGATTACATGTGTGCACCATCATGCCTGGGTAACCCCAGGCCTTTCTGACTCTGCAGAGCCTAAGCAGGAGGAGGAAGGGCATTCCAGGTAGGAAAACAGCGTGTGCAGAGCCATGGAGATGAGAGTTGTAAGGCAAGTATGTTTGAGTGACTGTGAGCATAGTTGGTTTTGCCTCCCTTTCATGGGCACAGATGACTCCTCCTTGTATTCCTGTGATGTCTAGCGCAGAACCTGGTGCATGGTAGGCGTCTATTAAATACTCAATGGCCTGAGCCTCATAGGATTCCAGAAGAGAATGTGAACAATAGAACCTTCTCCTAGTGCTATGGCTCCTCTTGACTCAAACCTAGGTTGTCAGGCCAGATGGGATGGGTGGAGAAGGCATTTTGTCTATCCCTTGACCTCACTACCCAAAAGCCTTCATCAGGGCAGAAGGAAGGGATATGGTGGTGACTACACTGCCCTGACCAGCTGGGCATGGTATAAACTAACATTCTCTCTCTCTCTCTTTTTTTTTTTTTTTTTTTTGGTACCAGGGATTGAACCCAGGGGCGCTTAACCGCTGAGCCCTATCCCCAGTCCTTTTGTATATTTTATTTACAGACAGGGTCTCACTAAGTTGCTGAGACTGGCTTTGAACCTTCGATCCTCCTGCCTTAGCCTCCTGAGCCCCTGGTATTTCAGGCCTGTGGCAGAAATAAGCTAAATATCAGGAGGACTCCTGAAGACTTGGATGGGAAGTCAGAGCTGAGAACAGGTAGGGCCTAGTCATTGCACCACTAGATCTCACTGGCTCTTGGAGATTTGGGTAAGTCTGGCCATTTTTCTTGTCAAGAGGCATTTACCATCCAGCACCTGAATGGTTATCAGAGCTGGAAGGGACGGTAGAGACCATCTGTGCTGGCCTTCACTTGACCATGAGGAAGCCGAGGCCTAGAGAGGAGACAATATGGAGCCCTTGGTACTCCAGCTAGTTGTGACTATGAGCAAGTCTTTTAACTCTGGATGCAGTGCCCCTGCTGCACTTGTGAGTGGGGCAGAGGACTCTGCCTGTGCCAGGAGATGCTCCCAGGGGCACAGCATAATTCCCACCATGGAATATCCCCTCACTGCAGTGTCCCCTTACCTATCACTCCAGAATTCACAGCTCTCCTGGCTTCTCTTGCTTCCCCACCCTTCCCTTCTCTAGTATTTATTCTGTTGGTAGGAGAATTACTCTGCAAGGCAATAATTGTACTAGCAGTTTTCCAACTGGGTGGGGTGGTGGTATTAAAGTCACCAAACACCTCAAAAAACCCCTCTTGCCCAGATGGCCAAGCACTTAGTTAAATGCAGCTTTGCTTTACCAGCAGGGCACTCAGATAAGGCAAATTTTTTTTTTTTTTTTTTTTTTTTTGGTACTGGGGATGGAACTCAGGGGCACTTGACCACTGAGCCACATCCCCAGCCCTATTTTGTGTTTTATGTAGAGACAGGGTCTCACTGAGTTGCTTAGCACCTTGCCGTTGCTGAGGCTGGCTTTGAACTCGCAGTCCTCCTGCCTCAGCCTCCCAAAGTGCTGGGATTACAGGCATGAGCCACTGTGCTCAGCTCAGATAAGGCAAATTTAAAGATCTTAATTGGCTTTTATTTGTGATTCTAGAGTCATGTAACATCTCATTTTATAAAGTAGAAAGAGTGATCTGATGAGCTGTGCAGAGGAATGTGGCTTTATAGACAGAAAAGGGCTGAAGCCAGCAAAAAACAGAACAAAACTGGATTGGTCATTTCAGAGTTAATTTTCTTGTAAACATTAAGCAGAGGAGACCTTCTTATCATGTGAACTAAAAGTGCCCTGTTTGGGGATTTGGCTGTTCTCTTTGCTGATTTCTGGGAAGGTCAGATGACAATTTCAACTTGGTGGTGTGGAACTTCAGCGTGAGTGACTCTATTTTGGTTTGGTCTGTTGGGAGTAATGTAGGAGCTCAATCCAAACCAATGGCTTCCTGTAAACTTTATTTAACATACTAGAATAATGAATAGCCAGGTCTATGGTGATTATTGTCAAACCAGAGCTTTATTTGTCATTATGGCTCATTAAGGTACCGACATGGGTAGTCCTGAGAAACATTCCTTGGACAGGACTTTCCCGGCTCCTGCCTGACCCCACCTCCTCCTCCCCTTCCCCTTGAAGCTGGGCAGATCAGAAGAGGCACTTAAGGAATCAAAGCAGAAAGAGAAGGAGGCAAAGTCAGCTCCCAGCTCGCTGTTGCTCTTGTCCACTGCTCAGCACTTGCCCCCCGTGGGCCCTCCATGCCTGCAGGTTGAGACGCCAATAGAGCAGACATCTGCTCTGGCCTGAGTCCTTCTGAGACTAGCTCAGAGGTTCAACTCCTGAGTTCAGATACCAGATTTACCGTTTGTTTAATTCGATTATTATGCCCTGGGCATGACTATCTAATCTTTGTTTTACAGTTGAGGAAAGCAGGTTTAGAGATAAATACCTTCTTATTTCCTCCTATGGTTGTTAAGAGCACCAAAGGAGATAAATTTGGCACACAGTAAACTCAGTACCTCTGCTGATAGCATCATGCTCTAAGTGAGCACTGAGCCTAGTCTGCTACTGACTGCCGTGAGTTATGGAGAATGATATTTAACTAGACGACAAACTCTTCTACCATGCTCTTTCTCGTGCAGAAGGCTGTAATTGTAAAAAAAGAAAGCACAAATGCAAAGGTGATGCCCTGACCTTGTGAGGTAGAGAGAGGACAGTAGGCTTTCTAGCCTGGTTGGTCTTGGATGAACTGAGAGGCTTCTCAGTCTGTGTGCTCATTTGCAGAGTCGGGGACATCATGCCCACCTCAAGTGGCCATGGTGGAATGCAGTCATACAGAGTATGCTGTGGGTACTTATGAATGCCAACTTCACATTCTGTCCTCTTCCAGTCCCTTCAAGGATCTTCATGCTTTAGCAGAAGCAAGTACCAGCTCTGGCCTGAGGGATGGTGGTCTGCACTCTTGGAGAGAGGAGGAACAGTTTATGCCTTTGGGTCCTTGAACACTCTGAAGGCCCTTACTGGTAGAAGGCCATCAAAGTTTTCTGCCTTTACATCTAGTTGATGTACTGACACTTTCTTGAGGTCAGCTGGATCTCTTCTCTGGGTATCCACAGAATAAGGTAACCAGAGCCCTTGATGCAGATTAGGAGCTAAACTTACAGTGTGCCATGTGGTTCTAGGAAGTGACCTGTGCTTCCCATTGTCCTTGGCCATCCTCCCTTTGGTGGGGGACACAGAAAGGATCTGGTGTGCTCTTGCCTGTGATCCAGGGCAAAACCCTGGACCTGGGTGTCAGGCTGTCATAGGGGACCTCTTCTCTTCTGTGACCTTGCTGTAGCCTTTAAAGGATATAGAATGAGTGAATACAGACATAAGCACAGATGATGACTTTAACCTCACCCACCATCTGGACCCCAGGGAAGACTGAGGCTGGGAGCATAGAGAAAATGTTCTAGCAAGAGAGCTCTGCCAAATAGCTGGGTCAATTGTATAATTCAGTCAACATTCCCTGAGCATCTATTGTGTGCTGGGTAATGGGATGCTAGGCAGAGAATGCAAAAACAGAAGGATATTTGGAGTTGGGGAGGGTTGTAACTGTGTGGTGGAAACATGACTGGGGCCCCTGAGCCTTGGGCAGAGACAGCTGTTCCTGGGGGAACGCAATGTTCAAACTGAGTTGGGCCTAACATAGGAAGTTTGTGGGGAGCCTAGGTAAGGTGGGCTGCAGAGAGGCCCTTTTTCAGGGGGAGTAGCCTGGAGTTGGGAGAGAGAGCTGTGCTTTCAGGGAAAGAGCAAACTTTGGTTTTTCTGTGGGGAAGTGGTAAGAGGAGGCTGGATGTATGGGCAGAAGCCAGATCAAGCATTGCTAATGATGGTGGTCAACTGCACTGAGTGTTGAGGCTATATTCCATTTCCGCTTTTCCTGCGATACTCGTGCCTCATCCACAAGGCTAATGTCTGATGTCCAAACTCTCTCAGGTCTGTGCCCTATAAATTGGTACCAGTCATGGCCATCTCACAGTTTGTGTGGCCTCGTGTATGTGCTTACCTTGCAGCTGGGCAGCCTCAGTGTGAGGTGGTGCTTTAGTGGGTGCTCACAGGGCCCCTGACCTGGGATTGGAGCTCAGGAGACTGGCCTGGTGTATGAGTTAGTTTTCTGTTTTCCAGACCCTGGTCTGTGCCATTATCCTGTCTGCCAGTAAGTTTCAGGGAAGAGAAGCCTCATGGCCTGGGACCTGTTGAGGCAGCAGGGCTGATCTCCTTTCAGACTCTGGCCTCAGCTTCCTTCCTTGCCATTCCTAGATTCCAGGTGCCTTCCTTCTTCCCCTAAAACTCCTGTCTGCCTTTCTGGCCAGGGACCTAGTTCCTAATACCTCTGCCTGATCCACCCAAGCTGGGCTGATTACTAGTACCTCTGGTCCTAGAAATACTCACTGAGGGTCTTCTAGGGAATGCCAAGCCTCTTGAGCCATGCACTCTACCCTTCTAGAACTGATCAGACTCTTAGATAATTACAGGAACAGGGGTGATACCAGGCCTTCCCAGGGGCCAGGCTCCTTTCACATTTCTCTCCCGCTCTCCAGCACCTGCTCTTCCCCACAGAGCTCTAAGGGCACAGAGGAGCATCACTAGACAGCATTACCTATGCTACGTAACTGTACACATCACCTGTGCTACAGAGCTATATCCTAAGCACAGGCTCTTGTGAGGCTCTGCCTGATACAGACTGAGGGGAGTACCTCAGAGACCCTCTTCTGATGAAAGTGTGACCTTTCTCATTAGAGCTTTGGGGTCAGGTGCTGTGAGGGTTGGTGGGAGGGGCATTACAGGGGGAAGTTAGGTAAGCCACAGAGTGTGTGCCAGCTCCTCTTGCTCACCTGTATTTTCTTATCCTTTCAGACTGGAGGCCAGCACTGAACCTCGCTGCCCTGGACTGTGCTGATGAGTCCAATACTGCCGTATGCAGAGACTTCAGCATTTCTGGCTTCCCTACTGTGAGGGTATGTGACAAGAAGGGGGAGGTGGGGAGGGTGGGTGGCTCTGGTGAAGCACCTGACCAGCTGCTCTGTGCTTCCCTGGCATCTGCCCAGATGCTGCACTCTAGGGATCCACCATTGCTTCTGGGCCTGAGTTTAAATCCCAGCCCCTGGAGCACTGTCCCTCTGCTTGATGAAATAAATGTTTTAAAGGTGGAGGCAGAAAAGAAAGGTTCATTTATTTTGGAAAAGTGTGTCCTTTGTAAAGGAAATGACCCTGTGTGAGTGTGCTAGAGTGGGCAGATGATAGCTGCTTTGAGTGAGCCATGTGTGAAGTGATCTTCACTTCCTCACTCCTGACTTCCCAGCCTTGGAGTTCTGACCTCACTCTGTAAAACCAGAATTCAGCCTCTGACCCATCCTTGGACAGAATCAGACTCCAGGGGCCTAATGTAAGTTCTTCAGAGGAATCCCAGAGACACTGACGAGCCTCATCCTTATCAGGCAAGTGGTTTGACCTATAAGTGCTCAAGTGACCCAACGAGCAGCTTCAGCCCACAGTGGAAATGTCAGTGCCTCAGGCAGCAGGGATCCCTGGCATAGAGTTGTCACACCTGAGGCATGATGGCTCTTTCACCCGGCTCTTGCAGAAAGAGCCACAAGCTCTCTGATGATGCTTGCCTGCCAGCCTGCCCACTGCAGGGCACCGCAACATAATAAATGTCTGAACAACTTCCAAGGCTCTAAACGGGAGGCCCAGCACAGCCCCAAGCAGCAAGGATGCTGCAGTTATAGCCAGGGCCCTCCTTGGACTCTGGCCTGGCTCTGATCCAGTTCGTTTTCTTCCAAGTGTAAGAGGCCAAATCCAGTTTCTTCTCTATTCCTCCTGCTATAAAATGATATGCTCCCCATCACCAGAATGGCAGCTAGAAAAGCAGTGTCCTCTATAGCCATTAAGAGTAATCAGGAAATGCCTTTGAAAGCTGAAATGCCAAGTATTGTCCCTGGAACAAAATATCCCTGAGCTCAGGGAACTGGAGTTCTAAGCAGCCCCATGAGCTGGAACGCAGCCTCATCACCCAGCAGCTTTCATCTCCTCCAGGAACATCCAGCTCTGACTCCACACGACCTGTTTCTCAAGCCCAATGAAATCCTGCTGGATTCAGGGGTTCCATAGCCCAATAGAGGTCCCTTTCTAAACTCTTGCCACTTAGGGTCAGGGCCCAGACCCAGGCTCTGAGGACAGTCTGGTCTGGGGAACAGTGCAGCAAACCAACAGTTTCTGTCACATCATTTAGAAGCAGCAGCAGAGAGACTGCTTATCAGTCATCCATTTAAAGTAGACTTCCCTGACAAGGACATTGCCCTGTCCTCTGCCCCAAGGTATGTAAGTGAAAATGGGGTGCCTTGTGCTGAGCCAAGGTGAGCAGCTCTGAGCGGGAAGTGTAGGAACCAGCGTGGCAACAGGAGCTGTCATTCATAGGCTAATGGTTTTCTCCCAGTGAGGCCTGAGCACAAGGGTGCAGCCACTGTCTAGTGCCCTGGCATTGGTGTAGTGGCCAGTCAGGACAGCCTGGTGGGGTTCTCTGGGGCCTGACACCTGGGGCTTTCTGTTCTGCCTGGGAGAGGCTGGGCCCAGTGGGTATGAAGGAGGCAGCCCAGGCAGTCACAGGTGCAGAGGCTCCTCAGCAACCTCCCCAGGTCACGCAGCACACGCAGCCTGGATGCCTAAAGTGATTAATCACTCTCTACCCACCCAGCTGGCTGTGGGAGAGCCTGGGAGGGCCTTAGCTGGTCTTCATGGCCTTCCCCTGCCTCCAGACAGGCAGCACCTGGCTGGGCCAGTCTGGTAGTCAGCTGTCCATTTCTTGTGGTCTCCCTTGGCAAAGCCTTCCCTGCCTCTCCTGAGGAACTCACCCTCAGCTGCAGCCAGGGGCGGTGCTCAGTGCCCTGTCTTCAGGACTCTAGGCCATGGCCAAGCAGTTTCAAGCTGCTGGGGGTAGGGGCAGGGTGGGGTTCCTGCTCTAAGGCTCTGTGCTGTGGTTTTCAAACATTTTCAGACTGTAACCTAGAGTAAGAAGTCTATATTTTACATTGTAATCCCAAAGTTGATTTGTGTTTATTGATAAAACAAGTTTCATAAAATGTGTATTCTTACTAAGTGCAGTACACTGATATTTTCATTGTTAAAAAATACTATGATTCACTAAATTGATTTTGCAACTAGTGCTTTTTATTTATTTTTATTTTTTAAAATATTTTTAGATGTTGATGGACCTTCATTTTATTCGTTTATTTATATGCAGTGCTGAGAATTGAACCCGGTGCCTCACATGCTAGGCAAGCGCTCCACCCCTGAGCCACAACCCAGCCCCAACTAGTGCTTTTTAAAACACTACTCAGATTCCATATCTCTAGGGATTCTGTGCCTTCTAGAGCCTGGTGTACCTGTGGTCATTGTGGCTGGGCTTCTAGAAAGGAAAGCAGACCCCAGAGGCCTGCCTGGCCTCCAGGAGGCTGGACAGTAGTCCTGTTGCGCTGTGTGCTGCCCCTGGACACTAGAGCCTGTCTGTGCTCACTCTGCACGGACACTGTGGGAGCCCTGAGAACCATGCTGAGCAGGGAGGAGGACAGGCCAACGTGAGTGTGGCCACAGCCAATGACACGTGTCACTAGCCTTTTCTATGCCTCCTGCCCCTTGTCACCATAAACAAAGAGTGAGCTTCTACCAGCCCAGCCTGTTTAGCAAACAGCTGGCCTGAAGGGCAGGCTCTGGCTGTGTCAGATCCCCATCAGACTAGAGCTGGAGTCCTGGAAGGAAACAAAGGTCCATGGAGGGAGGGGCTGGTTTGCAGCAGGTTCTGGCTAGGCTACTGAGGAGGGGCCTCTCTCTGGGCCACAGCAGTGCTCCTCAGTGGGCAGTGGAATGGGACCCTCTGTGGCCAAGGCTTGGCTGCAGTGGAGGAGAGGACATGTCTTCCCCTTGCAAGATGCCAAGGAGATCATTGATGTGGGCTCAGATCCAGGCTCCTCTGCTTTCTGTGTGGCACTTGGCCTCTGTTTTGCTGTCTATAAAAAGGACTGACAGTGCCCGCCTAGTTAGGACTGGTGCCGAATATGAAGTGAGGCCTCACCTGTGAAAGTGCTGAGAACGGGTATTATTCAGGGTTCAGCAAATGGAAGTTTTCTTCTTTCTTGTTGCCCCACAGAGCTGGTGGTAGCTCCTCTGTGGTGGGTGCATCTTAGGCAGTCAGGCCAGCAGCAGCTAGAGAGGGGATGTTTGCTGGGCGCTTAGCACTGTGGGAGAGGCCAGGTACCTCCACATGAGGACACATAGCTGACTGGCTGAATAGTCCAAACAAGGCGAGGACAGGAGGAATGGGCCCAGGCACTTCCTGAGCTCCTTCTTGCTCATCAGAGAGGACATCGTGTAGGAGGGAGCTTCTACGTGCCCAGCAGGAGGGAGTGGGAGGTGAGAGTATCCCAAAGTCAGACTCTTTGTGGACAGAACCATGTGGCATATTGAGGGGGCTTTTCTGGTTGGGCAGAGGCTTATGTTTGGGGTAAGGAGGGGCAAGGGAGGAGGGAGCCCAAAATGGCAGGTTCTTGAAAGCCAGGCTGGTAGTGTAGATGCCCTGTGGGGTGTCAAGTCAACCTTAATTTTATGTGGCTCCTGCTGTGACGGTGAGATGTCAGGGAGGAGGGCAGGGCTCAGAAAGATGTCTCCTTTGGAGAAAGGAAATGGGCCTCCTTCTCTGTGTCACCTGCCATCTTCCAGCTACCTTCTGTGCTGATGGTCCACAGCACAGGAAGTGGCTAAGGTTGTCTGTCCTCATGAGCTCACCATAAAATATTTGGAGATTGGATCATTTTTCTGAAAACATATTAATGGGATTTGAGTTCAGTGCCATGGCTGGTCAGAGCTCGGAAGCATGCCCATGTGTGGCTGTGTGGTCCTCAGGAAGGCAGTCCTTCTGTAGGTTTGGGTTGGCCTGCCTGGTGCCACCTGCTTCCCTGCTGTTGGAGAGAGGCAAGGGCCTCACAGGAGTCCCAAGAGCAGGAGGGCATAGTTCCTGTCCTGTGTAAAGAGATGAAAGGGGCAGGTGCACACTGCCCCCAGAGAAAAGAAGACTCACTCCTGAAGGCCCAGTTGCCTGTTTCCAAGTGGTGGTTTCCCTGGGGCAGGCACTCTTTCAACAGCTACTTACCAGGTGGACAAAAATGTGCCCTGACTAGATTTTCACCTAAGCATCCAAGGTGATCAAAGGGCAGAGTTTGTGTTCAGTTGAACAGTCTGTTGTGCTAGACACTGCAGGCTCGGCAGGGCTTGCAGAAATGAATGCACTCTGTCGCCTCCTGGCTGGGTGGAAAGTTCAAGTCCTTCATAGCTGGAGTGCAGGGAATGAGAGGCAGTGGGAGGTCAATTTGGGTTTAGATTCTGGAAACAAGTCCTGGAATGCTATAAATTTGGACCTTATTCATGTCACTGGGGAGTTAATGGAAGAGGTTTGAGGAGGAGCGACACGTTAAGACCAGAATTGTGCTTTAAAAGGCTAACCTTGCTGGCAGTGAGGAATGAAAAGATTGAGCATATTAAAATTTCTGACTTGTGAATGGATAACAATAGGGACAGATGCAGTAGTCCAAGAAATAGGTTCTCATCTATCGGCCCTGTCTAGACAAGGCAGCAGATGGAAAAGGAGAGCTACCCAAAGTCAGACTCAGAACCTGTCAGCAGGAGAGGGAGAAGCTGGCCTGGGTGACAGGGAGGAGGACCGATCACTGAGTGAGATAAGAAACAGGTGGAACAGCAGGTTGAAGGAGAATGATTCAGTCTTTGTGTGTGTGTGGGTGCCCTGACACCTGTACAGAGGCCACCAGGAGGAACTAGAAGTCTAGGACAGGTGAGGACCTCAAGACAGGTGGTTCACATTGCAAATCAGTTGGAGAAAGTAGGTGACTTTGGTGAGGGAGAAATGATGGGCATGTTCTTGATTCATGTATTCAGTCATTCATTGTGAGTCCCCTCTTTGTGACAGTGCCTTCAAGGGCTCTTTAAACACAACAGTGCCACAATCTGATGTGTGGCTGCTAGAGAGCTGGGGGCAGGAGATGGCAAGGACAGCGGCACAGGAGAGCAGTCATGGGTGTGGCTAGGAAGAGGGTGGCCAAGAAGGACTGGTCCATGTTAAGCAAAGAGGGGAGGTGGTAGTATGCAGGCAAAGAGAATATCAAGAAAACGTGGCACAAAAAGTGACCCCTACTAGCCATGGAGACGAAAAGCAGACAGGAATAGCATCAGATACTGTGGGATGATCAGAGGTCACTGGATCATCCAAAGAGAATGTCAGCAGCAAGCTTTCCCAGAACAGTGTCAGCCAGTGGAGGGGTGGGCACCAGAGCCAGCTGTGTGGGGGAACTGAGAGAGAAATTGGAGGTGTGAGAAGAGAGTTTTGAGATATTTGGCAGCGAGGAGAAACGGGAAATGCAGTAACAGGCGAAGGAGGAGGCTTCTCTTCATCCCTTCCTCCTCCTCTTTCTGTCCTTTCTTCTTTTAAAGTTTACACTAGAGGGGCTGGAATCTGTAGCCTAGGGAAGGGGAAGGATGAAAAAGATACTTGACAGGGAAAAGTCCCCAAAGAGCAGGCTGTGCGGGAGCCAGAGCTCCGGTGGTGACATCGTTCTCGAAGGCAGAAGGGAAGCTTCTGAGCACAGGAGGAAGTAAGGCACAGTGACAATGCAGCGGCTAGGAGTGGAAGCAGAGCCTTCCCTTAGCCCTGTGTCTCACGAGGGGCTCTTGGAGTCCCTGTGTTCTCCCAGGTAACTCTTAGTGCCACCTCGCAGCTTGTATGGTTGGGTCTTTGAGATTTAGCAGGGGCTAGGGAGGTGCCTTTTGATGGAGGGAATATCAGCCTCTTTTTTTAAAAAAATTTTTTTAGTTGTAGATGGACACAAATATCTTTATTTTATTTATTTATTTTTATGCGGTGCTGAAGATTGAACCCAGTGCCTCCTGCATGCAAGGCAAGTGCTCTACCACTGAGCTACAATCCCGGCCCAATATCAGCCTCTTTTAAGACAGGCACTTGTTCAGACTTGGGTAACCTGATGGCTGATGAAGGAAAGGTACTGGGTTATCCCCCAGATCTGAAAGTGACAGCTGTAGGTATGTGAAAGGCACACAGTTCAAGGCTTCAGTATGTCAGAGGTGTTCTTCAGCCTGGGAAGCAAGATTCACTCTGTCCTGTCTGTATACACAAGACACTGACACTAAGTGACTGCAGATGCAAAACTTCTGTTTTTTGTTTTTTGTTTTTGGTACTGGTGATTGACCACTGAGCCACATCCCCATCCCTATTTTGTGTTTTATGTAGAGACAGGGTCTCACTGAGTTGTTTAGCGCCTCGCTGTTGCTGAGGCTGGCTTTGAACTCACGATCCTCCTGTCTCAGCCTCCCTAAGTGCTGGGATTACAGGTGTGTGCCATCGAATCCAGCTTCTACTTTATTTTTGAGAGGAAATGTCTGCCCACAAATGCCTTAACGTATGTTATCAACTTGGTCTCATGTTGTCATTCTGGAACATGTGATCATTTTTGCAAGTATTACAATAACAATTTTACTATGTCAATATTTGTTCAAAACACTTACAAATAACTGTGGCATATATAAATAACTTTTATGAATAAAAGTTGATATTCATGTTTTAAAAAGAGAATGCAGTACAGACAAATTAAAAGTTGTACTCTGTGTACAATGAATCGAATTGCATTCTGCTATCATGTATAACTAATGAGAACAAATAAAATTTAAAAATTAAAAATAGGTAAAACAAAGAGAGAGAGAATACAACAGAGAGCAGGGGAGGGGGCAGGTGAGGTCAAAGGGAGCAGGAAAAGGCTGCAGCTGGGGAGATGGTGTTTCTCTGCAGTCTGTTCCTTGTGTGGATGAGAGGGGCAGTTGGTCTCCAGATTTTAGTTTCTTGTCTACACATGACCAGAACACCTAAGTCCTAGCTTATCAGCATTTCCTAGTGTTTAAAAGGAAGAAGGGAAAGAGATGATTATGTCCTGACGCAGTTAACATTTAGTGATTTCTTGTATGCACCAAGCACTTTAGATGTATTGTCATTGCATCTTCACGATTCAAGGTAAGTGATGTCATCTTCATTTTAAATATGAGAATACTAAGGTTCAGAGAGGTTGATGGGTTACCAAAGGTCTCACAAGAGTGTCGCAGAGGCAGGTCTTAAACACAGATCTACAAGATCCCAGGACCTACATTGAGCTATCAGCTTGGGATAAGGCCAGGTGGCCATGCTTTTAGAGGCAGAGGCCCAAAGTAGCTAAAAGCAGCCCTGAAGTTAGGGGCCTGGAGGCAGAAGCCTCTACCCCAGGCAGTTAAGTGATTGTCCTTAAGGATGACAGCTCTGTTCTCTCTCGAGCCAGGAAGGCACAGGCAAGGGCCTTGGCTTCTATATTGCCACTTGGGCAGAAGCCCGGATTCTACAGAGTTGTCCTTTGTTCTCTGTCCTTGTGGGCCAAGGAGGTGACAGATTAGGCCTGGGGTGTCATGTACCTGGGAGAGGAAGACAGAGTGATGAATCAAAGTGGCCTGTGTTTTTCCTGAGGAAGCAGCTGGGTTGAGAGGAGTGTGGCTCTCTCTTCTCCTGGTGACGGTGTGTTATCTGTGTACTCTGAAAAGGGGAAGTCATCTGGCAAAAATGTCACTTTGCCCGCTGTGTTCAAGGCTCCAGTTTGACCAGATATCGTGAACTTTATTCATACCAACTCGCATAAAAACAAGATAGCCCTATCCTGTCGGTGAATTAGCAGGTCATCAGACCAGCGATGAGTCTTGGGCTACTGGCAGAGCTGTGGCTCGAATTCCCAGAGTTCGAGGTGGTGAGACCCACCGTTCTGGCCAGGGTGCCTTTGGAAATATGTATAGAGGAGGAAAAATGTTTGCACCAACCAAAACATGGTGTTTTGGGCATCATTGGCACCATAGAGTAAACACAACCCAAAAACGATATGTCATCTGCTCTGCCTTGGCTGTCTCAGGCTTACCAGCACTGGTCATGTCTAAACATCATCAAAATGAGGCAGTTCCTGAACCCTCTGTGGTGGTGGAAGATAAAGTTGAAGGTTACAAGAACAACAAGGAGGCTGTTTTGCTTCTTAAGAAACTTAAAGCCTGGAATAATGTCAAAAAGGTGTATGCCACTGTGTAAGCCAGGTGCAGTGGCACATGCCTGTAATCCCAGCACTTAGGGAGGCTGAGACAGGAGAAAGTTCAAAGCCAGCCTCAGCAACAGCAAGGCACTAAGCAGCTCAGTGAGACCCTGTCTCTAGATAAAATACAAAATAGGGCTGGGAATGTGGCTCAGTGGTTGAGTGCCCCTGAGTTCAGTCCCTGGTACCAAAAAAAAGGTGTCTGTCTCTCAATGAATGAGAGCTGGCAAAGGCAAAATGAGAAGCCATGCAGGGCCCAGTGCAGGGTCCTATAGCATCTATGATGAGGACAGTGGTTTCAACGAGGCCATCAGAAACATCCCTGGAATTACTCTACTTAATGTAAGCAAACTGAACATTTTGAAACTTGCTCCTCGTGGGCATGTGGGGCATTTCTGCATTTGGACCAAAAGTGGTTTTTGGAAGTGAGATGAATTGTATGGCCCCTGGTGTAAAGCTGTTTTCCTCAAGAGTGTACAAGATAAGCAATACAAACCTCAGCAGAATCTTGAAAAGCCCAGAAATCAGAAGAGCCCTCAGCACCACATAAGAAGATTCATCAGAGTCCCAAAGAAGAATCCTTTGAAAAACCTAAGAATCACGCTGAAGCTGAACTCACATGCAAAGACCGTGTGCCAGAACACCACTCTTTACCAGCCAAGAATCACAAATTCTGGTGGATAAAGCAGCAGCAGCTGCTGCAGAAGCAGCCAGGTCAGATCCAAAAGATCAGAAGGGACTGCAGGCAAGAAGCCTGTGGTAGAGAGGCAAGGAAAGAAAGCTGTTGGTGTTAAGCAGAAGAAGCCCGTGGGGAAAAAGGCTGCACCTTCCAAGAAACCAGCAGAAAAGAAACCTGTTGCTGAAGAGAAGGAGTCTGCTGTGTAAACTCTTAAAAATCTGTTATTCCATAAGGTCAAATAATTTGGGACAGTTTATTTTGAATAAAGAGCCAATCAAAGACAGTGACCAAAAAAAAAAAAAAAAAAAGGCCTGTGTGACAGACTTGTTTCCCCACCCTGTGGTAGGACCTGTTCTGGAACCCCCACCCGTCACTGCTGTGGCAGGCTGTGAGTGCTCAGTGATGGGACACCAGCCTGAAAGCCCCTTTCCCCAGACGAGGAGTAAGGACAGAGTGACAGAGAGGAAAGCTGACATTTTCTAAGGGGCATATAAAATGTCTTCCTTTTATTTTTTTCAGATAAGTCTGTAAGGAAAACAGCAATGGTTCTTCAGCATCTGCCCATTCAACAGCTATGTGTGAGGCACTAGTGGCTTAGTAAAGAGCTTGTCTAGTGAGCTCTGAGAGCTGTCACCTCTAGCTTCCGTGAGTGCAGCAGCTTTGTGGGGGAGGGGTTAGTGTGAGGGGGACGGAGCAGGCAGGCAGTGTCCAGCCTCAGAGAAGAGCCTCCCTGGTCTTCATTTTACAGATGAAGAAACTGAGGCTCAAAAAAGTAGTTTGTCCAAAGTGACCCCAGTTAATAAGTGGCTGGACTTTAAGCCGGGTCCTTCTGACACCACTTGTCCTCTTGGCCAGCGTATGTTGCTCACCCTTGCCTCTATGTTTGCTTCCAGTTCTTTAAGGCCTTTTCCAGGAGTGGATCTGGAGCCACGGTGCCAGGTGGGTGTGCTGGCCGTGCCACCGTGTGCCTCGCCGCGTCTTTCCTCCCTGCCTTCCTCTTCTCAGGCTTCTGCTGGGGAAAGGGGCCCAAGGGGAACCCCACCCTTATCCTGTGTCAGCCTGGGAAGGCCCTAGGAAAGCCAGGTCGAAGAGACCCCTTCAGGTGTGGCCCCTGCAGGGTTTGGGGGTGGGAGGTGAAGGCACCACATCCCAAGAATAGCTTTTGTGTCAAAATGGGATTGGTATCAGGGCGGGCCAGATAGCCCCTGGGAGAGCCCTCCGAAGCCAGTTCTGGGGGCCTCCTTCCTTCCCTCTGGGGGAAGGGGCTCCTTGCTTTGCTCCAGGTCACAGGAGGAGCCCCCCCTTCTGAGACAGGACTGTATATGTCTCTCTGAGGGCTGGGCCCCTGTTGCTGTCAGTGCAGCTGGAGGGGCACAGATCTGTTCTCACCCTTCATGCCTGTTTTCATTTACAGTGGCTGGAGCTGATGTGCAGACCCTGCGGGAGAGGCTCATTGATGCCTTGGAGTCCCACGGTGACACGTGGCCCTCAGCTTGTCCACCACTGGAACCTGCTAGGTATTTTGGGCTTGGGGAGGCTGAGCACAGTATGGGCCAGGGCCCTGTGCCTAGGAGCAAGAAGGCTGTAGGGCAGGGACCCATGTTGATTCGTTGCCTACAGAGCCCAGAGACAACCTGGGAGTGACTGTGGCAGCTTCCTCTTGTTGCAAGTGCTGAGGAGCCCTGTCTTCCAGCAGTGGACTGAGGGGCCAATGATCCATCCTGCTGGGTGGGAAGGAAGGGACAGGTGGGAGCTCTCCAGGTCATTCCTGCTGCTCCCTGCCTGTTCTCAGGAGTGTTTGGGGGAGCAGCTATATTTCACTGGGTCTAATCCAGGGAAGGCCACTGATAGTCAGAACAGGGAGGGCCAGGAGATCAAATGCCATTTAGAAGAGAAGGGCAAGGGGCTCAGAAAAGTAGGGGCCTGTCCTGAATGGAAGAGGGCTGTTTTTCTGAGTGGTGGCTGTGACTGGGGTTAGGGGCAACCTTGGCTTCCTATGCCACAGAGTATCAGGCATGGTGGCTGGTGTTCTGTACCCACCTGCCATGCAAGCTTCCAGGTTGCCTCTTTCCTAGGAAAATGTGGATACTGCAGTGTTTGTTGGCTTGCACAAATTCTCCTGTAAAAGGAGACAGGTAGGCTATAAGCACCAGATCCCCCACTTCTGGATGAGAACTCAGGATAGGATAATGCCTACCTTGGGGGACTCCTGCCAAGAGGGAACAAGTTCTTGTACCAGCAGGGACAACTGAGGGAGCCCAACCTCCAACACAGCAAAGGTCCCAGCGCTGGGAAGGCTGCTCAGGGCAAGCGTTTACTCGAAGCTCTCTTGTGTGCTAGTGTCCTTCAAAGCCACTGCCCTGCTGAGAGATTGTGTTCCCAGTGTCAGCTGGGGTTTAACCAACTCACAGTGACTGCTGTATCATCTCTCCCAGTTCCCCCTCCGCCCAGAGGACCTCATGGAGACCCTGAGCTGCCCAGCATATAGTCCTGATATGGGTTGGGCTTCCTCATTCAGACGCCGTCTCTTTGGGAACTCCTCTGCCACTCTGATCTTCCCTCTTCCATTTCTTGACGATTGTGTGTCTGTCTCTTACACACACTTGTACTTCTCCCATGGTGCATTTTTAGCCCCAAGGATCTCCAAACAATAAATTGGCCAAATCTCCCACTTCTCTCCAACTGACCCTCTTAAGGCCACTTCAGAAGGAGGCAGAGGTGCATGATGAAAGAAGTCACCTTTTCTAGGAAGCTGAGGACTTGCTCTTCTGCCAGCCGGGGGCAGGGCTAGGGTCATAGTCTGAGAGGCCAGCCACCTGATGCCACCCCAGAGGCTGTGGTATCTGTGACACCTCTTTACCTACCCAGTGGGGTGCACTCTGACCCCCACCTCTGTGTAATATCCATTTATCCTGTCACCAGGCAGGGCTCTGGCATCAGCCTCACGTTTCACCTCTGTCTGGGGCTGATGGCTGCTATGTCCTCGGGTCCAGTAAAGGGAAACGAGGTGCCAAGTTGAAGATAAAAAGATGTAGTCACCCTTTTCCTCTGTGACTTCTCACCTGTCAGCCTTTTAAACATGAAGGGAATGTTGCTGGGGTTTTTTTTTAGTTGTAGGTGGACAGAATATTTTATTTTTTATGTTGTGCTGAGGATCGAACCCAGTGCCTCACATGTGCTAGGTGAGTGCTCTACCACTGAGCCACAACCCCAGCCTAGAATGTTGTTTTTAGTAGGAAAAAGGAAACAAATCATTTTGTATTATTTTCTATTGAAACAGAATTTTTAAAACAAATTATAGCTTACTTCACAGGTTGTGGGGATAAAATTTGCCTTCTTAATCATTTCCACCTGCAAAAGCTGGGCCTCAGCTTCCTCATCTTAGACTCATCTTGGATTTGTTAGCTTTGGAGGTCTCCTGTACCCAGGACTTTCTGGTTCTTTGGTTCCACTTTTTGCCTGCTTCTGAGAGGACCACGCATTTTTCCCAAGTGGTGTGACTTTCCACAGATCAGGGCCTGTATCTGATGGGTTCTAATCAGCATTCTCTTAGGGGACCAGTAAAACCATATCCAGTAACCCTGGGCCTTACCCAGAACACGGTGACAGCTGAGTCTCAGAGCATCCCTGCCAGTCCTCCCCAGTGTGCCTCTGCTTACTCCTGACTCCTGAAACAGACAGGAAGAGAAAACAAAAACAAAAAACCCAAGGTGGTTCACATAAAGAACCAGGGTGGTAAGAGGGGCAGCATTCTTTGAGACCAAGGATTTTCTCCCACTGGAGGGCTGGCGGAGGGAGAAGAGACTCCACAGAGCCACAGGCAGTGTGGCTGGACCTGCAGCACTGCATCATCACTTACGCTTTGTTCCCACTGGCTGTGGAGAGTGACCGCCTGAGCTGTCTCTTGCAGGCTAGAAGAGATTGAAGGATTTTTCGCAAAAAACAATGAAGAGTATCTGGCCTTGGTCTTTGAAAAGGAAGGCTCCTACCTGGGTAGAGAGGTGAGCTGCCTCCGTTTTCCTGCAACTCTGGGATAGCTGCTGGACAAAGTCCCAGTTCAGAAACAGCTTTCCCTGCCAGCACTGGGATCTTGTCCTTTTGCGTTTCTTAGCCTGGCACCAGCCTGACCCCTGCTGGGGGAGATGGGAAGTGTAGGAGGTAAGCCTTTCTGTTGTATAACCCCTGTGTCCATTCTTAATCTCCCTCGCTGAAACCTGCTGCTTTTCAAGTATTGGAATAGGTTGATGACACACAGCTGCTGATCACCACAGCTAACAGAGACCACCAAATATGTCCAGGGTCACATGGCTGGTAAAGTAGAACAGGGCTTTGGCCCAGGGCTGTCTGGCTTCAAAGCCTATGTTGTTTCCACATTGCCCCAGCCACACAGAATTGGAATAGAAAATTGAGGAGAGGGGAACATTAGAGATGGCCCAGTCTCTCACAAAGAAATGGGGTCCTTTACCGGGTGGTACAGATTGAATTGCCACTCCATCGTTTACATGGTATGTCTTTGGTCAAGTTGTTCAATTTTTTCAGCCTCATCACCTTGCCTATAGAGTAGCAATGGTTATGTTTCTTCCTAGCATAGCTGGGCAATTTAGGTAATGGGCCTGGATTAGTAGCCAGCACATAGTAAGTGCTTTATAAAGCTCTATCCCATTGTCTAATGCAGAGAGCACCCACTCTGCTATTGGCTTGTGGACTTCCCTGCAGACTGCTTGGAAGCTTTTCCCAGAGGTAGAGTGGGACGCACCCATGTGTGAGAGATATTTCCAGGCAGTTCAGGGAGATAAGACCTGAGGGGAAGACGTGGAATGCCATAGTGGGCCCAGACGGCTTTCCTGCAGAAACATCCAGCAAGTTGATGGTGCTCTGGATCTAAAGCCAGAAGCTCTCAAGGCATTTCAGCTCCTCAGAGAAAGCACAGGGAAGAGGGAGGCAGTGGGCAGCTTTGCTGAAGGTGTGTCTAATCCTCCTTGTCTGGGGCCAGGCTTGTTCTGCAGAGGTGATTGATAGATGCTGATTGGAATCAGCTCTGCTCCCCTATTCCCGAGTCCCTATAACCAGGGCAGGGCCCCCATGGGTGGAGCCCGCGATCCTGTGTCCATGCAGGCATGCTTGTGAGGGTGAGTTGGAGAGGCAGGAGGGTGGTGTGACTAACAGGTTCTGGAGTTCAGGCCCATGTTAGCCATGTGACCTAGAGACATGAGTTACTTCTGGTTGGTTCCTCAGCTACAAAATAGTAGTTTTGGGTTTTGGGGTTTTTTTTGGTACCGGGGATTGAACTCAATGGTACTCAACCACTGAGCCACATCCCAGCCCTATTTTGTGTTTTATGTAGAGACAGGGTCTCACTGAGTTGCTTAGTGCCTCACCGTTGCTGAGGCTGGCTTTGAACTTGTGATTCTCTTGTCTCAGCCTCCCAAAGTGGTAGAATTATAGGCGTGCGCCACTGTGCCTGGCAAAATAGTTGTTTTTAAATAAATATATACCTACTGAGTACAGGTTGTCATTACAAGCACTTTTATAAAATTAACCTGTGCAGTTCTCATAACAGCCCTCTGAGGCTGATGTTGTTGTTGTAGTTCTGCAGGTGAGGGATTTGAGCCAGGGATAGTTTTGGTCCCATGGTGCCAGGACTCACACACTGGCAGCCATAGTGCACTGCCCTGATGGTAGTTCCTATTTCAGTGTTATTCTGAAGATTTTAATGATCTATATAAATATGTGAAAAATATCAGCTAATATTTTTCTTTATTTCTTTCTTAAAATAAGTGTATTTTTCTGACCAAGAATACAGATAGGAAGCTTTATAAATATAAGAAAAAAGCCCCACATTTTACTGGGCCTTTTATTATTGCTTTTTTTTTTTTTACATTTATTTTTTAGTTGTAGGCAGACAGAATATCTTTATTTTTATTTTTATGTGGTGCTGAGGATCGAACCCAGTGCCTCACACATGCCAGGCGAGCACGGTACCACTGCGCCACAATCCCAGCCCCTTATTATTGCTTTTATTGGTAAGAAAATTATATTCAATTGGGACTGCCCTGGGAATTGCAAGGCATGTGGTCTGTGCCCTTCCTCTTGGGTGGTGTTTGGCACTTGTTACCTGTGGGCTAGAGTCACTCATCACCGTGGTCTACTTTCTTTTTTTTTTTTTTTTAGTTGTTGATGGATTTTTATTTTATTCATTTGTTATTTATATGTGGTGCTGAGGATCGAACCCAGTGCCTCACGCATGCCAGGCAAGCGCTCTACCACTGAGCCACAACCCCAGCCCCCGTGGTCTACTTTCTAAAGGCTTTGAGTCTGGTGCCTACCCAGCACTGAACTGTGACTCAGCCCCTGGTCCGCTTTACCCTACAGCTTGGCCCTCCAGATGTCGTACTGTCTCTGCAGGTAACTCTGGACCTGTCCCAGCACCACGGCGTGGTGGTGCGCAGGGTTTTGAACACGGAGAGTGACGTGGTGAGCAAGTTTGGTGTCACTGACTTCCCATCTTGTTACTTGATGTTTCGGAATGGCTCTGTCTCCCGAGTCCCTGTGTGAGTACTTTGCCCCCGTTTTCTCTCTCCTGTACTCATCCTGCCTGCCTACCTAGAGAGGCCACAGGCCTAGCAGACCCATCCTTTCTCCGTGGAGATTCTCTGGAGGACAGGAGGAACACCCTGCAGGAGAAGCAGATGTCTGCCCTCTGTCGGGGACAGGGCCCTATGGCCTCCACAGCTCAGAGGTCCTGCCTCAGTCCTGACGGCTTCCACACCACCCACACCCAGCCCCCATCCTGTTTCCCATTCTTCTCTGTCCGTAGACAAGCTCATTGGCAGGCTTCAAGCCTGGCAAGGACTCAAATATGCCTGACCCTCCCTCCCTTTGGTTTTCTAATTGCAGAAAAGTTCATTAGGAGCCAGACAATAGCCTGTTCCAAAATACTGAGAGAAAACAATCAGGCTAGCCTCAGCCCCACCGTCAGGCCCCTGCTGCTGAATGGCCCGTTAAATGGCGCCAGATGGTGCCTTGGTGCCCTCCCTGGGCAGATGATTGATGTCGTGCTGGCCCCACAGGCAGCAGCTCAAGGGCAGGGTGATCCAGGCTTGCCTGAGGTGCCCAGTGAGTCACCCCTTGGGGCCATTAGCGCCATCCTGCACTGACGCTGGGCACAGTGGACACTTGCCCTCACCCTGGCCCAGATCACCAGGCAGCCCTGGAGCAGGCCTGTCAGAGATTCAGGAAGCATGATGGCCACAAGGGGATGGTAGGGCTAGATTCTGGGCAGGCCCAGAAAGTGCCAATCCTTGTGGGGACAAGAAGCATTGTTTCCTCACTTGGAGCTGGTGGAGGGGAAAATTGTTTGTGACGATGCTGCTCCCGAGCCATCTGCTCATCGATAAACACTGGGCCAGGACGGCGGAGTGGAAAGCACAGCTTCCTGATGCCAGCTCCCAGGGGCCCGCAGCACACTGCCGCTGGGCTTGGCCTTTCTGCCTCCCTGTGGCCTGAGCCTGGTGAGGGAAGTTTGTGCTCAGGCGAGGTTTCAGGAGTCCTTGAGGACTCCTCTGTATCAGAAGAGAGAAACCAAAAGATTTGGAGAATCCTGGTAGTTCTTTGTTGATGATGTTATTATTATTTCTTAATCACTTATCAAACTCCCTTGACTTCCTCCAGTAGAAGTGTCACCTCATGACACCTCAGAGCAGGCTGTGAGCGGGACTACCCTGAGGTCGGTGCCTTCTGGAGCTTTGGGTCTGTGGGGAAGGGAGTCAAGCCCAGCCATCCCTGTCCATGGGCCAGACTAACACTGTGCCCAGAGAGGCCCAACTGCCCTGCCAGGTGCCTGTCCCATCCCCTCCTGACCTAACCCTCCTGGAGCCCGAGGGCAGGTTGAGGAGACCTCAGACACAGCTGCTTTTCCAGATGGGGTCCTGTGTCAGGCTGGTGTCACAGAGGCTTTCTATAGTGTGCAGTGAATGGGAAGGTTGATGTGAGGCCTTGGGGACCCCCCTTTGACCACCGAAACAAGACGGACCCAAGTGTAGATACTTCTTCATAAGCCTTTCTGTCACCCTGCTTCCCTGACACTGGTCAGCCTCCCTGTGCCTTCTTCCTCACAGGCTGGTGGAATCCAGGTCATTCTACACTGCCTACCTGCAGAGGCTCTCTGGGCTCACCAGAGCGGCTTCCCAGACCACAGCTGTACCGACTGTTGCCGACAAGGTAGTGCCCACAGTGTGGAAACTGGCAGATCGGTAAGGCCACGCCCTGTTCTCCATCCACCCCTTTCCCCTGTGACAGACACACTGCCTTTCCCTTTCCAGTTCCTGTCACAGGTGTAACACCTGTTGTTCTGAACATAGGCTCCTCCATCCCCAAGGGCTGGTCTTGGCCTGCGGGGGCTCCTAGGGGCCATGCATAGGACAGCCTCGCTGTTTGAGTTAACCGGTGGCCTCTGGTTAACTGCCTGGGCCCCATGCTGTATGTGGGGATTGCTGAATAGTACACGTGTCCCTCAAAATGGAAGGAATACTGTCCAGCGCCCACTTGGTTGAGGTTTAACTCTATTCAAGAATAAGTAGAATCAGCTTATAAGTATACTCTGGCCTGCACACCAACTCCCGACCCAAGCAATTATTTCCTCAGCAACAGCTGGGTGCTAGGCACTGCGAACACAGATCAGTAGTCCCTGATCTGTGTTCCAGTTCCCTTCCCAGCATCCCTGCTAGGAAGGTACCCACCTCACTGGAATGCCTCTGGTGTCAAGGAACTCATTACTTTTCCAGGTAGCTCATGTCTTTGTGCACAGATGTAAGCATGAGAAAGCTGCTGTTATCTCTTGTTATCTCTCTCTCTCTCTCTTTTTTGGTACTGGAAATTGAACTCGGGGTCAATCGACCACTGAGCCACATCCCCAGCCCTATTTTGTGTTTTATGTAGAGACAGGGTCTCACTGAGTTGCTTAGCGCCTCACTGTTGCTGAGGCTGACTTTGAACTCATGATTCTCTTGTCTCAGCCTCCCTAAGTGCTGGGATTACAGGCTTGCGCCACCGCGCCCGGCTGCTGCTGTTTTCTCTTAAGCTCCTTGGCTTTGCTCCTGTAGTAGACATCCTATTTGTTGGGCAGGGAGATGGTGCCGTGGACTTTTGCTCTGGCACCCAGGTGTGTACCAAGTGGAAATGTCTGACTGTGTAGCTCAGAGCTGGGTCAGGAAAATGGCCTCCATGGGAGAGCTAAACAAGAGACTTGGGGGAAGGTCCTAGAAGGGTTTCAAGAAGGATTTTGCATCTAGCACATGGGATTTAGGATGGTGAGGACCAATGGAGCAATTTTTAGTAATCAAGGGAGAAGGAAAGAGACACCAAGCAGTGGTAGTGGTCATTTTGAGCAATCAAGTTATGATTATTTGCTCAGAACATAAAACGAAGCTCAGCCTTTCACTGACGGTCTGATGAGTGAGTCAGAGGAGTTATGTTATATGGTAATTATTACACATTAGCATAACTGCTGACATTGTGCCCAGCTCTGTGCTAAGAACCTTCCTTACATTATCTCATGCAGTGATGAGTTTCTTCTTGAGGCATAAACAATCATGGAGAGGAAAACTGAGGGCCAGAGGGGACTTTGCCCTGAGAGTAAGGCACAGGCGGTCACTATGCTTGCCCTGTTGCTTGGTCTTGTTGGCACTCTGCACCTTTAGGAGGTGGATGAATGGAGTGATTGATTTTATAGGCGAGGTCACTGAGGCCCAGGGAGTTAGGCTGAGTTGCTCAAGCTCTCAGAACTCGCTTATCCTCAAGCTGAGGTCAGAACCAGGTGTCAGGAGACAGGGGTAGAGAGCAGCCAGTGCTTGAGGGCCCTTCCCATCAGTCCTGAGCTGACCCCAGGGAGCATGATGGCATGGGGTGACACCACCATCTGGATCCTCCAGCCCCTCCCCCAGCCCTGGGGGAGGTAAGAGTGGGGTCCCCTTGAGACCTGAGGTCTGGCAGCTCTGAATATATCACAGCTCCTCTGCCACACCAGTCCCCAGTCATGGCGGACAGCTAAACACTTGGTCTTTCCAAGAGGGCCCAGTTTTTCCAGAGCTCTGTATGTGCACTGTTGTCCTCAGGGGTCTTTGCTCAGAACATAAAACTAAGCTCAACTTTTCACTCTGATGAGCGAGTCCGAGAAGAGGGCTGACTCTGGGCCTGGATAGGAGAAGTCCCTGCTTCCTGCCAGGAGCTACTGAGGAAATTTTACATCTGGGCTTATATTTAATCTTCTCAGCAACCTACCCATGAAAAATATATTATTGTTCCTATAGTACAGATGAAGAATTGAGGCTCAGAGAAGTCAAATTATTCACCCAAGGTTGCTCAGCAAATTGATGGCAAAGCCAAGTGCTCATTTTTAGGACTCTGTGGCCATTAGCAGTGCCCCTACTCTTCTCTCCCTCTACCCCTGAATGCTCCTCCCCAGGCCCTGTGGCTGATTCCCTTTTCACTCTACCTCCCTCTGGGTCCTCAGCTCCAAGGTCTACATGGCTGATCTGGAATCTGCGCTGCACTACATCTTGCGGATAGAAGTGGGCAAATTCTCAGTCCTGGAGGGGCAGCGCCTGGTGGCCCTGAAAAAGTTTGTGGCAGTGTTGGCCAAGGTGAGCAGGGCATGGCTTCCTGTGTCTGCAGTCCCTCGTGTGATCAGTGCGCATGCTGTAAACCACAGACATGCCAGCCCCTCCCTCCAGGAGCTCAGGATCTGGCCAGGCATCTGGACCACAGCTGCCCCAGCCTAGCCTGGACTGCTGCCCTCCAGTCTCAGCCCTATCCCACACCAGGCCCCGACTGCCAGGGCCAGCCCATCCCACACAGGGGCCAGGTAGAGCACAGGGCCCGGCTGTTCAGTGACTGTCACTCTGCCCACCTGCCTAAATCTTGTACCTCACTTGAACCCCAAAGTGTGGTATCTCACTCCCTGTTGGGGTCACTGGGAAAGTAGGACCCCTGGGACACAACAGTGAAGAAGAGAATTACCTTTCTTGTCTTCCCTCTCAGTCTGGCCCTGGCCCTGGTCCTGGCCCTGGCCCTAGCACTGCCTGCCTCTTTCCTAGGAGGAGGCATGCTGCTCAGGATGGACTTGATGTCCCATGGGCCTCAAGCCTGGCTCCTTCTCTTAGTTGTATTAGGCCTCCTCTCCCTGGCCGCACCCCTCTGGATCCAGATCCACTGCCTGTGTTGACCATCTTAGGCCCAGGTGGTCACTGCTGAGTTGATTTTGGTGTGGGCCCCTTATGGCTGACTGTGGATTTGGTCACCTTTAGCCCTGGATGCCTGATCCAGGCTGCTCTGCTTGGCACAGGTCTGCAGCCTCTGTGTGTCTCCCCTTGGGAACTTCCTGTCTGTCCCTCTTTCCCACCTTACCCAGAACGGCACTGAGAGGACCCTGTGAAGGATACTGTAGCTGAGGGCAGGATAGTCTGGCCCCCACAGAGGTCCATGCAGGATTAGTCCATTCCAGTAATGGAGACCTTTCCTCAGAGGCCTGAGAACTGCCTGTTCCCCACCTCGTGGGGGGTTAGGGAAGACAGCCTGACATTCAGAGAATGGTCTAGGGCCGTTCTGTGCGCCAGCTTCCTGCCAGCCCTGAGGGGAGCCCTGTGCCCCCCGGGCCTCAGGAGAAGGGTGGCCTTTGCACTTGCACCTCAGCTACACACAAAGCTGACTGCTGTTTGGCCCTTGGTGGGGCTGTTTGTGGCCACATGGGGGAGGATGAGCCCCAGAAAGCACCTGATTAGGGCAGAGGCTTCAGCAGCCCTTGCCCCTGCCGCCCAGCTGCTGGAGTGTTTGGGAGGAGGGAGCCCTCCCTGCCAGAAGCCTGCGCTCTCGTGGGAGTGTCTGGTGGGACTGGCCACTGGGTGGCGTGTGGTCACCAGAGTTTCCCTGCTCCCTGTGGTCCAGATCCTTTTACTTCAGCCTTTCTTCTGACGCTATGGCTTTAGAAGGCAGAAGGTGCCAAGCCAAGATGACAGAAAGGCCGGTGAGGAACGCTGACTTCAGCTGTGACTCTGCGTGAGTCCAGGGCCCTGTGTGCAGAGGGAGCACGTGGAGGCTTGATTCTTTGCACCCACTTCTCATTCTGGGAGAAGGTGTCCAGTCCTCAAGGTCTGATGACATTTAATGGCTTACTCAGAGAATGAGACCTAGCAGTGGGTGTTTCTGTTCAGTTACCATTCCTGTCTCCAGGATCCTTCTCTCGAATGGTTTTCTTTGCCTTTTTTCCCAACAGGTTTCTCAGGGTCATTGTCCTCTCTATATGTCTGTTTTTTTTTCTTCCATATTTTTTATTGATGCATTATAGTTGTACATAATGGTGGAATTTGTTGTTACACACTTGCATATGCACACAATGTAACAATATAATTTGGCTGATATCATTTCCCAGTATTTCCCTTGCCCTCCCCTCCAACCTCCCCCAGTCCCTTTCCTTCACTCACTGATCTCCCTTTGATTTTCATGAGATCCCCCCACCTTTTTCCTTTTTCTCTCTAGCTGCCACATACGAGAGAAAACATATAACCCTTGACTTTTGTGATTTTATCTGACCTGCTGTACTTGTGTCCCTCCTCCTCCCCCACCCCCACGACATGTACATTTGTGCATGCAAACATGTGCATACAAACACACACACACTTACTCTCACTCCTCCCTGGAGTCCTTGTGGCTTTAAAGTGCTGATACTAATCAGATTTGAGTTGACTTATTGTCAAAGTAGCTTTTCATGTTCCTCAGAGACTATTGGGAGTTACCATCAAGATTTGGATCTTGGCTCTAGGCCCCTGGCCTGGCCTGTCCCCACTGGCAGCCAGTGGAATACAAATGAACCATCTTTTGCCAACCTCACCCAGTGGGTCAGTCAGCTGCCCCTCAGAAGACCAGCTGAAAACAGGTCGTGTGGCCAGGATTCCTCGCAGCCTTGAGATGTGGCGTACTGCTAGGTCTTCCTCCTAATGGAGGCGTGTGGTCGAGGGTCAGTGCAAAACCTGAAGAGCCCATCTCCACTCAGGGATTACTTTCTCTTCCCGTTTTCTCTGACCTTAACCAGGTGCCCCAGAGCAAATGTAGTAAGGAATCCATGTTTGTACCTTAGGTAGAGCATTTTCTTGGTGGCTTTGGAACAAGAAGAGAACCCCACCTTAGCCCATGTCTAACAGACCCTGCCCTCTGCAGGACTGTGGGACTCTGACAGAATTGCTTCTCACCCTGCGACTTCCACTTGTTCCTCTTCACAGTATTTCCCTGGCCAGCCCTTGGTCCAGAACTTCCTGCATTCAGTAAATGACTGGCTTAAAAGGCAACAGAAAAAGAAAATTCCCTACAGTTTCTTTAAAGCTGCCTTGGATAGCAGAAAGGAGGTGAGTCTGGGGAGGTAGTGAAGACCTTCTCCTCATGCTTGATACTTTATGGGAATGCCACCTCCACCACTGTTGGCATTCTGGTGATCTTGGTTGGGTCTTTCCATTGATAATTGATAGACTGCTGTTTATTGAGCCCTACACGTATATCTCATTTAATCCTCATAAGTTAGTGGAAGGTAGATTTAGCAAACGAAGAAACAGAGGCTAAGAGAGGTTAAGTGACTTATCTGGGATCCTGCAGTGCCAGTTAGTGTTTGGGTTGGGATTGGAAATGGCAAGGCGCCAGTTTCTAGCTGCCACTGTCCGCTGCCGCCAAGCTTGTTGCCCTCCCAGGCATTACTCTCCAGGGGCACCTCTCTAGGCTTCTGCATGGGCCTCTATTTTCAGAGTGGACCCCTACAGCCAGCAGATGCAGACCTCACAATAGACTTTAGGATGCCAAAGCTTGGGGGAACCTCAGGGATCAGCCCCCTTGTTTTACAGATGGGGAGCTGAGGCTGGGATGAGGGTGTTACTGCATTTGTGGTTTTCCACCTGCTGGGCCTTGGGTGGGTGGCTGCTGGAAGGAAAGTGCCACCTCTGAGGTAATTTGTGCTGGACTTCTAGCCTCCTGGAAGCTTCTTTCTTAAACTCTGTTCCCATCCTTTGCTCCTCGTTATGCACTTACGCTCCCACATGCTCCTTAGGACACTGTGCTTGCCAAGAAGGTGAACTGGGTTGGCTGCCAGGGCAGCGAGCCACATCTCCGGGGCTTTCCCTGCTCCCTGTGGGTCCTCTTCCACTTCCTGACTGTGCAGGCAAGTCAGCAAAGTGTAGACCACTCGCAAGAGCCAGGTAAGTCCAGGGTCTGTTTGCTGGGCTGTGCCTCACCTGTCTCGTGCTGCCCTCCCAGGGATGGTAGCAGGACACCTCCCTGCTGCCCATATTTAGGGGATGGGTCAGAGGCAGTCTTGGGGCTCCAGCAGGATCTCTGCATTGGCAGCTGGCCACACACAGCCAGCATGGAACTGGTCTCAAAATGAGGGACTTTGAGAATTCACCCAGTCTGGTCCCCTGCCTCTGGGAGGATACTCTTAGACTCTGGGGCATGAGGCGCTACTTGGCTTTGTTAAGGCTTATAGCTTGCTTTGTTTTCAGTCCTCATGAAAAATTTGTGATGCTGTTTTTTATACTCTTACAAAGAAAAGAAGTTCGTGATGTCTGTCCATTGCAGTCTATAAAGCTGATACTATGCCTTGTGATTATTTCCCACTGAAAAATAATTTTCCTGAGGAAGATGGAGAATCACATTTCCCCTGCTGCCTCGCTCCCTCCCCAGGCTGCACAGCTGGGCTCTGTGACCTCCAGGCCACACACCTGCTTTTAACACTGAATGGATGGCCATCCAGTTCTGTACACATCTTTTTTTTTTTTTTTTTTTTGATACCGGGGATTGAACTCGGGGGCACTCGACCACTGAGCCACATCCCCAGCCCTATTTTGTATTTTATGTAGAGACAGGGTGTCACTGAGTTGCTTAGTGCCTCACTGTTGCTGAGGCTGGCTTTGAACTCGTGATTCTCCTGTCTCAGCCTCCCTAAGTGCTGGGATTACAGGCGTGAGCCACCGTGCCCGGCTTGTACACATCTCTTGAGAGCCAGGTTTTACCAGGCCCTGGCTTTTCTTGGAGGATCCAGAGGGGAGACTGTCCCTGTTCTCAGTGGACTGCAGGGTATGGCAGGGTGGACAGAGGGCCCTGCTGTGTGTCAGAGCCCACTATTGGAGGACAGGGCTTCACAGGGGAGGAAGAGTGAGGGAGGTGGGTGGATGGGGGTTCAGCTAGAAAAGAAGTGCTCCTGGACAGGGGGAACAGCCTGTTGGAGGCAGAGTGAACTCTGGGAAGCCAGAGTCAGTCGATCTATCTGTCCATACCTGGGGAGGACCTCCACGGTGCCAGTCACTGCCATAGGTGCTAGGGACACAACAGCTCATTAGGCACTAAGTCTCTGCCTCCAGGGTCTAGTATTCTAGTGACAAGAGTGTTCACTCCAGGGGCAGTAAATGAAATCAGATCACTTGGGGTTCCTGATGAACGCTGTGAGGAGGACACAGCAAGGCCGTGTGTGCGGGTGCTGAGTGCAGATGCCATAGCTGGGGAGGTCTCTCTGAGGAGGTGCCCTGTGTTGAGGTCCTCACGAGAGGGAAGCAGGCATGGGGCATCTGGGAAGAGAACCTTCCAGGCTGTCTGGTCAGCTCAGGCAGCCATGACAGGTGCCACAGTCTGGGTGCTTGCAGTTCTGAGGCTGAGATCCAAGATGGAGGTGTGGCAGGCTTGGCCCTATCAGAGGCCTTGCTCCTTGCTCTGTCTTCCCGTGGTCTGCCTTTCCCTGTCTGGCTTCAGAGTTCCTCTTCTTTTTTTTTTTTTTTTTTTTTTTTTTAAAATATTTATTTATTTATTTTTTAGTTTTAGGTGAACAGAATATCTTTGTTTTTATGTGGTGCTGAGGATCGAACCCAGGGCCCCACGCGTGCTAGGCGAGCATGCTACCACTGCGCCACAATCCCAGCCCCCAGAGTTCCTCTTCTTATGAGGACAGCAATCATACTGGACCAGGTCTCACCTCGGACCTCATTTTACCTTAATTCATTAAAGACCTTGTCTCCAAACACAGCCACATTCTGAGGCACTGGTGCTTTGGACTTCAAAGTAAGAATTCTGAAGGAAACCAGGCTCAGTGGCACAAGCCTGTAATCCCAGCACTTAGGGAGGCTGAGACAGGAGAATCACGAGTTCAAAGCCAGCCTCAGCAACAGGGAGGCGCTAAGCAACTCAGTGAGACCCTGTCTCTACATAAAACACAAAATAGGGCTGGGATGTGGCTCAGTGGTCAAGTGCCCCTGAGTTCAATCTCCAGTACCAAAAAAAAGAAAAAGAATTCTGAAGGGACACAGTTCAGCCCATAAGACAGGCTTAGAGCCAGGCAGGTGCAGAGGACAAGTTTTTGTGTGTTTATAGCACCCACAGAAGGCCAGGGTGGGGCCTGGGAGTGAGGGAGCTGAGGCCGAAGGGGGCAGGCAGAGGAGGTGAGCGGGTGGGCATAGGGTCCTTGCTCAAGGATGGTTTTCGATCGTGGTTTCTCATTGTAGGAAACCACCGGCCAGTTTCACAGGGGAGTGACACAATGAGCAATGCCCTAGGACGGCTGCTGGTAGAGGGTGGGCTGCTGGGGGCAACCAGTTAGGAAGCCGTGGACTTAGTTCAGGAGTGATGGACTGGAATGTAGTTGCTGGTGTGCCGATGGAAAGAGGTGGTCAGATCCAGGAATGGTTTGAAGGTAGAGCAGATGGGTCCTAACAGTGGACTGAAGGAAGAAGATGGGTAGGCTTCAGGGGTGTGGAGGCTGAGTCATGCTGGATGATGCCATGTGAGCCGAGCAGTGGGAAGGCTTCAGCGGGGAGAGCAGAGTCGGGGGTCTGGTATATGCCTGTCCGTCATCTGAACAGAGATGTGCACAGCTGAGTCCAGAGTTTGTGGAGAGGTGCAGGATGGGTTAACTTTGTGGTCATTAACACGTAGAGGACAGTTAAAGCCACAAGGCTGGATGAGCTCCCTAGTGGGAAAGTAGAGAAGAGCACCGGAGAAGGAGCCCTGGGCCCAGCAGCACCCAGACCACCACTAGGGGCAGGAGCCAGCAAGGGAGCCTGAGAAGGTGAGGCCACAGAGATTTCAAGAGGACCTCCAAAATAAAGTGTTTCAAGGAGGAGAGTATAATCAGCTGAGTGAACGCAGCTGGAGGCGGCGCAAGATGAAACTGCCTCTGGCAAGAGCTCTTTGAGGGGATGGCTTGGGATGGTGAGGGGTGTAGATGATGAGGACCTAGAGGGTGGCCCTCAAGGAGAGCCGGGGCATAGGAGTTTGGGAAGAGATGGGGTCATCTCTATTGTGACTCCCGGAAGGGGAGTAGGCAAGAGGTGCTGGACCCTTGTCACACAGGTGGGGTACCTGTGCAGAGGTGACTTGGGCAGAGCTGGGGAGGACAGGCAGCAGGGGAGGGAGCTGTGGTGAGGCCTGTGGGGGCAGGCAGCCCAAAGGACCTTGCACATGGAATTCCCCTGTCCCTGCAGCCCCAGGCCAGGAGGTCCTCCAGGCCATCCGGCACTATGTGCGCTTCTTCTTTGGCTGCCGGGACTGCGCTGACCACTTCGAGCAGATGGCTGCTGGCTCCATGCACAAGGTCCGGAGTCGGAATGAAGCTGTTCTCTGGCTCTGGTCTGGCCACAACAGAGTCAATGCTCGCCTCGCAGGTAAGGCAGGGCCACCTCCAAGGCTGCAGTCATCTATGGTTTGGAAGCAGGTACTTCAGAATTTGGGGCCAGAGGCTCCCTGTCACCTTAGTAACACCTGTGCTTCTCAGCTACAGAGCCCTTTCACCTGCTCTGCCAGCCCTGCTAACTAATACTGTATCATTAGAGCCATTTTCTTTTCTTTTTTTTAAATTTTTTTTATTTTTTAAATTTTTTTTTAGTTGTAGATGGACACAATATCTTTATTTACTTATCTTTATGTGGTGCTGAGAATCGAACCCAGTGCCTCACGCATGCGAGGCAAGCGCTCTACCACTGAGCTACAATCCCAGCCCCTCTTTTTTTTTTAAAGAAGTTATTTTTTTAATATATATATATTTTTAATTGTTGATGGATCTTTATTCATTTGTTATTTATATGTGGTACTGAAGATCGAACCCAGGGCCTCACACATGCTAGGCAAGTGCTCTACCACTGAGCTACAGCCCCAGCCCTAGAGCCATTTTCTACATAAGAAAACTAAGACCTTGGTTTTCTGAGGCTATTTCTGTCTTTCGCCTGCACCAGAGCCCCTCTGTATGGCCTGTCCCCATCTCTTATGCCTCCCCTGTTCTGTTTTCTGGCTGCTGGCTCCTAACTGTAACTAACAGGGAGGAGAGAGCTAGGCTCTTCCACTCCCAGGGCAGGGCTCATGATAGAGTGGGCTAGAGAAGAGACAGATGCCAGGGACTGGTTCCTACATGGGCGGCCGTGGCTTCTGCTTCCTGATGTGCAGTGCTTTCCTTCCCTGTGTGCTGGAGTCTGGTAGGTCCTACAGGCAAAAGCTTTAAATTCCAAAGATGGCAGGTGGGAAGGGAGCCATCTATGGACAGGAGACTGCTGTGTGTGGCGAGAGGAGTGCTTGGCTGTGGCAACCCTGCTGGAGTAGGGACCTGGGGGCGGAGCAGGTTAAAGGAGCTGAGCTGAGCGGGTGCAGACACCTGCACTTGGTGTGCTCTCCTGGGGCTTCCTGGTGGACTTAGCAGATGCAAGCCTGTCTTCTCCACTGCCTCTTCCCACCTGCCCCACCCCTGCCACCAAGTGTTCCATTTGACCTTCCTGCCCCATGGCTCAGCAGGCTCCAGCTGCTGCTGGAGGACTAGGATCCAAGGCCTCTCCCCAGGGACCAGGAGCAAGTGCTCCCTCGCCCTGTCGGTGGGATCTTTTCAGGTCCCACTGACAGCAGGTGCCTACTGCTCATTTTGCAGGCCTGATCACGATCGCTTGCTGCAACCTAGGGTTTTGCTTACTGATCCCTTTTCAAAATAACCCTTCTGGCATTTCCATCACTTATCTCTGCTGCTATTTCCTAGCAGTCCACAATCTCTTTCCTTGTTAGAACTATCAGGAGAGATGCTTCCTACAAGAAGGATGGGCTAGGGCTGGGATTGTGGCTCAGCGGTAGAGCGCTTGCCTCGCATGCGTGAGGCCCTGGGTTCGATCCTCAGCACCACATACAAAGCAATAAAATAAAGACATTGTGTCCAGCTACAACTAAAAAAATACTTAGAAGGGGAAGGGGAAGGGGAAGGGGAGGGATGGGCTAATAGGCATCCCTGGGCAATGCTGGGCCTGGATTTGGTAGCTGGCCACCTGGGGTCCTAACAGCCTACAGCTCCAGACTGAGAGTGCCCCCAGGCTTCCCACACCTGCCTCGGGCTTCCTGCCTGCCTACCCCGAGGCCGCAGTGTAGAAGGAGCACCTGTGGAAAGGCCCTGAGCAGTGAGCTCTTGCCTTAAAACATCTTCCCTTTAGTCATCAAAAGTCATAGAGCTTCACTATATAATATTTGGAAAATTTCAGAAAAATGGGGGAAGGAAGTGATAAATACTAGTAGACCAACCAGAGACTACAAAACAAATCATTCCAAGACTTTCTGCCCTTTCCCATGTCTGGTCCAGGATGTAAACGGGCAACAAACCACAAAAGGGTACAGTGGGCCAGGTCACCACTGGGAAGTAGCTGGAACCACAGAGTGCTAGGTGTGGTGGGCAGGAATCCTTGTGTGAGGAGGTGCCAGTGGTTGGGTGCTTGCTGTGAGCCAGGCTTTGCTGGCTTTCCACCTGCAGCTGTCACCTCCGTCCTTTGGAAGGCATGGTGAGCCCTTTTTGCAGATGAGGAAGCTACTGTTTTGAATGGAGGAGGTCTGGGCTCCTGGGCAGGCCCAGAGAGTCACAGCCAGCCTATGTATGCTTCCCTCCCCAGGTGCCCCCAGCGAAGACCCCCAGTTCCCCAAAGTGCAGTGGCCGCCTCCTGAACTCTGTTCTGCCTGTCATAATGAACTCAGTGGGGAGCCTGTGTGGGACGTGGGCGCCACCCTCGACTTCCTCAAGGCCCACTTCTCCCCCAAAAACCTCATCCTAGACTTCCCTACAGCTGGGCCAGCCCCCCGGAGAGGTGCACAGAGTTTGGCAGCTACCCCAAAGCTGGGGATGGGAGTGCTGGAACTGGTGACCAGAAGTTCAACACTGGGTCTTGAGCAGGAAGAGCCCAAAGAGTCCCCTGAAACCTCAGTCTCAGATGTCCCACCTGAGAGCCCTGAGCCAAGTGGCACCCCAGAGCTGGATGCTGGCCTTGGAACGAGCACAACTGCTCCTAAGCACATGGCAGAGTTCCAGAGGAGTGTGCTGGAGCAGCCCCAGGAGCAGCGACACTTGAACAAGCGAGATACAAGGGCTGCCGCGCTGCTGGCTGGGGCCTGGGCTGAAAACCACAGAGGCCCTGCAGCACTGAGGCAAGGAGGCCACGGTTCCAAGCAGTTGGCCGGCATCCCTGAGGGGGAGCCAAAGGCCCTAGCTGTGTCAGGCCAAGGCCAGTGGCTGCAGGTGCTAGGAGGGGGCTTCTCCCACCTGGACATCAGCCTCTGTGTGGGGCTCTACTCCCTGTCCTTCATGGGCTTGCTGGCAGTGTATACCTACTTCCGGGCCAGGATGAGAGCCCTGAAGGTCCATGCTGGTCACCCTGCAGCCTGAACCATCCAGCTTGGGAGGGGCAGGAGAGAGCCGCCATCCCTTGGGCTCTTCTGTCCCCTTGTCCCCTTGCCTTCCTCCAGCCCCTGCCCCTGCCCAGCCCAGGAGGGTGGGAAGTTCAGGAAACCATTTGCTCCAGCGACCCCCCCTGGGTCCACTGGGAAGAAGACAGGAGTAGGGTCCAGGCGCCTCGCCCTGCAGTGGGAGGGCAGCCTTGGGTGCAGGGCTCAGGGCGCCAGCCCTGGCTTCTCAGCACCACATTCCTGTTTTCCAGCTTATTTGAAGCCCTGCCTCATTCTTGCTGAAACCTCAATTTCTTGTATTTGGTCTTAGCCCTAAATTGGGGCAAGTGAGCCTAGAATTTTCAAGGTGTCTTATCCAGAGGAGGGCCTCTCAGGCTAGATGGGCCCAGCGGACCTCCTCATTGTTTGTGTCCTCTCCCTCTGGACACAAAGAGGTCTTTAAACCCGAAAAAGAAGGACCACCTCAGACCCTTTCTGCCTGCCCAGCCTTCAGCTCCTCAGATCTGTGTGGGGCTCTTGGGTTGGGGGGACTGGAAGCTTCTGGAAATAATGCTTTCCAGGTGAGGGTATCTGCTATAAGAAGAGTGTAGGTTGAGGTTGATGTGGCCTTGCCCCGCTGGGCAGGTGACAGTTGCTGGGCTGATGGTATGTGGCTTGACTGGTGGCCTGAGGGGGTGGTGGTAGGGTGTGGGAAAGGGTGCTGGCATCTTCAATGCCTTGGCTTAGCTGTGGGGGGAGGGGAGAAGCTCTACCCATCTCATCTGGGTCTTTTTTTTTTTTTTTTTTAAATCTTGGTCTCCATGCTAATCTTCAGATGTGGAGGGTGCTGGGTTGAGGACAGTGAAAGGAGTGTCCTCTCTTTCAGGGTCCCACCTCCTAGGGGCTATGGGTTAGAGGGTCTGAGGGGAGGACTGGGCTACACATGCTGGTTCCTACCCGCTGCTGGGGAGGGTGCAGAATAAAGCACTCTTGCTAAGGCAGCACCTGTGTGTTCTTTGACTTGCTTCTTGGAGACCAAGGGGCCAGGTCTGGGCAGGATGCACAGTGCCCAACCTCTCCTGTATACAGCCAGCACACAGCTCCATGTCCAGGACATGGACATGGGAGAGACACCCTCCCCACTGCCAGCGCCGCTCAGGGGCCCTGCAGTCTCCACAGGCCTTGGCATAGGCCTGGGTGATGTGCAGCCAGCCCCCTGCACTCTGCACCCCTCCCTGAGAAGGCCTGCCTAGAGCCCTGAGAAGCCTGTTTGCACCTGGCTCAGCTCTTCCTGGAGGGAGGGCTTGTTTATCAGGGCTGGCCTGGGCTGGCTGCTCAGCAGGGAGGGGTCTCACGATTAGAGAGAGCTTGCCCCTAATCCAGCCTGCCTGGTTTTACAAGGATCAGAGCAACTGGTAATGAACCTCATTAAGGGGGAGCAGGAGCCTCAATCGGATTTGGGGTTTTCTCTGACATCTTCACACAGCTCAGATGGCCTCTGCATGGGTGGAGCAGGTGGAAGGCCAAGGACACCCCCTGTGTTGGGGCAGCTGTGGAAGAGGCAGGCAGGGGTCTCCCTCCCTTGTTCCTTGATGTGTCAACTGACCTCTTTAGCTCCTGGGGTGGTTTAGCCTTGGCTAGGGTCATCCACCTGCTCCCTCCATGCTGGGCAGGCTCTCTAGGCCCTGGCTGGGAATCTGAGAGACCCACAGACCTGCACATGATCAAGTAGGGTGCAGGAAGCTCCCAGGGCAAGGCACAATGGCAAGGACAGGGTTCTGTAAGCAAGTCCTGGAACTCCAGGGACCATATTTCCAAGACTAAACCCCGGTGTTGAGGATGGGGTCTCTGCTGGAAAAGCTGCAGGGCTGCCCCAGGCAGTATCTGTCCGCAGGGCCAGACAGGAAACCGGACCTTATTTGGGACCCACTTAGTGGTATGGATTTCCATGTCACAGCAAGCTTCTTTTTGCCCTGTCCCAGCCCCTCTGATTGATAGATGGGGCGGGACTCCTCAGCAGAACCACCCGCCTTTCACTTTGATTTCCCCAGGGCTCTTGTCCACAGCTTTGATAAGCCAGCCTGCCACCAGCTGGTCCCCTCCCCCACCTACGCTGCCAAACAGGGAGCTGGGGCTCACTGTGTCTTTCTATGTTGTTTTTGTGTCCCTTGGGAGGCTTCCATGACAGAAGAGGGTCCCCAGAGGAGCCCTGTAAAGCAAAGGCTTCTTTTGGGGGAGGGGTGGGGGGAGGGACAAAGAAATCTGCGTCTGTCCAACATGTCACCTCCTGAAGGTTCAAGGATGATTTCCTTAAGATGGCAGCCGAGCTGGTTGAGAAGGATGTGTGGGTGTTAGCAAGGAAGATAAGGAGGAAGTCCTGACCAAAGGCAGAGGAGAGAGCATGTGCCCTGCTCAGCAAAGAAAAATAGAAATAGGAAAGATGATTTTAAGCAAAAGACGTTCTTTTTAGGTTTTAAGGATTATCTCAATGCCACATTGGGCTAGAAGCTGGGGATAAAACAGAAGTGACCTTGCCCCACTGTTCCGCTGTCAGAGTTTGCCAAGTTGTCGAGGAAAGGGTTCCAGATTAGGAAGAGTGCCCTCTGGAGAATGGGAGCAGCAAGGAGGGCATCCCAGATGTGGCCAGGAGTGGAGGGAGGGGGGCTGGGGCGACAGTGTGCAGGTGCTCAGGGACCACAGCCTCAGGGCCTGCTTCACTTGGTTGTGTGTTCTTAGGGGACAAAGCAGGGTGGCCTGCCTTTGGCCAGGCTCCTCCCTAGAAGTCTTGGCATGGGCCAGGGAGCCCAAGTGCAGTCCATTCAGGAGGGCACAGAGGGAGCCCTTTAGTCTAGCCTTGGAGGTGGGGAGTTAGCATCTGGATGTGAGTCTAGCTCCTGACACTGGCTGTGTGACTTTAGGTCCCCCCTGTCAGTTACAATAAACTACCTAATTTTCCAGACAGTTGTTCCATGCTGGGCAAACAGTAAGTGCTCAATGATGGTAGCCCACTGTTTATGTCCATCTCCTGTCTTACTAAAACAAACTCAAGGGGCCCCATGTGCTGGGGAAGCTTTCACACAGGATATTCTGTGAAGGTTTCCGAGAGTTGTGCCTGCAGGTGCCTGCCCTTGGGCCACTACATTAGGTACTGCTGTCCCGGGCTCAGCAAAGGCATTCAGTGGAAATAACACTGCCCTTCTCTGTCTACCTCAGCAGAGATAGAGCTCTTCTGAGGCAGGCTTCTAAGAAGGTTTAGAGTTTGTTTCTCTCTACAAAATGTTTATACTACTGCAGAATCAATAATTACCATTTTTAATCTTTGCACTCATTTAAATCTCATTTAATCCCCCAACAGCCCTAGATGAAGAAATTGAGGTTTAAGGAGATTAACAAATATCCTATGCCCTTTATCTCCACGAAAATAAATGACTTTGCCTTTGTTCTCACAAATGGCAAGAGATGGATCTAGGTCTCGAACCCAGACCCGCCCTCTCAACACTCAAGCTATGATTCTCTGCTTTCTCAGTGGATGATCCTATTCATATTCTCTTCCATTTAGATCAGTTACAGAATTGTCTCTGAGACTGAACATGCCAGTCCTGCTTCCTTCCAAAGAGAACATTAACCACCCTTTTGGTTTTCTAAATTTTAAGTCTGGTGATGGGCACCTGACTAGGAGTAGACCATATGGGATGATTTCTGGGGTGTGGTGTGTTGGTGGCAGGGAGTGGGGACATCCTCAAGGAAATCCACCTGTTCTGGAACTCTTGCCCTGTTCCTTGCATAGGGGCAGAAGTGTCCTGTCTCAGGTCCATGGAAGACTAGGTAGAAGAAGGGTCCCTGACCAGATGGATGTGATCTTGGGGGAACCATTCACTTCCTCAGCTTTAGCATCCTCATTCAGATAAAAGGAGGCCACAGACTTAGCTTGGGTCCCTGCCTCTTTCTCACTGCCAGCTCAATGGGGAGCCAAGGTGAGAGTTTGTCCCTGCAGGGCCTCCAGGGGAGAGAACTCCTGGCTGAAGGAGCCACAGCCTCTTGACTTGTGTTCTGATGGAGGTCCAGGACAGCTGTGGAAGAGGAAAGCTCTCACAGCCTGACAGTTTGGGCACAGTGTCCCTAGGCCTCCCCAGCCCTGACCCCACCCAGTTTTCCCTCACAGTGACTTCTCAGCTACCTCCAAGCATTCCTTCTCTGGCCTCTGGACTCCCCTCTCACCCGCCTCTGAGGGGAAGGCTGCTATGGAAGCAGGCTGGCGGGATTCCGGCCTTGGCTTTAAGGACTAAGCCAAATCCCCAGGAAACAGCCTGTATACCTCACCCACCTGTATCTGCTTTTTTTTCTTTTTTGGTACTGGAGATTGAACTCAGGGGCACTCGACCACTGAGCCACATCCCCAGCCCTATTTTGTGTTTTATGTAGAGACAGAGTCTCACTGAGTTGCTTAGTGCCTTGCTGTTGCTGAGGCTGGCTTTGAACTCATGATTTTCTAGTCTCAGCCTCTCAAAGTGCTGGGATGACAGGTGTGCGCCACTGCGCCCAGCTATATCTGCTTTTGTGTCCCCACACCAGGTCAGGCTTTGGGCATCCAGCCTGGCCCAGCCTGGCCCCTCCTGACACATGCTTCCCACTGCTCTGCAGCCCTGAGGGGTCATCTACACCCAAGAGGGAACTCATTGTCCCCTCAGCCCTCCAGGCCCTGCTGGACCTCAACCCTCTGACTGACCCAGCAGTGTGGTCTCCTTAATGGAGGGGCCCTGGTGACAGCTCAGCGTGGAGGAGACCTCTCAGGCTTGGCCTCTCTGGAAAGAACGAGGGTGCTGTTGGCCACAGAGAGGGTCCTGGGACTGCACAGGGCGGATGGCCCAGTCTCTGGTCACCCTCATGGTGCCTTGTAGGTTTCACTGCTGCCTAACGTGGGGTGGGGGACCCAAGCATGGGTCACAGTAAAGAGTCTGGAGGTCATAGGATACAAGTGGGGGTGTCTGAGGATGCAGGACCCAGAGCCAAGGGGCAAGCTCTGGGAGTTAGGAAGACTCTCAACATCCATGTGGATTCTATGAGGGGTCCACTGACCGGGCTGGAGATCCAGGTGCTTCAGCAGACTCTGTTCTCATCTCTACCTTGAGAGCAAGGCCTTCCCCTGGGGCTACCAATTCCAAGAGAGTGGCCTCAAGTGCTGTGGTTAAACTCTGTGTTGGCTCTCAACAGTGGGTCTCAAAGCCTCTGCCCACCACAAAGGTGCAGTTCATAGCTGGAAGGGGTAGAAAATCTCACCCAGCTCGAATTTGTTTACAATGTCCCCACCAAGTTCTCAGCCATCTCAAGGTTCTGGTGGTCACAGAGTTCTGTGTTGAGGGCAATTGTTTACCACTGAGGTTAAGAGTATAGATCATTTGGGGGTGAATTCAGCTAAGATCCCACTTTCACACCAAATACCAAAACTCATGCAAAAACAACAAAAAAGACAGGAAAGCACAGTTGTATACTTTTTTCCTTTTTTTAAAACATTGTTAACTGATACATTAAAAATATTAAAACCAGACATATTAATGGGATAATGTGATTTTTTTTTTTTTGGTACCAGGGATTGAACTCAGGGGTGCTTGACCACTGAGCCACATCCCCAGCCCTATTTTGTGTTTTATTTTAGAGACAAGGTCTTACTGAGTTGCTTAGTGCCTTGTCGTTGCTGAGGCTGGCTTTGAACTTACAATTCTCCTGTCTCAGCCTCCCAAAGTGCTAGGATTATAGGCAAAATATGCCTTTTGAAAGGAAGATAAATAGGATTAAAGGACCTTAACAGCAAGGCGTGCTGGGCACAGTGGTACACACCTGTAATCCCAGCACTTTGGGAGGCTAAGACAGGAGAATCACGAGTTCAAAGCCAGCCTCAGCAACAGCAAGGCACTAAGGAACTCAGTGAGACCCTGTTTCTAAATAAAATACAAAAATAGGGCTGGGGATGTGGCTCAGTGGTCAAGTACCCCTGAGTTCAATCTCTGGTATCAAAAACAAAACAAAACAAACAAAAAGGACCTTAACATTCTATTATAAATAAGAAAAGCACTAAAGCCCTATTGAAAATAATGGGCCAAAGTATTAAAACCAAATGAGAGTTGCCCCTTTTTGCCTATCCTGTTGGCAAAGATACAATAGTAATGCTAACAGTGTTAGGTACAGTAAAGGGAAAGAGAAGTGTCTGTTATCTATTGCTGTGTGGTAGCCTCTCCAGAACTTAGGTTTGGAACAACAGTGGTGGTTAATTTTGCTCATGAATCTGCAACATGAGCAGAGCTCAGCTGAACAGCTGTCTTCCAGTGCAGTACATGAGTGGGACCACCCAGCAAGTTGGTACCAACAGTTGACTGGAAGCTTGATTAGGGCTGAGGGCAGGGTCCTCCGCTCCTCTCCATATGGGCCTCTCCATGGGCTGTCCACAGATGGTGGCTGGATTCCAAGGCCAGTTTAAAAATGACGAGGTGGAGGTAGGTAGCGTTTCTACCTGCTAGCCTCAGAAGTCACACAGCCTTACTTTTGCTATTCTTCATCCATGGAAGCAGAAAGAGTGGCTTACCCAGGGTGGAGGTACAAAGGTGTGCTCAGGTTCAAGGGGATGTCCTCGGCTCCACAATTTGAAAAGGGCCTGACAAACTTCTGGAAAACCATGTGAGATGGGAGATAATGTTGAGGCCATTTTAAGAAAACACAGTCTGCCCCTGAATCCACTCATAAGCTGTCAGTGGAAGCATAAATGGATACAATTTTTCGGAAATATGTATAGTAATTCTTAATGAAATGTAGCTAATAAAATGTTTTAAAAGCCTTAAGAAAATATATATAACCTTTGATCCAGCAATTCTATTTCTGGAATTTATCGTAGGGAAGTAATTGAGGATATTTACTAAGATTTGCTATATGAGAAATATGTGTAATATCAAAGAAAGATTAACCTAAAGCCCAAAATGGGAGATTGATTAAATTTCAGTACATTATTACAATGGAATACAATGTGGACACTAAAAAATGACTTGAATACATACTTTTTTTTTTGTATTGGTACTGGGAATTGAACTCAGGGGCACTCGACCACTGAGCCAAATCGCCAGCCCTGTTTTGTGTTTTATTTAGAGACAGAGTCTCACTGAGTTGCTTAGCACCTCGCCATTGCTGAGGCTGGCTTTGAAGTCGTGATTCTCCTGCCTCAGCCTCCCAAAGTGCTGGGATTATAGGCACGCGCCACCGCACCTGGCTTTGAATATATACTTTTAACCTGAAGTTATTTTTATACTTCATTGTTAAGAAAAATAATCAACTTTTAAAAAGTTCTGTATAGTGTGTTCTTATTTTTGACAAGATGACAAGGTGTATACACACACACACACATATTTGTGGATATTGAATGCATGGGTGAAAACCTGGGATGTAGTGGTTAGTCGTCCGTGATAGATTATGAACATTTCTCTTTCTACTTACCCATGTTCTTCCTTCCTCCCTCCGTCCCTTCTTCCTTCCTTCCCTCCCTCCCTCATTCCTTCCTTCCTCCCTCCCTCCCTTTCTTCCTTCCTTCCTTTTTGCCAATACTGGGAATCAAACCCAGGGCCTTACGCATGCTAGGCAAGTATTCTGCCACTAAGCTATTCCCCAGCCTCCATCAGTTTTTTATTAAATATTACTTGTACAATCAAAAGCACTTTTTTTTTTTTTTTTTTTTTTTTAGTTGTGGATGGACACAATGTCTTTATTTTATTGCTTTGTATGTGGTGCTGAGGATCGAACCCAGGGCCTCACGCATGCGAGGCAAGCGCTCTACCGCTGAGCCACAGCCCCAGCCCCAATCAAAAGCAGTTTTAATGAACCAAGAACATGAACTGTCAATTCACAAAAGAAGAAATACAAAGATCAATAAATACATGAAACAATATTACAGTATTCTATTTTAATAATCAAAGAAGTGAAAAAATGTGTACTCTGCACTGAGCCTTTTTTGAGATGGGATCTAAGTTACCCAGGCTGGCCTTAAACGTTTAATTCTCCTACTTTAGCCTCCCAAGTCACTGGGTTTATAGCTGTTACCACTCTGCACCCAGCTTGCTAGCTTTCTTTCTTTCTTTCTTTCCTTCTTTTTGGCACTGGGGATTGAACTCAGGGGCACTCGACCACTGAGCCACATCCCCAGCCCTGTTTTGTAAAATAAGGTAGCAATATATATCGTTTAAAATGCTTATTTCCTTTGATTCAGTAATACTGCTGCACAAAATCTATCCTAAGGAAATAATTAGAGACTGCCTAAAACCTGGAATAACCTACAAGTCCACCCGCCAGAAGACCTGCCCCCATGGGTCTGGTTCCCACATAGCAGCAGTCAACCATCCCCTTTCTTTCCAGGGCCGTATGCTTCACCTCTCGCCTTCTAATATGAATACCAAGGGGCAGTTACCAGTTACCATTGCATTTGCATTGGTAATTTATGATTTGCATTGTTAATTTAGAGGAGGGAAAAGTTCCCCTGCACTTATGTCTCTAACTACACTGGTCATGTTTCAGGAAAACTAGCAGAGTGCATCATTTGTGTGGGGGCGAGGAGTGTGCCCCGAGCACTGGGTACTCAGGCCGAGACATGTCCAGGTCTAAGAAGGGACCTCGCTCATGGCACTTGTTTATCTCTGCTGCTTACCCCATAGATTTCAGTTGTGCCTATGTTAGACTCAGCTGAGATGTCACTCCCTCTGGAAAGTCCTCCTGGCCTCAGTAAATCTAAGCTAGGTGCCACTCCCTGAGCACCAAGAGCACCCTCGGGCGCTCCCACAAGAGTACTCACCACACTGCAGCGGGGTGACTGTTTCCTCCATGAACACAGGATGGTTGTCTTTGCATTCATTGCAGACCCTGGCCTAACCAGGTGCCTGACACATAACAGGTGTTTAGTAACCGTCTTGTGCATGAACAGGGACACATTCGAGGATCCGCACATCTCAAAGCATGTCATTCATGTTCATAACCTGTCAGTGCCGTGCACAGTGCCTTCAACATCAAAGTGCTTGCAAAGGTTAAGTGAGCCGGCACGGTGGCGCACGCCTGTAATCCCAGCACTTAGGGAGGCTGAGACAGGAGAATCGCGAGTTCAAAGCCAGCCTCAGCAATGGCGAGGTGCTAAGCAAGTCACTGAGACAATGTCTCTACATAAAACACAAAAGGGCTGGGGATGTGGCTCAGTGGTCGAGTGCCCCTGAGTTCAATCTCCAGTACCAAAACAGCTACACTGTGGGAAAAGGGTGATTTTAGGGTCAAGAAGACTTGGGTTCAAATCCTGATTCTCCCACTTACTAGCCACCTAACGTTGGGCGGCTGCTTCCCTGAGGCTGGGATTCTTCATCTGCACGAAAGACCATGCAGGGTTAACAGTGTGGCCGACGTGCCCAGCACCTAGAGGGAGTTCAGCTGTGATCTCATGATTAGCATCCCTGGCCTCCTTTACTGTCACAGTGGGCCAGGGCTTCTGATGGGGTGGACCTTAGACACACAGGCAGCAGCACTGGGAGCAGTGTGAGCCCTGCGGGAGGCACTGGGCACCGGCATCGTAAGTGACACTGTGTCCTGGACACACTCTTATGGGGAGGAGTACCAGAAATGAGGGGCACTGCTTGCTCTGGGGAATTCCCTGGGGGTCTTTTCTCTGGACGCCCAGTACCATTCTTCAAAGGCAAAAAGCACTTGATGGCTTCAAAGTCCTTATACTTCCCCAAGTCCTTTCTCAGTAAGCAGCTCTGCTAGGGACCTCTGTGCTCTCCACACCTGTTCTCTGCACAGAGCAAGACTCTACTAGCACCAGTGGCACCTGGTTTTTTCACTTGATGCTCAGGATGGCCCTTCCTGTCAGCATAGCAGTGTCACTGCCTGTCCATCTCAGATCTTCACCCCTCCCCTGGCCCCTGCTTTGAACTCAGCTGCCACTTAGTCTTTCCCTGGGAAGTCTCTGGCTCCTCCAGCTCTCCAGCTCTCCAGCTCTCTGAAATCCAGCTCCTAGTCTTGATCCCAGCAGGGTTCTGCTTCCTCTCCCCAGGACTAGAAAGCTCCCCTTTCCCATCCTGTTCTGATAGCCCTCCTGCTCTCTTCCTTTTTTAAAAATTTTTTAATTTTTTTACTGCAGTCTCTACTGTCCCTTGGACTCCACTCTCTCTTTTTCTGCCCCATGCTGAGGAAGCCCCTAAAGACTGGTCCCTGTTCACAGTCTTAGCATCTCCCTTTTACCAACAGGAATAATAGTCAAGTCTTAGTTTAGCTCTGTGACTCCACTGTCTGACCCCAACGTGCTTTTCCTCTCCTCTCTTCCACTACAGATCATGGCCCCATGGCTGGCTCCTTCTGTGGCCTTGAGGAGTTTAGCTTTTCTTAATCTCAGTTGTTTTTTTTTCATCACTAAAGTAAGGTCAGTAAGATTGGGGCATGAGGGACAGGGTGGAAATAGGAGAGAGGTCTCTGGTTACAGTTCTGTGGCAAAATGACAGGAATAGACGACTATAATCAGGTAAAGGAATGAATGAGGAGCTAACAGTGATAAATGGAGAGGAGAAAATAAAAGAGACAGTCTTATAAAGGACATAAAGAGCTCACTAAGTGGACAGAGCTTCTATGGTTATGGCTGGACCATGTAACATTGTAAAGCTAGGGGCTGGGGATGGAGCTCGGTGGCAGAGCAGCATCCTCAACCTGTACAAGGCCCCAAGTTCAATCCCCAGCACCAAGAAAAAAAAAGGAGTTCTCAAATCATTGTAAAATCCAATCAAGCCGGCACGGTGGCGCAAGCCTGTAATCCCAGCTATTAGGGAGGCTAAGACAGGAGAATCGCGAGTTCAAAGCCAGCCTCAGCAATGGCGAGGTGCTAAGCAACTCAGTGAGACCCTGTCTCTACATAAAACACAAAATAGGGCTGGGGATGTGGCTCAGTGGTCGAGTGCCCCTAAATTCAATCCCTGGTACCCTCCCCCCAAAAATGACATCATAAATCAATGCATTGGCCACTCTGACCAAGAAAGTGGCCATAAGACGGAGAAAAAGAAAACCAGCCTCTGCTTTATACCAAAATGGGATGGTTTAGGCTTAGAAACCTAAACAGGAAAGATAAAAATGACAAAGCTAATCAAAGAAAATACAGAAGTGGTGGGAAAGTGTTCTGTAAACAAGATGCAAAAAGCCCAGACTGTGAGGTGGAGTGTCATCACTGCTCCTGTCTCACAATGAGGAATCCCTGTCCACAGTGAGAGCGCGAGAAACTGCACACTGGGAGAGAAGATCACCAGCGTCTGAACAGCTGCCGCCATCATTCTGGGCACCTGAGGACAAGCCGATTGCGGAGGCCTGGCAGGAGACTCTCCAGGCCCTGGTGTCCAGGGGCAGGGCCCTGAGATGAACTGGGATGATGCAGCAGGTGAACGGCACGCCAGGGCCAGCGGCCAGGTTTGCTGGTCAGCCGGCCAAGCCTTCTCCCAACCAAGGCCCAGCACTCACTCTTGCAGGCCGTTTTCCATCACAGCCCGCCCCAGCTCAGACCTTGAGTACCAGCCCTGAAATGGGTGGTAAAATGGACAAATTAGCCTGGTGGGTTCCAATTTTCACTCTCCAGGAGCAATTCCCTGCAGGCCTATGCCAGAGCACAAGTGTGAAACGCAGCCTTCACGGTGGATTACCAACCTAAAGGAAGCTGTCGCCTCCAGCTGGAGGGAGAGCGCAGCTGATTCCTCTGGAAGAATTCCTTCCTGTGTCTAGCCTGTGGCCTGAGCAACACTCCTTGTCACCACCCTCCTGCTTCTGTGTCTGAAAAGACTGAATGGATGTTGTGGGCGTGTTTGGAGGAGGTGTCAAAGAATTTGTGGACGTTTTAAAACTCGCTATAGGATTGGCACAGTCTCCTAAGAAGCATTGCTCCTGAAACTGTCCCTTCCAGAGGAGAGCTTTGGGTGGGCTTCTCCTGGGGGAGAACGGAGGGAGGGGGCCATTATGCTCATAGCAGATATTTATGAGGCGCCCTGCCCTCAAGGAGCCTGATCCCTAGAGTTCCCTGCAGTACTCTGGGAAATGAGCGTAAAGAGAATTGCGGGTGCTGTGGGAGCCCAAGAAGTCACCTCTTTCTCATGGTGAGGTGGGGGCCAAAGGAGTGGCCCTATAGGAAGAGCAAGGAGTTCACCAGGAAAGTCACATGAGTGGCGAGTGGAGGAATAAGTTGGGCAGAGGCAGCAGGAGCCAGTAGGTGGGACAGGAAACCAAAGGAACAGTCTGGAAGTAGGGACTGGATCCTCAGGCAGGAGTGCCTCAGGCATTAGGAAGTCCTCATCTGAGAGGTCTAGGCCTGAGATCCAAGTTCTCCATCGCCTGTAACGTGGTGAGACCTTGGTGTGGCTGTCCAGCTTAGCTCTGCCTGCTTCTCCAGCTGCCCCTCTGAGGGCAGGCAGCTCCCTCCCAGGTGGGGCAGTAGGGCTTGTGATTCCCTGGGCCTCAGGCTTCCTCACTCCCTGGCCTGTGTGTTCTTCTCCACACGTGAAATCCTTTGCCACCAAACTTATGCCTGGGGCAAGTGTCATTCATTTGCTACTAGAGTACATCTGTGCTGAGGGATTATTTGCAAAGCATATGTATTACATTCAAACCTGGCCCCTGGCCCTGGCGTGCCCTGCTGCGACATTCCAGTTGTTGATCTCCACACCCTGCCCTTCCCAGATCAGGGTCTGGAGAATCTCCTGTCAGGCCTCCTTGACTGGCTTGTCCTCAGGTACCTCAGGTACAGGTACATGCCTGTAATCCTAGCAACTCAGGAGGCTGGGGCAGGAGGATTGCAATTTCAAGGCCAGCCTCAGTAGTTCAGTAAAGCCCTAAGCCCTAAGCTGAACTTGTCTCAAAATAAAAAATAAAAAGGGCTGGAGATGCAGTGGTAAAGTGTCCCTGGGTTCAACTTCCCAGTACCAATTAATTAATTGCACAGGGACAATTTCTATTTCAGCAAAATGACTACTCCTCAAAACACTTCCATGTCACTCACAAATATCTGAAAATATGATTAAGTCAAAGACTGTGGCAGGAGCCCATTTGCCCCCTGATTCCAGCCCTTGCAGGGAGTCTGGGCTGTGTGACTACTTGCTGCCAATGAGATGTGCGGGGAAGTGACCTCGTCACCTCTACACCAAGGTGCCAAGCTCTCCTTTTTCTTCCTCTGTCTTGGCCACCAAGGAGACCACATGTTCCAGGTGATGTCGCTATCAAACATCAGATCCTCCTGCCAACTCTGTCGTTCTGAGATTTCGGGGTTTATGGGATGCCGCACCGTGGTCTGGCTGTTTTTGTCCACTGCTATCTAGCAAGCTATCCCAAATGTCAGAAATTGCAACCGTGCCCATTTTCTTGCTCATGACTCTGCAGTCTGTGCTAGATTCTGCTGGGCAGCTCTTCTGCAGGTCTCGCCAGGATCCTTAATGTGGCTGTGTTCAGCTGGTGGGTGGGCTGAGGGCAGGGCTTACGTGTGTGTGTGTGTGTGTGTGTGTGTGTGTGTGTGTGTGTCTCCAGCCCCTTCCATATGGTCTTTCCTGTAAACTAGTTGGGCTTCTTACTCGGGCTCAAAGCTCTCCAAAGTACCACGCCTTCTTTAAGCTTAGCTCTAGAAGTGGCACAATGTTACATCTGCTGCATTTTATCTGTTAAAGCAAGTCACAGGTCCAGCCCAGACTAAGGAAGGGACTTTACAAGGACACAAATCCAAGACATGGTTGAGTGGAACCACCTGTGTAACACACTGCCAAAAAACCAAGTAACTCCAGATGCTAAATTCAACTTTAAAAATATTTAAAAGATGGGCGTAGTGGCACACGCCTGTGATCCCAGTATCTGGGGAAGCTGAGACAGGAGAATCGCGAGTTCAAAGCCAGCCTCAGCAATGGCGAGGCGCTAAACAACTCAGTGAGACCCTGTCTCTACATAAAACACAAAATAGGGCTGAGGATGTGGCTCAGTGGTCGAGTGCCCCTGAGTTCAACCCTGGTATGAAAGGAAGGAAGGAAGGAAGGAAGAATTTACAATAATTTAAGTGCTGGCTGTAAAGCATATGTAACACACCCAAATGGGGAAAAGCAAACTTCAAGCTGAATTTACTCAAAGGCAAAACTTCATGAGAAGTAATAGTCCTATTGTAGAACCACCTAGAAATTGTCTTGGCTTCTGACACCTGCTGACCAGCACCCAAGGATGCAGCAGACACGATTCCATGGGGTTTGAATTGATGGCCTCTAAGAAGCCTTCTAAATTTGAGGTGTGATCCTGTGATACTAAGAGGCACATGAGGATTGCCTCCTGAGACTGGTGTGGCCAGGACTGGGAAGCCAGGCAGCAGGGGGCATGCATCCCTGGCATAAGGACCACGCCAGAGCCCCTCAACCGCAGGAGGCCCCAGGCTGATTCCAGCCACCAGTGCCTGAAGCAGAAGGCTGGTGCCTGGGTTTCTCCCAGGCTTGTTCCTTCTTTAGCTCTTGTCATAGGAGACCACGTGGTGGACGTAATGAAGTCCACAGAGGCCGCTGGAAGTGCATAAAGAGTCAGGGACCATTACAGATGAGAGGTAAGGGGGGCCCTGACAGCCACATATCTGTGACTCTCTAGCCGGCTGACCACACCAATAACAGGTCTAATAACCTAACCAGGCCTGAGAGAGCCACCACGGCTGCTCCGCTGCTCCCAGGAGCGAGAACTGATGCTACTTCCCAGCCTCACTGACCCAGGGAGGATGTGCTTGGATTTTCCCCTGGTCCTGGGTTGTTATAGGAGTAGGTTATTTATAAACTCATTTACTCTCTCCATTCATGTAACAGATATTTACTAAGAAGCTATAAGACACTGGGCCCTGTGATAGGAGCAGGAAATAAATGGTAAACAGGTAAACAAGACCATTTCTTCTCCTCCTCTCCCTTTCCCCCTTCTTCTTCACAGTCTGAGGATTGAACCCAGGAGCTCCCTACCACTGAGCTATATCCCCAGTCCTTTTTATTTTATGTTTTTTTGAGACAGGGTCTTGCTAAATTACCCAGGCTGGTCTTGAACTTGTGGTCCTTCTGCCTTAGCTTCCCAAGTAGTTGGCTTTACAGGCATGTACTACCACGTCCAGCTTACAAGACCATTTCTTTATGGTCAGAGAGAAGTAAAGAAAGGGGCCCAAGACTTCATAATAATGTTACCCTGCAGAGCACCTGCAAAGGGCTGGACACTGGCCCTGGGAGTCGGTGCTGGCTCCTAAGAGGTGGGGATTGTGGAAGCTTCTGTGTGGTGGAATCCCCTGCCGAAGGTCTCACAGCAGGTGGGTGGAGTGTGCCCAGCCTGAGATGCTGAATGCCTTTACAAGACCAGCCAGGCAGGCCTGCAGAGGGAAGCCAATGAGAATCAGCAGTCTCCTAGAGTGCCCTCCTAGAGCCACCCGTGGAGTCCCCATGAGTGAGTGACTGGGTCAACATTGAGGTACCCAGCTGGGCATGGTGGCACACATCTGTAATCCCAGCGCTTTGGGAGGCTGAGACAGAAGAATCATGAGTTCAAAGCCAGCTTTAGCAATGGTGAGGCATGCTAAGCAACTCAGTGAGACCCTGTCTCTACCTAAAACACAAAATAGGGCTGGGGATGTGGCTCTGTGGTTGAGTACTCCTGAGTTCAATCCCCAGTGCCAAAAAAAAAAAGATTGGGGTACCCAAGTCTCAACAAGAGCAGGAGGGTGTGTTATAAGGAGTGTTCCTATCATGAAGAAAGCTGGAATCCCGAGGAGGGAAAGGATCTCTGTGCTTATGAGGGCAGGGGATACCTGGAAGGAGTGTTCCCTGAGAACAGGGAACTTGTCAATACTATTTGGTGTGTCCAGGGCCAGGCAGCCTGGACCCTGAGAAGCTGGATCAGCCTCTATGGGAGGAGTCAGGCTAGCTACACACCAGCCAGCTCCCAGGACTCCCAGGACCTTCAGATGCTAAATGGTTGGGCAGAAACAGTCCCACTGAGAGAGACCCTGAGCTGGAGGGTGTGGGCAGCCACAACCCACCACCAGCCCAGGAACACCCGTCCCTACCTCCCTCCTTCAGGGTCTTCCCTTTCTGAAGGTCTTCCCTTCCCCCAGGGAATACATATCCCTCGCTCTTGGAAAGAATAGAGACACATGACTTAACCTTTGGCTAAAAGGTTAAGCACTCAGGACTGAAATTCTGCATCCCCTGGGTGCAAGGGCAGCCTTGAGAACAGGGTCACAGAGCCTCAGTACCTCTGGTCAGAGGGTGCTTCATGCACTGTTCTCAGATCTCATTTTAAGCTGTGTCTGCTTAGGTTTCTCCTTGTTCTACAAACTGTGGGCTGGCTCTCCTCAGAACATGTGGCAGGATAAAATTTTGTTGAACAAACAAAATAATTTTTTTTTTGCTACCAGGGATGGAACTCAGGGGCACTCGACCACTGAGCCACATCCTCAGCCCTATTTTGTGTTTTATGTAGAGACAGGGTCTCACTGAGTTGCTTAGCGCCTTGCCGTTGCTGAGGCTGGCTTTGAACTCGTGATTCTCCACCTCCCAAAGTGCAGGGATTACAGGCATGCGCCACCGCGCCCAGCAATGAAATAATTTTATAGCTAGAAACTGAGGAAAATCCAGAGAGTTTCCAGTCAATATGGAGAGTAGAAGAGGGACCATCTCTTCATGGGTCAGATGGCCAGCAGCATCCAGAGGAGGGACTAGCCTGTTGAGATTGGCCTGTGAATCAGGGATATGAGGGGACCCTATTGCTTAGAAATAAGGGTTCAGTACTGGCTTTCAAGGCTTCAGATCTAGACCCTTCTGCTAAAGCGAGGACACACATGAAGGGTATGGACATACAGTCCGTGGCAAGGACAGCCCCCAATGCTTGCTGGACTCTGAGTGTGTCCTGAGGCACACAATGTCCCACATGGTGCATGTGATCATCACAAAGCCCATTTTTAAAAATTTATTTATTTGTTTGTTTTTGGTACCAGGGATTGAACCCAGAGGCACTTTAACACTGAGCCATATCCCCAGCCTGTTTTAATATTTTTTACTTAGAGACAGGGTCTCGCTGAGTTGCTTAGGGTCTGGCTCAGTTGCTGAGGCTGCCTTTGAACTCGTGATCTTCCTGCCTCAGCCTCCCGAGCCACTGGGATTACAGGTGCGCGCCATGAAGCTGAGTTTATTTTACCATTCACTATTATGCTCCACTAATCTGCTATCACACTTGACATTCCCCAACGTCAGCCACTTACAGCTCTGTACCTACCTCCTGTTTCCAACCCTGACTTATTGAGACTCCGCCTCTGGCTCACTTTCATTCCTGCCCACTGCCTGGTCCCCTTCCCCATCTTTCCAGATGCCTCCTAACTCCCAGACCCCTGAGGTAGAGCAACCCTCCTAACCACTCTGGTGCCCAGCAGTCTCTTCCCGACAGCCTCTGACCTCCCCCATGCTGGCTCCAGACCTCGCCAGGGCACATGCCATCTCTGCCCCTCTGGCGCTGACTGTCCTTGTTTCTGCACATGCTATGACACCAGCCCTCAGTGTTCTAGGAGGACCTTGAGGTGCTCATTTCCTCCCAGCCACCTTCACAGGGGGGTGCAGGGCCATGAGTGGTGAGATAAGGGTGCTCCCAGGCAAGCTGGTGGGGGAGGAAAGTGGGATGGCTGGGACTCCAGAGGCCACTGACCTGACTCTTGCAGTGAAGGGACAGAGCTGGACAGGCCCTGGGTGGAGGTGCTGGGCTGAGCTAATCACCTAAATGGACGCGGGCTGTTGAGAGACAGGCTCTATTCCCTAATAGAATTTGCCCTCAAGTGCAATTTAATTTTCTCTGAGGCGGTCTCCAGCCCCTGAGCTTCCCTCCCGCTAGGCAGACCCTCCTTTCCCAGCTTCCAGGGGGAGCAGAGACCTTCCTCTCAGAGAAAGGAGGAGAAGGCCTCCTTTGGGCTCAGCCGGGCTCAGTTTGGAGCATCCCCACACCCATGGCGCCCCTTCCTGGCTCCCTCTCTGGATGCGAGAAGTGGCTTCCCAGATCCTGACTTGTCCCTGGCTGCCTGGCTCCTGAGAATAGCCATTCCAGTGGTCCTCCTACCTGTGCTCACCATGAAGGCAGATTCTTCCCCTGGCCTCTGGTAAGTTCACAAGCTTCCAGAATTCTTTTTGTCCTGCTTAGAGTCAGAGGCTTGGGGAGAGGGCATCGTCAGGGAAGCTATGCGGGGCACTTGGAGGTGGGAGGGGCTGGGCCCACGTGCACCCGCTCAGGGGCCTCAGTGCAGCAGGCAGAGATTGGCTCAGAGCCCTGTGGTTTGGGGCACAGGCCAGCTCTTCTGCACCCTGGGGACCCTCCTGACTCAGCAGAGCACTCCTGAGCCTAGCTTTCCCTGCAGCCAACTCCCACCTCTGAACTCAGATTGAGGCACCCTGAAACCCAACTCTGGGTACTGGGAGTCTTGGAAACTGTGAGAATTTGGACTCAGTCTCCCACTAATGTCAGGGTAGAAGAGGGCACCTTCAGCAGCTGCTTTCTGTTTCTTCCCCTAAGACCCCCTTGGACCACTGCAGCCCCTTTCCTGGGCAGCAGGAGTGCAGGGAGGTCTGGGCAGAGCTCTGTGGTCAGGGGCTCTGGTCGGGCAGCGAGAGGGCGAGAACACAAAGAGAAGCCAAGGGGGGATGCAACTGTGGCGAGGGGAGCAGAGGAGAGGGCTGAGCCCACGGGGTTAGCCCAGGTGGGCTTTTAGGCATGCAGGCAACTTGCAGGGTGCAGAGTGTGCCTTAGACTTCGGTCAAGCTGCTGTCTGGTCCCTGTGCTCTTTATCTGGCAAGCCCTGGGAAGGAAGCACTGGAATTCTTCTTTCTTTGCCATCAGAGCCTTAAAAGAGCAGACGGCGGGGCTGAAGGTGACAGAGAATGGATGGCTGGCAGGTCAGGGTCAATTGCAAAGGGGAGCTGGTCCTTCCTCAGGCTCAGCCACCTGCTCTCTCTCTTGCAGCTGAGGTCTGCCCATCAGTGCCAGGGCCCATTGCTCCTAGAGCTACATTTTGGGGCATCCACACCACTGACCCACCCAGCAAACGCTTATTAGTCCCTTACTCAGTGCCAGAGACTGTGCTGGGCGCTAGACGGAGAGGGGACTGCCTTACGCCTGGCTGTGTGTTGTGTGCCTGCGTGCCTATAGTATCAGGCAAGTCAGAATGCCCTGGAACAGTGCTGCTCAATAAGAACAGAATGCCAGCCACTTAGGTAGTTTTTTTTGTTTTGTTTTGTTTTGTTTTTGGTACAGGGGATTGAACTCAGGGGCACTCGACCACTGAGCCGCATCCCCAGCCCTATTTTTTTTTTTTTTTAATTTTTTTTTAGTTGTTGATGAACACAATGTCTTTATTTTATTGCTTTGTATGTGGTGCTGAGGATCGAACCCAGGGCCTCACGCATGTGAGGCAAGCGCTCTACCGCTGAGCTACAATCCCAGCCCCCCCAGCCCTATTTTGTGTTTTTATGTAGAGACAGGGTCTCACTGAGTTGCTTAGCACCTTGCCGTTGCTGAGGCTGGCTTTGAACTGGCGATTCTCCTGTCTCAGCCTCCCTAAGTACTGGGATTACAGGCTTGCGCCACCGCACCCAGCTCACTTAGGTAGTTTTAAACCTTATAGTAGCCATGCTAAAAGAAAAAACAAGTGAAAATAATGTTAATAGTTTTTAAAAGCCCCATATATCCAAATATCCAACATATCCAAAATAGTATAATTTCAATACATAAAATGTAAAAAAAAATTAATGAGATATTTTACATTCTTTTCTAAAAAAAAAACCTTCAAAATCCAGTATGTTATTTACATTTATAGCACATCTGAACTGCCTCATTTTACTGCTCTGTAGCCACACGTGGCTAGTGGCTGCTGCACTAGACAGCAGAGTCTGAGTGCACGCCTGCACACGGTGTGGTCCCTAGGGCCACAGCAGCTCTTTAGGAAGAGGCTCTTAGGCCGCAGACCTACTGAGCCAGAATCTATAGTGTTTGAGCAAAATCCTCATGTGACTGATTATGTGCATGGTGAAGTCTGAGGAGCTGTTGTGGGAAGGGCCCAGAGGATGGAATAAACATTTATGGGGTGTTTGCCTTGGGACTCTTCATATTTGTACCAGAAGAATTATCAAAGTATTGATGTTCCCATTCCAACACAGCAAAAGGGAAGCTCAGAAAGTTTAACTTCCCACCACCATAAAACTCAGATGTAGATTAGAGCCAGGATTTACTTCCTCTCCAGAACACTTCCTCAGGTGAGCTCTTGGGGAAGTCCTTTGTCCCCCAAAGCTCTCAGTATTTTATTTATTTATTTATTTATTTATTTATTTTTGGCACCAGGGATTGAACTCAGGGACACTCGGCCATTGAGCCACATCCCCAGCCCTATTTGTATTTTATTTAGAGACAGGATCTTACTGAGTTGCTCAGTGGCTTACGATTGCTGAGGCTGGCTTTGAACACATGATCCTCCTACCTCAGCCTCCTGAGCCGCTGGGATTACAGGCGTGTGCCACTGTGCCCAGCAGCATTTTATCCTTGACCAAAAGTGACCACAGTCCCAGTGTCCTGGTCCCTTTTCTTCAGGTCAGTGTTTTCAAGCAGAAGGTTAGTTGCAAGCTCTTCAGAGTGAACCAGGGCTGTGAAAGGAAGGCCCAGCAGTGAGAACTGGGGGGATGGGTGTCCCCTTCCTTGCACACTAAAGATGTTCATATCTAGGGGAGCGAGCTACTGTGTGCCGGGCCCTGTGCTAACAGCTTTGTCCTTCTTCTGCCAATGCTGTTAGGAACTATCCCATTGTACAAATAGGTAAGTGGAGGTTCAGAGTTGGATACACCCTGGCAGTCAGCAGAGAAGGCTGGCACTGAAGTCCATCTGGTTCCAGAGTCAGGAGTCTGGTCCTTGCCTCCCCACCTCTCTTCCCACAAACCTCCTGGGCCTTTCTCCTGTCACCTCTGCCCACATCTAACACATCTACATTTTTGGTTGTAAGTCAGTTCCTGAGAGAAAACTGCTGAGTTAAGCTCCTCCATAAAAATCCTTCGCCAAGACGATGACGGAGTTGTTTTATAGATTAGCTGTGACACCTGCAGCTATTTCAAATGGAGCCAGGCTGGACTTTCCACCCCTCCCCCTCCCCACATACAGCGTCCTCTTTAGGCTGAGGCAGTGGATCACCAGTCCGCAGCTCTAGGGCTGAGCCCCATGCAGGGCAGTGCAGATAGCTCCACCGTCCCGCACTTCTTTCTCTTCTACAGAGGTGGGATGCTGTGTGCCCACCTGTCTTGTGTGGCCTAGGTGAAGAAAGGTGAAGAGAGGTATGGGAGGGCCCATAGCAAATGGAAAAGCTCTATAAAAACGTTGCCTCCTAGGATCGTTCTTGCATTGAGGGGCCTGTGTGTCCCGGAGGTTGAAGAGGGAAGGGGGGAAGGGAGAGAGATTCAATTAAGCAGCATCGGAAGGCCAAGCTGCTCCTTCAAGTAAACTTGGACATGAACTGAAATCAGAAGGCAAGGCATGGAGAGCATGGTAGCAAGGTGGTGTGGGTGGAAGAACTCCAGAAGAAGAGACACAAAATCTCCCCAGCTGTACCTCCCTGTTCCCTTTGTTTGTAGCAAACACGGGAAAAGGTACCTCTTTCCATGATGAAGTGAGAGCTTTTCCCAAAAGAGCAAAAAACGTCACCCAAGAAGCCCATTGACCTCTGCTTGTGACCAAACTGAAAGAACAGGTCTCCACCTCCAAAGGGGAAGCACAAAGGCTGGCCGTGACCCTGGGTCTTTCTATCCCAACTGCATTTTTAGGAAAGATGAGCTTCCAAATTCCAGTCTTTGCTTAAAAACATCCGGAGAGTTTTTTGTGCCTCTGTTTCTCCCATAATATAAAACAAGAAAAAAAAAAAAAAAAAAGAAACAGCAAAATATTGCAGAGGAGCTTACTGGGTGCTCTGGAGAGTGCTGTTGTGTCCCGTTTTGCTGGTGGGATGGGAAAGCAGAAAAAGCAGTAGCCCCCAATCCAAGTTGAGATTTGAACGCAGGTCATCTGAGCCCTTTAGCTAACCCAGTTCTCCCTCCCGCACAAGCCAGGCAGGTGCACCTGGAGAATTTTGCAGACATTTTACAGAAGTGCTGCCCCAGTCTTGGGCAAAGGGAGCTATGTGGACTGCCGACAGTTGGTACCCCAGGTCACTGCCTCCAGCACCAATCACAGGGCTGCCAATCACGGGGCTGGTTGAATTAGCAAGTTAAGGAATGATCTAGGCATTCTCAATTTTTGATGGGACTTAAAGAGAACTAACTCTGAAGTTGGAACAAAACCAAATTCTCAGATTCATTCCCTAGCTCCTGCATGCACAGGGGCCGTGGGGTAAGATGGCTGCACAGATGGGACGCAGAAAACTCGGCTTTGCTGTGTCATGTACTCTGCATGGACCAATCATCCGGCTATGCCCAGGGATCTCCAGATAGGAGCTACTTGATAGCTAGCTGTGGTGGCGCATACCTGTAAATCCTACTGCTCAAGAGGCTGAGGCAGGAAGTTTGCAAGTTCAAGGCCAGCCTGGGCAACTTAGCAAGACACTATCTCAAAATTTTTAAAAAGGATAAAAAGGACTGGAGATGTAGCTCAGGGGTAGCATGCCCCTGGGTTCAATCCCCAGAACCAAAAAACAAACAAAGGAGTTATTTGATGAGGCTGGTGGTGCTAGCAAGATCAGAGCCACATTGCCTGTAGACGCTTGGGGCACATCACGTGACCTTTGTGCCTCACTTCCTTCACCTCCAAAATAAGGTAAGATAGAACCTGCCTGGAAGGATGTGAGGATTAAACAAACAATACAGGGCAGAGCTCGGCCATCACAGGCAGAGTGTTAGCTGTTGTTGATTTCCTGGTCTCTCCAAGGATCTTAGTGTCCTTTTCTTGTCCTGTTTCTCAGCCATTTACTGAGTCAGAATCATCTTTTCGGAGTTCAAGGCCCCAGTGCTGAGCCACCTCCTTTCCATATCCCTTCAATTCCTGCGTCAAGGACACAGGGCAGGTTTAAGAAGGGGCATCCACCGCCTTCTGATGAGCATCCTGGCAGGAGCGAACCCTGCCAGGTTCTGGGAAGAGGACACAAATGACAAAGTGGTGGGTCCACGAAAGGGGCCCGTGACAAATGACTGAAAGGACCCAGTGGGCAGATGGGGAAGAGCAAAGGCCCCTGTCCTTTTATTGGAGAACTCCTTGTGGCTCCCTGAACAAGACAGAAGCTCCCCAGGGGCGGGGCTGAGGGCTGGGTTCCCTGGTTCTCTCTGCTGGGATGAGTAATATGGACCAGGGCAGAGGGTCTATATCAATCTAGCCCCACAGAAAAATGAATGAAAATTGAATTCCCCAAGGAGAATCGGGGAGCTGTTATCCAGACAGAGATAAATCAAAGGATGCCAAGAAGCCAGGGGAGCAGGTTTCCAACAGCAGGAGAATAATTAAGGAAACAGTTTCAAAATGCAAATGATGAAAGAGGGTTTGAGAGGAATGAGGACGCAGAGGAGATGATTAGAGATGGGGTGACAGGGGAGCAGGGGTGTGGGATTCTTTGCTCACTGGAGAAGGCAGCTGGGGTTCAGGATTCCTGGCATCCAAAGGTAAACTTGCCTACTCTGGGAAGCTCTTAAAATACAAGGGTTAAGAGATACACAAGTCTTCCGTGCAGAGTTGAAAGTGCATCAGGAATCAAAAGGCTGGATTTAATTTCCAGTCAGCTCTGCAACTTATTAGCTGTGTGACCTTGGGCAAACCACTTAACCTCTCTGTTTCCTGAGAATCATACCCAATCCCAGGCATAATTATAAAGATCAAATGAGATAAAATATGTAGAAGAACTTTGTAAAATATAAAGTGCTGGGCAAATGTAAGCTATAATCATCTTCCTAAATTGGGTTTCTCCCCTCAGAATTAGATCCATTGACATGTTGGGTCTGGTTCCCAGAAATGGAATGTATAAATGTCTACTAGATTCTTTGTACTGGCTATTGATCAACTTTTCTGACAGAAAGTCAGAAAACCACATCACACTGACCCACCCTCTGGTGCCCACCCTCTGGTGGGTCCTAGCCCAAAGACAAGGCTCTGAGGACCATTGTTCCTGGAGATCACCAGTGGCCCTGGATAGCTTGATGAGGTAATCAGCTCAGAGATTAAAATCCAAACTGAGCCCACCCAGGCTCTTTCCAGGCCACCCAACAGCACAGATGCTCTGACATCCATCGGACTCAGCCACCTCCCTTTCTCAAGGGGCTAGTTTAGGCCCCTGTGAGCCTATTGTTCACCCACCAACTAGGTATAGTAATACCATTTACTGGATTGCTGTGAGGATTAGATGGGATTATGCCCACAGAGGCACTTACCTTGGTGCTTGGTGTTTTTGTTTTCGCAGTGCTAGGGATGGACCCCAGGACTTCATGCATGCTAGGCAAGTGCTCTACCATGGAGCTACACCCCCAGCCCAGTGCTTGGTATAGTTGTACACTTTCAATAAATATTGGTTGTTATATTACTGCCATATGCTATTGTTATTATTGTCACTATCACGCATTGCTCTACAAAAAAACAATTGAGCTTAATTAAGGAAAGCTTCTTGATAGGGTTTCCCTGTTAACAAATGGGAAAACTGAGCCCTCCTGGGGGAGGGGAGGTGCCTTCACAAGTGCGGATGTTATTGGAAGACCTTGGGAATGGGACCAGCTCATACCAGGAGGCACATGTCTATAGGAAGGGCATTTACTGGCTGAGCTGTGTTGTGGGGGTCAAGGGGTGTTGGGGAGCTGCTGCCCACAGGTTCAAGAACTGAGAGCCAAGTGACTTCCCAGGGCCTATCTGCCCAGGGGGAGAGGTGAAACTGGCACCCCTTGGGTTAGCTCCCAGCACAGGAGAATCCCCACCACAGTGATGCTGTCCCTTACTTGGTGACAGACTAGTGACATGCAAATGAGGAGAGGGCAGGACCCCAGCAGGTTCATATGGTCGCTGCAGAGAATATTTTTAGATATGATTTTAAATTGTGAAAGTAATTACCATATTTGCTCTACATGTCACCTCTCACTAATGCTACTGAAAAAACAGCCACTCTACAGATAATCTGGAAAAGAGAAAAACGCAACAAAATGCTTTTAAAAAATACAATTTTAAAAAATATACTTTTGAGTAGTATTTTGAGATATTTCTCTATGTGTTTAAAAAACTATTTTATTAGTTTTTTTCTGCCTTTTAAAATAATATGCTCATTGAAAAAGCAAAATAAAATAAAAATATCCACTGTACAGACCATCACTCTTACATATTAGGACATTCTTTTTCTACATATGCTGCTGCTGCTGCTGCTTCTTCTTCTTCTTGTTCTTATTCTTGTTCTTCTTCTTCTTTTGAAGGTCCTAAAGTTCATACTGTTTTTCCCATTTTCTAGGATCTTGAACACTTTTCTACATTATTAAGTATCCTAGTTATATTATTTCTAATGACTTTATAATATTCTATTTACTCTAATTTATTCAATAATCCCTTTTGTTGGATATTTAGATTATTCATTCATTTGTTTATTCATTCATGTATTTTTGGTGCTGGAGATTGAACCAGGATTCTTATGTGCTGTACCACTAAGCTATACCCCAAATCTGTAGCATGTTTTCTTTTCAAAATGTTATAAATATCCTTGTAACTACATGTTTATAAGTGTTCTTGATTATTTTCTTTAGACGCATTTCTATATGGATTGGGTCGCATCTATCATACTTTTAGGCTATAAAACATATTGTCAAGATGCCCTTGAAGGGGGCTGGAATTGAGGCTCAGTGGTAGAGCACTTGCCTAGCATGTGTGAGGCACTGGGTTTGATCCTCTGCACCACATAAACAAACAAACAAACAAATAAATAAAATAAAGGTATTGTGTCCATCTACAACTAAAAACTATATTTTAAAAAAATGCCCTTGAAGGTATTTCTCCTCTTTTCATCTTCACTAGGAAATTTTTTTCTAGTTTCCCCACATGTAACCAACAGTAAGTATATTTAACAATGTTAAGTGTACATAACTATTTAAGTGTTTGATTTTTACACATCATACACTTAGAATCATACATTATTTCATCCTGATTTTTAAGAAAATTAATATTTCACAAGCATTCCCATGTTGCTAGATTTTATAATTAGTTTCAATGAGCGTATAAAATAGTATCAAGCACATTTAACATGTTGATTTAAGTCACTTATCCTTTGTTGCATATTTAGGCTGTTTTTCTCCAAAACTTAATGCTGTAATAAACATCTTCATGCATGAAACTTTTTAAAAAAATTCTAAATTATTGTCATGGAGTAGTCACTCAAAAGTGAAATTACATGAGCTAAACGGTATGAAAAATTTATAGGTGTGATACATATTGCCAAATTGCTTTCCAAACGGATATTAAGAGTTTATAAGCACATCAGCAATATTTGTGAGAGTACCAGTTTCCAAGCACCTTCACCAGCCCTGAACGCTACGACCCTCTCCCCTCCCCCCACTGGTCACTTAACAAAAAGAGGTGTGTACTTTGTTTTGCTTCGGAAGTCTTTGGTTGCTAATGAAGCGGACATTACCCCGTGTTGGTTTACTTGTTACATTTCTGCAGAGAACATTTTGGTAAACACTGAAAATATTACCAGGGTCTTTGCTTTTTTTTTTCTTGCACATATTGTCTCACGCTCTAGAGTCAGCTTGCAGGTAAACAGAGGAAGATGCTGACACCAGCCCCGCATCAGGACACACAGAAGTCACTGTGACCTCTGGAAACACATTCTAAGCAGCGCGGACCGCCACGTCACCCCCGCCCCCAGCTTCATGCTCCTCCCTCGCCAGCCCTGAAAGGTGGGCAGGTATGACCTGTTTGAGGACAACGACGCAGGAAAGGGCAGGGAGCGCTCAGGAAGGCGGGGAGGGCAAGCAGCGTCCCTTTCCGCCCAAGCGGGATCCCACTAGGCTGGAAGGAAACATCTATCTTCAACTCTAGAACGAAATTCGGGGTGGCGAAGTCGCGGGGCTGGGATCCCGAGAGCGACTGGGCCCAGGGCTGGCAGGGTGAGCTTCCCGCGCCTGCTGTCAGGAGGCGTCGAGTATCTGATGAAGGGTTAGAGGACCTCCGCGGAGAACTCGTTCCAGCCTTGGGACTTGCATTATGTGTGCCAGGAATTCACATTCGGCATAATGTGTGTGTGAGTGTGTGTGAGTGTGTGCGCGCGCGCGTGTTAAATTCAATAGCAACACCAGCCCTTGGCTGGTTAGCCCGGGGTGTCCGTCTGCACGCTGCCGCCCTGCACACACGTGGTCCCGAATTGTTTAAAACGCCCGCGGCGGCAGCCAGCAAGGCAGAGCGGTCTCTGGGGACCGAGAGGAGGCCAGAGCTGGGCGGACCCCGGCAGGAGGGTCGCGGAGGGCCGGCCGTCTGGAGACATGGGCCGGGATTCGACCGAGAGAGGAGAGTGCGGACTCCCAGGTGCAGGCTGCAGCGTGCGGGGGCGCGCTTGGGGGCCCGCGCCCCCTACCTCGGTGCACTGTCCCTGGCCGCCTTCCTCCGCCCGGCCGGCCGCCGCCGCCGCCGCCGCCGCGGCCCGCTGCGTGACTCGTGCGTTCCGGGCCGAGTACGGGCTGTCCCTGGCCCAGCCTCAGCCAGACGCGGGGGAGAGACAGCAGGGGCTGGGAAGTGCCGGCGGGAAAGGAACTGGCCAGAGAAGAGGAGGAGGAGGATGCAAGGAGTCATTCGGCTACGGAGCACGCTCGGTCCAGCGGAGAGATGCTGGGCACCGAGAACGCGCGAGGAGGAGACTCCCCCAGGCTCCGGCCTGCGGAGGGTCTCCGCCCTGCCCCGCCCCTTGGTCAGAACTGACGGGCAGGGAGGACAAGATACGCTGATCTGGAACCCTAAGGGGACCCGCGAAAATCCTCTCGCCGTGGGCGCCGTGGTCCTGGACCACCTGCTGCCGCGGCCCAGCCCGCAGCGATATTTATACCCCCGGAGCTAGCGGGCACCGAGGGGAGGGGGAGAAGGGCGGCGAGGCCCCGCCCCGCTCCACACAGCCCCGCCCTTCTGCACCGCTGGCCTCACTTGGGGCACCAGGACCCCCACTCCCGTTGGGGTCGTCTGCCCGTTGTCGAGTGGGAGCACCGGCTGAAGGGCGGGCCTCCCTGCGGAAAGCGACGTCACGGCCGCTCCTGCAGTGTGAATGAATCAAAATGCCTGGGTGACCGCGGCCTCCCCGGCGGCCGGCACGCGAAGGGTGGAGGGGGAAGGGGAGAGAAGCGGGCGGGGGAAGGAGGAGGGGAAAAAAGCCAGAGCTGCAGCAACAGCGTCTCCTCAACCCGGGATGTGCACCAACCCCGGAGAGCGAGATCAAAGGGATTTGAAACAGACTGAGGACTGGCGGGGGGAGGGGACCGGCCAGCCTGTGGAGTCCTCCCGGAGAGACCGAGGGCCTGGCTTCCACTGTGACTTCAGCGGCCTGGTTGGGTTTCTTATTATTATTTTCAAATTTCTGAACCCAGCTAGAGGGAGAGAGCCAGAGATCTCCGTAGACTGCGACTCGCTGGCTCTTGCTCCAAGATGATGCAGAGCGCGGCTGTCCCCGCGGAGGGGGCTGTCAAGGGGCTCCCGGAGATGCTCGGTGTGCCAATGCAACGTAAGACAACCTCCTTTCTCGCTGATTTAATTTGATAACAAGACAGCTAACAGCCTCAGCCGATGCTGGGCGGGCCGGACGCTGCTCATGGCCCTGGCCAGGAAGGGCCGGTGGCCGGGGCGCAGAGGCGGTCACAGGGCAGGGGCACCAGCCAGAGTGCGTTTGAAGGGCCTGGCTCTTTGCTGTTTGGGTCCGAATGTGAAAGCTTCCTGGTCCATACTCGAGGAGGGCCAAGGGTACCGAAACCCGCATCTTCAGTCCATGGCTTTTCTGGGAATGCTGGGGAGAGTGCTGTTTGGGGACATCAGTGGGGTATGAGCTGCAGGCCAGGCCTGAGGGCGAGGGTGGTCCCCTACATCATCCCTCATCCCTGGGTGGCGGTCAAAGCTCGCAGGACCTCCAGTGCAACTTCACCCCGGCTGGCGGGAAGTTGGAGAGCGCATCCCCCGCCCCCCCCCCGGGGCTGGCGGCGCGGAAGCACCGGCCACAAGTCTCTGCCGCCCGCGCTCCCGGGCCAGAGTGTCTGGTGCGTCCGCAGCCGCTGCTGCCAGCGGCACTCGCCGCCTGGGGGACCTACTGCTTCTTGTGAGGGAATCTGCTCACCACATTCCAGTTACCCAAGGAATGCAGAGGAGGGAGAAACGCCGAGAAGAAGTTGTGAACTCGGGGTTCAGCCTTCGCACAGGCGAGGACAGGCGATCAGGGTGGCTCGGCTTTGGAAGGGGGAGAAGCTGAGGTGTGTGCGCGCTTTGCTAGCCCTCTCGCTTTCTTCTCGCGCCTAAAATTGGCAAGGTGGTGCGAGCTTGGGGCGTGTTTGTCCCTAGGTCTTTCTGTGTGTATGAATGTGAGCACGCAGATTTTCCCGGAGGCAATCTTTCTGTTTCTCACTCTCGAACCGAGAGTCCACGAGATTGAATATGCGCGGAGACCAAAACAGGTCCCCAAGCGTCGCGCGCTCGCTGGTGGCTAAGTCCTGCGTTCAGCAGGGCGCCCCTGGGCACCATGGAGAGATGAAGGGTTTCCTTGCTGTGCTTGCCAAGAGGCTGTACTTCCGCCTGCGACTTCTTTAGTGGTGCTGTCGCTACGGTTGTTTTTTGAGCAGCCTCTCCGAGGGGATTGTGACCGCCTACGAACTAGGGCGCACCAGCGCGCCCTCCTGCGCCCCGGTTCTCCATCGCAGGATTTCTGTCCCGATCATATCTCAAAAGGACAGGCTGGAAAGCCAGTGCCCTGGGCTTCCTTGGGAAGTTTTTGGGACGGGATTAAAAGGGGATACTTTAATTCAAGCCTATCTAGATCGTTTCTTCACTATATCCTATAGTTATTCTTTGAGTCTTTTCGTGTCAACTGTCGGCAGTTTCAACTGTGTTGTGCCTTGGGGAGTTTACTGCTAAGGTGTTCTGTAGAAGGCCTTGGAGGTTCATGCTTCCTCTCTCCCTGGTGCCCCAGTTTGAAGGATGCAGGGGGTTTTCAGCCTCTGCACAAACAGAAACCCAAACTTGGCAAAGGTGCTCAAGTCCTTAAGCTGCCTGTAGCTGTGCGGGAGGTGAGTGCAGAGTAGGACAAGGGCACAAGTGTGTGATTGTGTCCTTGCTCACTAGTGAGCCTAGGTTCAAATTCTGTGGTCAGTAGGTGACCTGTCAGGACAGCAAGGAAGTACCCTAGACTATTCTAGTGACCTTTTGGGGGTATACTTGGCAGTCTGAGGTTATCTTGATTTTTGCCTGACTTGCTCAGAGACAACTTCGGTGTTGGTCCTCAGGCGCTTGCTTTTCTAAAATGCCCAGAACTGGACTCCAGAACTACAGTTTGTTAAGGCTCTAGATCTGGGTTCAAACTGTGGAACACTAAAGAGGTAAAAAGAAAAAAAAAAGGAATCCTCACCACAGGGTAGCCAAGCAAGGCAATGTTATTCCAAGAGTGGGTGATCAGTGCTCTCTTTTGTCTTGCCCGAGTTCAGGGGACTGCAGCTGGAGGAGGCACCAGGCCAAAATTGAGGGTCCCAATCTCTAAAGACCTTGGAATGTTTTTCTTTCCCTTTCCTTTCTTTTCTTTTCTCTCCACCCCACCCCCTCCTTTTTGAAATGTGTGTGGATTATTCCTTCCCTTACAGCAGACCTGACCACTGGCTGTTAAGCTCTTGGTGCTGGGATTGGAGGACAGGTGGGGTGTGGTCCCTCACTCTTGTATACAGAACTATTCTCTTCCCTTGGTTGGTACCAGTGGCCTAAGAACTCCGTGGGGGGGGTGCTTCTAGGGGGAGCACACCCATGGGCCTCAGGGGGACAGAAAGGTAATCCAAGGACTCTCAACTCTGGGTTGGAGGGACAGGGAATAACTCTCCCAGGGGTCCCTCCGACCTGCCAACCAGAAGGTTTGTATTGAGCCCCTCCCCCTCAGACAGATTCTGCTTCTTCATCACCTGAGCCACCACAAATAGAGAACAGGCCTAGGGATCCCCCAATCTCGTTGCGCTTGGTGCTCTTGCCTCTAGGGGAGTTTTGAAAGGATTTAAAATCCAGTTTGTTTTGGTGGCAGTCTTTCGTTTATTTGAGAGTGATGAAATTCATTCCCTTCAGGAAAACGTTATGAAGTAATGCAATAATTTCTCTCCCTTCGCCGGTGTCTGCCCACGTTCTGCTCTCTTCTTCCCACTCTGCCCCCGCCTCCCGCCACTGCTGGCTCCTGGGTAGCCCCATCGCCCTGGTGCTGCTGCTCACAGAGGTGGCGCGGACCCACCCTGGAGCAGCGGGATCCGCCAGCGCATGGCTCAGACAAGCTCCAGTTCCGCCGGCCGCTCGAAGGGCATCGGCTCGGAGCCGAGAGATCGGAAAGAATTGGGCGGAGGAGGCTGAGAGCGATCCCAAGAGCAGCCTGGGGTAGAGCAGCGGGGTCCCCTCTCCCCGCATTCTTAGATCTAGGTTTGATTAGCAGGTCCCGCCACTGGCCTTCTAAGGAACTCCCGCGCCTTGCTCCGAGTGACGCGAGCGCTCTGTCGGAAGGAGCCGGACAGGTCACTTCCAGGACTCACCAAGGGCCCTTTTGAAAGGGTTCAGTGTCCTTCTGGGGACGGTACGGGTGGGTGTGGAAAGGGACTTCATCTTAAACTCGTGCATTTCCGTCTACTTGGCCCACAATTTTGGTTCGCAGCTCGTGATCGAGGGGCGCGTTTTATCTCTCTCTCTATCTCTCTGATCTCTATTTCTCTCTCTTTCCGGGCACAGCCTGCCTCTGTCCCGGTGGTCCTTGCAGCCTCTTTCGGGCTGCAGAGACGCCGAGGTCCAAGTTCTCACAGCGCCCGCCGTCGAACAGCGTTGGTGCGATGTACGCTTCCCGAGCCTCCCGCGAAGCTCCCTTCTCGAAACTGAGCGGTGCCCTCCGTGCATCTGGGTCGTGCTGGCCCCTCCTGTCCGCTAAGGAGACTCAGAAAAATGGGGGACGTATAGAAAGGCGGGGCGTTTATGTGCCCTTTGCACTAGGTTTTGACCCATCTTCCAATCATCTTCCCGGACACCAAAAGAAAGGACAACTGGAACCCGCAGCACCCGCAGTGCTGGCCAAAGAGTGTGGCAACCCCCGTGGGAGAAAGGAGAAACCTGCCAGGTCCCTCCGGGAGGTGGTGAATGAAAGTCAGCCCCAGGCGACTGCCGCCCCCTTTTTTATGTACTAAAATGACTACTGCCTGCAAGCTCCTGAGAATCCCGAAGGCTACTTTATTTTGTATTTGGTAGGCTCTGGGTGAAGGACTTCCCTGGGGCGCCACACTACTCGGTCTTGCCTTCCTGTGACTCATTCCGGGTGCGCAGGTCGCCTGGTCCCCCATGGCGTTTTTCATCCTGCTTGGGGACTTATTGGGGGCTAATTTCCCAGGCCACAGCTTCTCTTAAACTCTAGGGTGAGCCTCTTCTTTCTGTCTCATGGTTCAGGAAAAACCCACGACAACCTTATATATGTGTACATGTGAATAAAGATGTTATCAGATTTCAATACTTAATTTCGGACGGCAAACGGGGCACCACAAGCCTTCTGCCCCAACTCACCAAAATATTCTCGGGCACAAGCCAATTTAAAAAAGTCAGGCTGGCTATCCCCGCGGGCCAATTTGAGCCTGGTGGTTTGGGTTTGGGATTCCCTAACCGCTAGGATTCTGCCCCAGCCGGTAGCCAAAGCTGCTAACTACCTGTCCTAACTGAGAGCACCTGAAGGACGAGAGGGCTCCAGTCTCCTTGCGTCGGTGACCTCGATCCGAGAGGGCAGGGAAGGAGAAGGGAAGTTTGGGAAGCCAGGGTCCCAGTGCGTTCAGCGTGCAGGATGAACGATTAAACGCGACACAGAGCTGGCGGGTGGAGCGGGTGAGAGGCAAAATCAGCACTGAGCGGCCCTCAGTGTCTCGGAAAGTCGGGACTGGGAAGAAGAACCAAGACCATACTTGAGTTGGTTTCCTCCCTGGACCATGCGGTCTGGGCTCGCGGAAATCCGGAGGCAGGAGGGGCGGCGTGAGGCTGGGCGGGAGTGGAGTCCTCGGGTCTGGGAGCACAACCTGCATGACCTCCTGACGACTGGGGCAGGGGGCCTCCACCCCGCAGGCAAGCGCTGACCAGAGTAGCCCGGGGAACAGACAGAAGGTGAATTTCCTCAAGGAGAGTTTGCTGTGCACCTATCCTGGGCGCTCGCCCTGGATTTGGGGAGATTCGCGCATGGAGACAGATGAGGACAGGATGTCCTACTGGGAACCGGCTTTGGACAGCCCGCGGCCCGGGGTAAAGGTCGCGGCGGCGAAGTGGGCAAGGGAGAAACTGCCTGTGTGTTCACTGAGCCCGGCATTTGGCATTTCTGCGACTGGGTCCCTTTCCTTTCTCTGTTCTGCGCGTTAGGCGGGTTCCTTTTCCGGGCTGATTCTCGCAAATAGCTCTGAGGCTCCACTGATCTGGGATTGGCCAAACCGAGACCTGTTTTCTGACCTTTAGAGCAGTGGCAGAGACATTTTTTCTGCGAGGAGCCGCGCCACAGGCGCGAGCGTGCCCTGTGCGCCCAGCAAGAGAAAGCCGGGTAGAAACCTCTCTCTCTCCCTTTGCGCTTTTCGCGCCAAACGTTTGGAAAGACGAAACTAAACCCAGTCTCCGACAGCTCGAGCCTTTCCATGACTTCTTAACCCTTGGAAAGTGATGCTCGCATTTTGGGAGCGGTGACTCTTCCTAGGAGCTGGAGTCGGCAGACTGTCCGCGCAGCGCGAGCGATCGGTCCGGTTCTGTGCGCCTTCGAGTCTCAGCAGTCCGCTGAGCGGACCTTGACCAGCACTGGAAACGCGGCGGGTTCGAGAGAAACTCTACCTGGGCAGCCGATGATGTAAATTAAATTCCACCCGTGGTGACATTGTGCGCCCGGGGAGGCGAGCCAGCGTAGACGGTGGGTTGCGCACTGTACCTTGGAGGCCGCCGCTGGCCTGTAACCCAGTGCGGGGTTCACTTCGTGTCACTCACAGGTTGGCTTTTTCCCAAGATGGGACCTTTTTTATTTTTATTTTTTTCTTTTGGACAACAGGACGAATGTGTCTCAGGGATCAGAAAAGTGGAAATAAAGAAGAAAGGGTAAAATCATGAAGAAGAAAAGGAATTACTGGGAGAGCTGGGGCAGGATAAAACTAGGAGAGGAAGAAAGTTAAAGGAAGGACGAGCGAAGCTAAGTGTGCCTCCCTCTTGACCTGTCAAAACCAGAGCGGGTTAAGTCAAGAATGTAGTTTGAATGCTCCGGGGATTAGGGCCAAGCGAGCCCTCAGGACGCCTGGGAGACCGCCTACCTGACTGCAAATACCAGGGTCAATTTTAAAAAAATCAAGTCCTCCCACAGGTGAGGCGGAGGCGGGTGGGGGGGAGGCCAGGAACCAACAAAGCAATTTCCTCCCATTGACTAGACAAAAGTACCCGTCCTTGGGGAGTCTTGCATTTTGAACAGCGACCTGATGACCCCGCTGACCAGGTGTAGACAGCCTCAAGTCTTAAATATTTGCATTGTCCTAAAGTTCCATTTGAATGGGATTTTAGCGCCCTTTCACTCTGTGTTACAGTCAATTAGTGATTACTTAGCACCCGCATTAGCAAGAGACCCAGGGAGAGCCCGGTGCTGCGGAGGGAACCGTGGGGCAAGGAGAGGGAGGTTGCCTTTGCTGTCTTGTAGGAATGGAAAATTCTTTAACAGAGATTAACCTTTTGTTTTTTCCTTCTCTCCATTATGTTGTTTTAAAAAAAAAAATCTCGGAGTGGTGGATATCTGGTAGATTTCTCTGGCTGGGAAATTTGTGCCCTCTTCCAGATGAGGAGTTGTGGATTCAGAAGGGTGGGTGAATTTGGATGAAGGGACCTCATGGCATTTATTTCAGTTAGGGAAATTTACAGGAATAGAACTGCCAGGCTTTGGAAGGCACAGACTTGGAACCAGTTTAGTTGATGAGAGGAGGAAAGGGGTAATACTACCCACTCTGGGAAACCCAAGGCTGGAGGGAGACTGAAGCTGCATCTTGCTGTGGCAACAACAGATGCCTCGCTGCATACACTGCTGGGTTGGGAGAACTGGATCATCCAGTGGGGGATTTTACTTCTGTAATGATTTGCTGCCTTTTCTTCCTTCCGGGAATGAGAGTTAACAATGACCATAATACAGGTGTGAGCAAACCGGGTCTACTGCTCTTAGGAAAATTCCAACCTGGCTTGGTGACTTGAAAGTCTTCTTTTCCTTCCTGCTTGGCTCCTTCCCCTCTCTCCATCCTTCCTTCTCCCTTCCTTCCTTCTGTGAAATCTTTGTGGGAAGAACATGGGAATCACAGCACCTTTTCTTGGAGGTCATGTGTCCAGCAGGCTGCGGGATGGTGAGATCCATCACTCACCCTCTGTGGAGGACCTGTGGGAGGGAAGTATGTCCCAGGTGTGGGACAGCCATCCCCCTCCCCCAGCTAGGCTCCTATTGTTTGCAGTAAAAAAAATCAAATACAAATAGATGCTGCTGTGAGGTTTGCCTTTATTCAATCCTCACTTATATAGAAGCCCTGATCCAAATGGAGCACAGACCAACCATTTTGAGGCTCTGTTGTTGGGGATAGGTGGACAGGTTGGGCTTAATTGGTGAAATTGAAATTGATTCTCCCTTGGAAAATGTACTTTGGGTTAACTGTATTAGTGGCCAACTGGATAATCTTCCTGGGAGCTGAGTCCTGACGTCTGCTATTATTTTGGTGCGTTTCTTTTCTCAGGTCTCCCCACCCCCTACACTGGCAGGCTGGCTCTAGCCACAGATGTTTTACTGCGGTACCTCGCCCCCAAATGCCTTTAAAGTATAATTTGCTTTAATTATAATGTTAGGGGGTTAAGGGATTGGTTCTGGGAATAGCTTAATAGAGATAAAACTTGCAGCCAAATTAATTGAAAGTTTCTTCTTATGAGGGAGAGGTTGCCAAACACATGGGCTATTGCTACTGAATGAGACATCAGAAAACTACATCATGGAGATTTAGCAATGATTAAATGCGAAAATGGAGTGGAGATAGAGATGTGTCCACAATATTTTCTTACATTCTCATGTATTTGCTTAGTGTGATTTTCTGTTTTATTTGCAATTACTGAGAATATTTGATATCCTGCTGAAGGATACTAATTCTATGGCATTATATCATCTGGAAAATCATCCTGTCCCTCCAAATACATATTGACATTGTGTATTTCTGTTGCCACCAGACTCCGTCTATTAAAACATTCTCCAAATTACAGTCTTGAAATGGTAGCATTGAAATTATCTCCAGCACATTTTTGAATTGGCTTTTATTGAAGAGGTTACTCTTTTTGAACTAAGCACAAGAACAAAGGAGATTTTTGAAGGGGCCCCAGGACACCCAGAAAAACAAATAGAACCTGCCGTAGGACAGATTCAGGAAGGGAAATGGAGAAAAAGGACAACCCAGGTGTGGTCATTTCCAGGTGTGAAGCAGATTATCTGACTTTCTTCTAGTTGCTGGTCATTTGTTGAGACAAAAAAAACCCCCAAACCCTAGAAATTAGACAAGATGCATGTAGATTGATGCTTATTAAGCATGTAAGTAGATATAATAGAGAATATGATTGACTTTAAATGTAATACCAATTTTTTAAAATTAGGATTTTCAAATATTTCCTGCTCTCTTTGCTTGATGCTGTGGTCACCATCACAATCACAATACCATGAAGTTCAGCTGTACCTTTTCTCCTTAAGTTTTTAAGTATCAATATTTGATTTTTGTATGTGAGCAGTGTTGTTTATGAATTATTCTTGCAAGATTATGAAAATCACTTAAGGGAGATTTTATAAGACATTTTTGAAAATTATTTTGTGGTCTCCACAAAACACACAGGTTTAGAATAAGTGCAAAAAATTTTTAAAAAAGGAAACCATGATTTTTTCACTAAAAATGAATGAACTGGGGGGCTGGGGTTATGGCGCAGTGGTAGCGTGCTCGCCTAGCACGCGTGAGGCACTGGGTTCGATCCTCAGTACCACATAAAAATAAAATAAAGATATTCTGTCCACCTAAAACTAAAAAATAAATATTTAAAAAAAATGAATGAACTGGCTTTAATGACAAAGAGCCAAGAAGGAGTGAGGGACACTGAGCATATCTAGTCACCTAGTCAGGTTTTGTCAGGTGTAAGACCAACTCCTGGGTCCCAGGCTGTCCCTCTCTGTGGGTAGTGATGAGCCAGTCACAGCAGGTGATTCGAAAAGAAAGCTGTGACCAGAAAAGAGGATTTTATGGTCAGGGGTGATGTCCACTTTGTGTAAGAAAGCTTTACTTTAGAAATATTGATCTAGTGATGGAACTTCAATTTTAGGTTTTTTTTTAGTTGTTGATGGATCTTTATTTTATTCATTTATTATTTATATGTGGTGCTGAGGATCGAACCCAGGGCCTCACGCATGCTAGGCAAGCGCTCTACCACTGAGCTACAGCCCCAGCCCTCAATTTTAATTTAACTGTACCTCCGTTCTGATTCTTGTACATACAGAACTCAGGGGTGAGTTTAGGCAGGTGTGCTATAACTTGGCCTGTCCTGGGGTCTTGGGTCATTGATGCAGTTTAGAACTAGTCATTCACAGCCTGAATCAATGAGCCCCCACTGAGAGTATTTCCCAAGCCTGCCTTTTAAAATCAGCTTTTCGCTTTCCACCTGGAGGGCTGTGAGACCACCCAGCAGCCAAGTCTGTCTGCCATTTGACTGCTGTTTTCTCCTCCTTATGTGGGGAAAGGAGTCGAAAATTCCAAGGAAAGCATTTGCACAGTATTTCAATTGTATATGTATTTTCTTAAATCCCCATTTGGCTTCTCTTTACAGTTAGTGGTCAGTAAAGAAATGTAAATAAACAAAATTAAGTGTTTTGGGAAACATATACCAGCCAAGTGTTGATTAAGACAGACGTCAAAACCACTAACTTCTGGAGTGAAGTCACCTGCAAAAGGATTTGGGGCAAAACTCCCAGAGAGAGAAGGCTCTGGTGAGCACACCTGTAAGCCATGGTCTTCAGTCAGCCCTAGAAACTGCCAGAGAGAAAAAGAAGTTTTTTTCCTCCATTCTTCCCCAAACGGAGTGTTCTTGGGGAGGCCCCTTATCCTCATAACTTTCACCTATGGACAATTCCCACTTCCCAGGGCACTAGAAAGAGTAAATGAGATGTGAAAGTCCTTGACAGAGTAGAGTGCTTGCTGGTGATCCTAAGGAATTCAGACTAGGGTCATGACTGATCCCCATTTTGCAAATAGAGTGGGCTGGAGCAGTCCTCTGTGTCTGGGGAACATGGTCAAGTCCAGCAAGCAGGAGAACTGTGGGATCTACAGAGAGAGAACCCTGGAAGCTTTTCCCACAGTCCCCAGCTCCCCTTCTTGAAAGCAGTAAGGAAAATCTTGTCCCCTAAACATCAAGTTAAATTTGAAAAAAAAAAAAAAAAAAGGAATCTGTCTAAAAGGCAGTTAATAAGTCATGTCTCGAAGAACTCCACCAAAGTCCTGGTGGTACATCAACGTTTGAATTTTACAAAATATTCACCTAGTCCCAGAGTATAGTCAAATTAACATTATTCCTACCAGTATAAAATAACCTGTTTTTTAAAAAACAGTAAACTAATGCACCAGCATTGATTACAGTGGAAATATTTGAAACCATGATTTGTTTTTTCCCAGGAAAGTACACATTTTTAAATACATTTTGGAAACCAATGTCAGGTATGTTCATTCTAGTTGGAAGCTCTTTAGTGGAATTTTTTTTCCCTTGACCCTGTTGATCTTCTGTGACCAAGGAGATAGAAAATGCCATTTTTCAAAGAATTAAAATCGATCAAACAAACACAGACCCTCTGTGAAATGTTTCATGGTGGCCCCTGGTTCCTCAAGAGCAGTTTCTTGGAAATGAAGAAACGTGAGTAGAGAATAAAAATGCACAGTTCTTATTAGACGGCACCACAGGGGTGTGAGCAATCTGGTCTGCCACAGATTACATCAGACCTCTTCATCTCTTCCGCATCCTAGCTTTCTGAAACTTCTACTGGAGGAATTTGGGGATTTAAAAGTGGCATTTTCTGGCAGGCTGCTCTGAAAAATAAGCTTAGTGCGTCCTCCTGCGATACTTCAGGGGCTCGGAGGGCTGTGTGTGGGTTTATGAGCTTCCTCTATGAAGAAGAAGATTATGGCTCCTGTCAAAGGGTCTGGACCATTTCTTATCAAATAAGAAATACTTTTCCTTGGAACATTTAGATGTCTCTAGGTAAAATGTTAGAAGCCTCAAGTATTCATTTGAACCCATTTCCCCTTTCCCTGGATGCATGACAATAGTGAGTGACATCAGGCCTCAGCCTCTGTCTTCAACACTTTAGTGTCGGGAGGGGACCAACATCTGGCAAATTTGCCCTCACTCTGCAGAGAAATCTGCCAGGTTTCTTTATTCTCAAGAGACCACACCTTTGCAATGTTGTATTATCTGCTGTGCCTCCAGTTGGGTCATGTTAATTAGAAAGGGTATACACCTGGGTATTTTAGAATTAATAGGGTAGAAGAGTTTCTAGGGTTTTGGTGGGACAAGGGAGGATAAAAGGTGCATTTTGGGAAATAATGAAGTATGAAATATCATTTTTGTGTGTTTTGACACTGGGGGTTGAACCCAAGGGTGTTTTACCCTGATTTACATCCCCAGTCCTTTTTATTTTTTATTTTGAGACAAAGTCTCCCTAAATTGCTGAGAGTCTTGCTAAATTGCTGAGGCTGGCCTCTAACTTGTGATCCTCCTGCCTCAGCCTCACAAGTTGTTGGAATTACAGCCTGTGTGCATCACTGACTGCACCTGAAATAATTTTGATACAAATTAAATATATAAATTAATCTTCTTGGTGTCTGACCATGAGACAAGGGAGAAGAGAGCTAACCACTGATCTGAACAATGCTCTGGTGGAGTTGGGTGTATCACACTCATTAGCCTGTGTGATCACAGCAGAGTAATAACTGACTGGTGCCATTATTCTCATTTTATAGATAAGAAAACCAAGGCTCAAGGAGATTCAGTAATTTGTCCAAGAGCATGTTCAGGGTAGAATTAGGGTCTGAATGCAGGTCTGACTCCAATCTATAATAATTTGGCAGAAGTAAAGATTTGAAGGTCCAAACTCTACACAGAACTGAAAACTTAGAAATCCACCTAACATCTTTGAACCCTCTCCAAAACATATTTGAAGGAATGTTTACGCTCCCACAAGCTTTGTATCTCTTTCACTCCCTGTCCTCCCACCACTTCAGGACTGGACAGCTCCTGCACTGGGTGATGGCTTCCTTAGGGCTTGACTTCAGAAGAATTAGCTTTTTGCCACAGTGACGATGCCTCAGCTGTAGTATGGAGATGTGCCTGTGCGTGTGTGTGTGTGTGTGTGTGTGTGTGTGTGTGTGTGTGTGTGTGCATGTGAGGGTATCTGCAGGGAGACACAGTTTCTCTCCCCATGCCTTGAACCATGTCACTCTGCAGGACACAGCAGGGCACAGGGCTGTGGTGGGAGGTCCTGCTGATGGGGAGTGTACTGGATTGAGTGGTTCTGCCTGTCCATCCATTCCTGGGCTGTTCCAGGAGCACTGCCGTCTTTTCCTGCCTGAGTGTCCCCTGTGCAGAACCCCAACAGAGAATATCACCATGGAACGCTCAGGTGCACTTAAGATAAAAACTTTCATTTTAAATGAAATGAGCCCTCCTTTTGGGAACTGGGTTCATAGAGCAAGTTCTGTCTTTAGTGACTTCAAGGATCTGATTAAAAATCAGTTTTTGTTTGTTTGTTTTGTACCAGGGATTGAACCCAGGGGTGCATAACCACTGAGCAACATGCTCAGCCATATACATATTTTTTATTATTTTTTATTTTGAGATAGGGTCTTCCTAAAGAGTTAAGTTACTGAGGCTGGCTTTGAACTTGTGATCTTCCTGCCTTAGCCTCCTGAGTCACTGGGATTACAGGTGTGCACCACCATGATTGGCAGTAAATTTCATGTTTTTTATTTTTATTTTTTAGTACCAGGGATTTAACTCTGGGACATTCGACCACTGAGCCACATCCCAGGCCAAGGGTCTCACTGAGTTGCTAGCACCTCGCCATTGCTGAGGCTGGCTTTAAATGCATGATTCTCCTGTCTCAGCCTCCCTAAGTGCTGGGATTATAGGCATGCGCCCCCGCTAAATTTCAGTTTTTAATGTGGGATCTCATGATACTAAATACAGTGTAAAATAAGTTGAGCTTACTGGGGATTTGACAACCCTCTTGCCCCTTGGAAATTTTGGTTATAACTTCATTTCTGACAGGAAACCTGTTTGGCCTCTGTCCTATTCAGTCTCTCCAGATTGTAAAAAATGAGAACAACAATGATGTATTGTAGACAAAAAAAGAAAAAGAGAAAAAGAGAGAAAGAAAGAAAGAGAAAGAGGAAGGAAAGAAGGAAGGAAGGAAGGAAGGAAGGAAGGAAGGAAGGAAGGAAGGAAGAAAAGGTTTATATTGTTACACTTTGAAAAATTTCTAGAGAGTATATATTTCTTACTAATCACATGGGGGCCATGCAACTGAGCTGCAGGGCCTGCGTTCATAGGTCTTTATACCCCTTCACAGGTAGGAAGGGGTCTGAGCTTGACAGGTGCCATCAACAAGCTGGCATCTGGCAGCTGGGTGGAAGGGATTCATGGGCGGGGCTTCCTGCTTCCAGCCATTCCTGGGGCACTGAACGGACGTCCCATATGCTATATATTCTGCACAGATAACCTAAATTTGTGCCTCAAACATTTCCATCTCCCAGGAGTTAAGGAGCACAAGAGGCTGGTGGCTCATCTCCTTGTCACTGTCTGTGCAGCAGCTCTGAGATGCCTCTCTGCCTCCATTTCCCCTCTGTAAAGTGTCAGGGTCCAACCAGGCAAGGTGATGGATCAGGACCCTTGGGTGCAGGGAGCAGGTTTAGTCCATCTCAAGGGAAGCGGTGGCTTAGGCTGTCTGTTCACATCGGTTCCTTGGCTGTGGGTCCTTGGACACACTGCCCGACCTCTCCAGGCTGTCCCTCATCTATGAGAAAGGTGTGACAACACCTTCTCACCGAGTTGTGTGGATCAGTGAGTCAACACAGTCAAGCCCTGGCATAGTTCACAGCAGGCTCTTGGTGCCCAGCTTCCCTGTTACTATTGTGAACTGTGGATCTTTGAAACTCTTACTAAATTATCTTTTTTAAAAAAAACTGTCTCTCAATCAATCAACAGTGGAATACAGTGGAAAAGGTTTTTCTTCTTTAAAAAATATTTTTTAGTTGTAAATGGACACAATATCTTCATTTTATTTATTGATTTTTATGTGGTGCTGAGGATCAAACTCAGTGACCCACGCATGCGAGGCGAACGCTCTACCTCTGAGCTACAGCCCCAGCCCCAGTTTTTCTTTTTTTAAAGTCACCCTTAGTGTATCTCTTCCATTTGTGCCAAATCCCAGGGCTCACTTTGGTCCCAAGGCCTCTGCATGAGGACCCCTAGTTTGGGCAGCCCAGCCTGACCAGCTGAGACATGGCTCCAAGCTGAGGCTGCCGGTCTGCTTTTGCTGTTGTGGTCTGGGAGCCAGACACTAGTCCTGGGTCTTCTCTCAGCATATTGTCTCTGGCTACATACCTTGCTGGAAATTAATTTTATAGGCATGCATCCTCACCTCATCCTCTGTGTCTGTGGCTGGGAGGAGAGGCAGCCTCAGCCTTCCTCCGAGGCCCCTAAACAACAACTATTAGGCAGGAATCATGGTCCTACTGGTCCGGGAGACAGGGAGGTTCTGGGGCCCCAGGCTGCCTCCCGCTTCTAGGGCCAGCTAGAGTTCCCTGGTTCTCAAAGGGTTAAGGGAGCACGCAGGGGGATGACGTCTGCCTCCAGAATCTAGTGTTTTCAGCCTAGAGTTTTCATGTGTTCCTTCCTGTACACCTAAAAAAACGGCCTGCTAGGCACAGCTGCAGCCTCACCCCCTTCCACAAGTGGGGAACTGGAGCAGACAGAGGCTGAATAATGTGTCCAAGGTGAAAAAGTAGAGTGGGATTTACACACTCAGGCGGTCTCACTCGAGTCCACGGTCTTAACCAGTGTCCTTCCAGTCCCCTCTTATTACATGGACATGCCTGTAGCCATCAGTGGTCAGCACTTTGTGGGGTGCATCAGACCTTCTGGACAAGTGCTTATGAATTGAACAGTTCCTTTCTCAAGGAGGAAACCCTTTGAAATGGAAAATCCCATAGGACCAGGACAGTAGCCAGTGTCCACACCTGCATGTGACTCCTCAGCACAGTTCCTGGTACTTGGCCTGAGCAGGGGTGGAAGGCAAGTCACTGGCTAGTGGGTCCGACTTTCATGCAAAGGCTGGTTGTGCTGAGGCCATCAGGGCAGCAGGTGGGGCTGGACTCCATTGGCCCGAGGCCAGCACTTGCACACATAGGGCTATTGATAGCATTTGGTGAGTGTCCCAATAGCCCGTTCCAAATACAAATGTCTTAAAACATGAGAAATCCTTCTCTCTATATAGGTTTTGATGTGTTTATGTGTTTTCCCTAGTGCTTTGAGGAGAATTCCCTAATTCACTAACATTTTAAGAGTTTATTCCAACCATGATCACAGTATAACTGGACAGACACGTGATTCGTGCGATATTTGGTTTTAGGGACTTGGTGACATTGTGGAATGTCTAGGCTCAATGATATTGAGCAACGGTGCCAGGTGAGCTTCTTAGCAAGGATTCCACCAGTTGTTACCCAGAGATTAAAATCCACAGTGTTACTCTTTTTTTGTTGGTACTGGAGATTAAACTCAGGGTACTCGACCACTGAGCCACAACCCCAGCCCTATTTTGTGTTTTATGTAGAGACAGGGTCTCACTGAGTTGCTTAGCGCCTCGCCATTGCTGAGGCTGGCTTTGAACCAGCGGTTCTCCTGTCTCAGCCTCCCAAAGTGCTGGGATTACAGGCATGTGCCACCGTGCCCAGTGATTTTGAAATATTTGACTCAAAATACTATCAAATCCCCAAGCAATCCCCTTATAAAGATGGGATGTCAAAGTAACAGACTTTGGATAGGAAGCCACCCAGGCAGGAATGGGGGCAGGCAGTGGTTAGGGTTCAATTGAAGACAACAGAATCCACTTTCATTATTTAAGTGGAAAGTGATTCATTACCAGGTATTGGGTGGCTTTCAGCTCAGCAGAGCCAGCTCTAGGCCCAGGTTCCAGGAACAGCTCCCAGACCCCCAGAATTTCATTGCCTTTGCCATGATCAATCAGGACTTTTCAACCATAGCAACTCATCACCTCTGCCATGGTCCACACCAGTATAATGGGAGCCTGCCCCGCAGCTGTCTCTACATTTAACTCAATTCTAATTCAGGTTTTTCTAACTGCCTCTGGTTGATGGGCTTTTAGTCACTTTCAGAATCAGAGCTGCAAGGGGATCTGGAAAATCAGTGTGTACCTTCCCTATTGCAGCACAGGAAGGTGTTCAGTAGGGATACTGTGGGAGCCAATCTGTGACACCTGTTGAGGTTCCCTCTCCAGGAGCACCTTCAGGCCTGGCCTTCATCACTGCCCTGTGAGGCCCCCACCCCCATATAGTTTGCTTTTCAGGCCAGATGGCCTCTCTCAGTCCCTGGCGAGGCAGGAATCACTTTGGGCGTGATTTGCTCTCACTCCATGGTGAAAATGTGGCAGCCTTGGGGGTCTGGGTCATGTCGTTCCTGCACAGGCAGGATGGGAAGGCGTCCCTCGGGGCCCGGGCTGGCCGGCAGGGCTATGCAAAGGCTCACGCTGCCTCCGTCCTCTCTCCACAGAGATCCCCCAGTGCGCCGGCTGCAACCAGCATATCCTGGACAAGTTCATCCTGAAGGTGCTGGACAGACACTGGCACAGCTCCTGCCTCAAGTGTGCAGACTGCCAGATGCAGCTGGCCGACAGGTGCTTCTCCAGAGCTGGCAGCGTCTACTGCAAGGAGGACTTCTTCAAGTAAGTGGAGACCAAGGCAGCCTGCTTCACCTCGTCCTGGCCTGTCCCTGACCTCCCCATGCAGCGAGGGGGATGTTTGGGGCCCCCCTGGCTGGGATGGGTGAGTCTTGGTGGTGAGAGGATACCCCACATTGAGGTCCTCCCTCTGGTCACCAGCCAGGCCTCCCCGAGCTGTGCAGGAGGCGGGTGTGGGGAGCCAGCAGAGGGTGTGGGCCCGGCTTCCCCCGGGGCTGACAGATTTCCACAAATTCTGAAAGGAGTTGCTCTTTCTGCCTTGGTGAATTGGGGTCTCAGGACACGTGGCTGTGTCGTGGCAGAGACTTTCAGAAGGGTGCTTAGTTCACGCTCAGTTCCTGGAGGAACCTCCCTGGCTGTGTTTCCCAAGCTGTTTCAAGGGCCCCAGAGGCTTGGAATAATTGCCCTGGTGGGAGGGAAGCCCTGCCCATCAGCTGTGCCCATCACAGTAGATGGAAACGCGATGAGGAGGCACTTTGCTGTGATGGAGAAGAGCCTGAACCCAGTTTGAGTTTGAACCCATTTATTGGCTGTGCACTCTTGGGCAATTACTTACCTTCTCTGCTGCCTCAGTTTTTCTATCTGTGAAAAGGGCTGCTAACCATAGTTCCCACCTCATAGGGCTGTTATTAGCTTTAAATAGGTCAATATGTGTAAAGTTCTTAGGCAAGTGACTGTCACCTGACTGGCTTTTTGGTTGTTGTTCTTTTTAGTTCTACATGACAGTAGAATGTATTTTGACATTGTATACATACATGGAATATGACTTCCCATTCTTGTGGTTGTACATGATGTGGAGTTACACTGGTCGTGTGTTCATATATGAACATGGGAAAGGGACGTCTGATTCGTTCTCCTGTCTCTCCTATTCCCATCCCCCTCCCTTCCTTCCATTCCCCTCTGTGCAAGTTGGTGAACCTCCTGAGTGGTGGCTTTTAAGACTGTCCTGGGTCTTTCATTATAGGGTTGGGTCCATCCAAAAAATTCTGTTGGAGCTTTGGGCTAGGGTGAGGAAGCCTCCTGGAATGGATTTTCAGTGTCATTTAGTTTGGGACTTCTCTCCTAGGATCTATTAGCACGGACCATGCATCAGAGCAAAGTTAAGAACAAGGGCTGGAAGTAGGTGTCACCAGTGAGTGATACTGAGCCCTGGGTGACTCAAAGGAGTGAAGTGGGGCTTCCTGCTCTGTCTTCTCCTTCCTGTGCACTAGTTTTCTCTCCTGTGTTGGCTGGAGCAAAGGGCCTATATATTCTGTCCCCCACATAAGCACCTGACCCTCGCCTTGACCACAGGCCACCATTGGTCTCTGGGTTTGAGCAACAAGGAGTAAATCACAAGCCTCAAGGGCTTTGGTGACCAGTTTCTTCTGTGTCTTGTCTTGCTAATCAGGAAGCCCCGGGCTGCCAGGGAAGGGCACAGGCCCTTTGTTTAGCTGCTATCCTTCCCTTTGTTTCCAGGGTCTGCTCTGCTCTGTAAATGTCCTATTGTTGGGGCTAGCAAGCAAGGGAGCTAGCCACAGGTTTGATGCTGAATCGGTCATTAGCCCTGTGGTGACGCTGTGGGGGGGCGGGGGACTTAAAGCTGAGGTGATTCTCCCCCTTCCAATGGAGGGCCAGTCGGAGGTGAAGACTGGTGCCTCCCAAGTCTCCAACAAGGACACTTGGATTTATCATGCTATTTGGTACAGGAAATCACAGCTGCAGGCCCCATCCTAGGTAAGGACAGGGAAGGAGGAGGGTGTCCAGGGTCAGAGCAGCTTACCCTCCCATCCCTGAGACTCTGAGGACCTGCAGCCCACTTGGGGCACAGGACCAGCTACTCCTCACCACAGCTCATTAATGTCACCCAACTCCTGCTTGCAGAGGGCACACGAGCAGTAGGGGTGCTGCCACGGAGAACCTGAGGGGGGCAGGAGGGTGGGGCAGTCCTGGACCTCAGGTCCCTCTCCTGTCTCACTGTTGGCTCAGGGAGTCACACCTGTGTCAGCCTTGCCCAAGGAGTGGCAGATGCCATGTATTTGAATTTGCCTTCCAGACCTCAGAACACTCTTGGCCATGGGGTCTGGTAGACACTGGTCAGAGGCAGGGAGCATCCTTTGCATATGCTGCTTAAAGAAAAAGAAAATGGAAAAGCACCTGGGGAGTTCTGGAAGCTGCTGCATACTGCTGCTCAGAGGCAGAGCCAGGGCCGGCTGGCTCCACCGCTCAGCACCATGGCCTCCTGCAGGGTGGACTGCAAGCTGGGGGCCAGGAACTCCTTGTATTGCATTTGCTAAGCAGGTCCTTTCCAGACCACATGTCCAGCAGGTTATGGGTCCCACGTCACATTGTGAAGGGTCCATATTTTTACCTCTTTGTCCACAGGAATGGGGTGGGGGCTGCCTTGCATTCTGGGTGTGGATTTACAGTGAAGTTGGGGATGTGAAGAGCGACCCTGGAGGTGGTGGAGCGGTGGAGCCAGGCTCTGGGGGAGCCAGAGGTCGGGACTTCCCCAGTCTTCAGCCAGGGAGCTGTAGTGATGCTGGTGACAGGCAGCAGAGGGCAATGTTGGTGTGTAGCCAGACAAAGAAAGAAGTACTGCTGGGAGGTTGTACTCTGTGGTTGTCGCATTTTTCTTTTGGGGCTGTTGAACTCTGTCTTGCTCAATAACATGGACTGATTTTTCTTGTTTGTTGTTTTTGCTTCATGGGTCCTTGGATTCCTTTCTCTGAAGGAAATAAAATTCTGAGGCCCAAGGGGAGCAGCACTGAGGACTACTGCATTGCTGGGGCTGTCCTTTGCTCTGAGCACAGGGGGCCTTTAGGCATCAGGAGAGCACACCCCTCGTGCCTGTACGTTCTGGGGCCTTATGCAGTTTGAACTGGAAGCTGGGAGCCAAGCACTCCTTGTGCTGCTTTTAATAAGCAGGTCCTTTTCAGACCACGTGTCCAGCATGTCACAAGTCCCATGTCTCCTTGCAAAGGGACCAGGGCCTGGAGAGTAAAGGGATAAGGAGAGGACTCCTGGGTCTTCTCCTCACTAACGAGGTTCTGTGAGGAGCCCGGCAGCTCCCAACTTCAAAGCACCGTGCAGACAGAACTGGTTCTCGACTCCAAGAGCTGGCTTCCAGTGCCAGCTTCGTCAGTAGCGAACTGGGTGCCCTTTAGGCATTTCTGAGCTTTAATGTCCTCTTCAGGAAAAAAAACAGGAATTCTAATAGTGCTTGCTTTAAAAGAGGCCTGGCACACAGGAACATTTTGCAAAATGGAGTTATGAGCAGGTTTGGTGAACCCAAATGAAGCTCCCTTGAATTATTTTTTTTTAAATGTTTTTTAGTTATAGACGGACTCAATATCTTTATTTTTGTTTATTCATTTTTTTATGTGGTGCTGAGGATCGAACCCAGTGCCTCACATGTGAGAGGCAAGCACTCTGCCACTGAGCCACAACCTCAGCCCCTCCCTTGAATTCTTGTCCTTTTTATTAGCTGTGTGTCAACAAACAAATATCTAGGCCTTCCCTTGTCTGTTAAGAATAGCTCACAGTAGGACTGGGGCTGTAGCTCGGTGGCAGAGCGCTTGCCTAGCATGCGTGAGGCACTGGGTTCGATCCTCAGCACCACATATAAATAATACATGAATAAAATAAAGATCCATCAACAACTAAAAAAATATTAAAAAAAAAGAGAATAGCTCACAGTAGCCTAGAGTTGGGAAGAAGAGAGGGGGTGACTGTGGCAACACAGTACAAGGTGCTCCATGGACATCTCTGGGTATCCGACCCTGACATGAATTTCGTGTTTTTGGTACCAGGGATTGAACTCAGGGGTACTTGACCACTGAGCCACATCCCCAGCCCTATTTTGTGTTTTATGTAGAGACAGGGTCTCACTGAGTTGTTTAGTGCCTCGCCATTGCTGAGGCTGGCTTTGAACTCTTGATTTGCCTGTCTCAGCCTCCCTAAGTGCTAGGATTACAGGTGTGCGCCACCGCGCCTGGCTGACCTGAGTCTCTTGACGTGCTCCCTGGAGAACCAGGCTTTCAGAGCTCCCTCCGAGCTGGGCTTGCTCCAACCTCTCCTGGTCCCTGTCCCCCCAACTCTCCACCACTCAGCTCTGAGCGCTTCCTGTGGAGAGGACGTAACTGCTTAGAGGTCCTCAGAGCCAGGTCGGGTAGCCTGGCTGTGTGGCAAGGGCTGAACCACAAGACAAACAAGCCAGGTTGATTTATGTGAATATTTGGGAGACAAACCATTGATTATTATGATGCAAAACCATGTCAGTAGAGTTGAAGAGAGGGCAGGCTCATACGGGTTTTGCAGTAAAGGGCAAGGCTTCAAGGACATCCCAGGCCAGTGGGGACCTTTAAGCTGCCTGCGACCCTCAGGCGTCACACTCGCAGGAGCCCATCAGAGGGGGCCTGGAGGGAGTGCAAGGCTCTAGGACACTGTCACCTGGAGGCTTCTGTCTGCAGCCTCGAGCTCCTCATAGTGTCTCCGTGCCCCTGAAGCCCTTACCCTGCCAGGCAGGCAGAATGGGTACTGCTGGGGTCCCTGGTGGAATGGAGGGCCACTGTGTCACCAGAGCTATGTAGGTCTGCTGGTGGGTGGGGCTGTTGCGGGCCTCTCCTGGCTAGTCAGTTGGGCAGCCTCAGTCAAGGGCAGGTAGGCCACACCCGTGGGTGCCCTTGGGGTTTTAGCTCCGCCTCACCACTCAGCGGTTGCAGTGGGGTTTGATGGCTGTGCTTGAGTCTTCACTGGTGACTTTGGCCTGTCCCTCAGGTGACCAGGACCTCCATTCCTCATCAGTGCTGTGGGCAGAGGTCCCAGGACATGGGGTCACATGTGGAGGGCAATCTCAATCAACTCTCTTGGTAGTGGACTTCATAAGGGCAGCGGATGGAGAGTTTGAATCCAGGCTCGGTGTGAACTTGGGGCATCAGACCTCATTGACCTCACATTCTCATCTCTTTTTTTTTTTTGGTATTGGAGATTGAACTCAGGGGCACTCGACCACTGAGCCACATCCCCAGCCCTATTTTGTGTTTTATGTAGAGACAAGGTCTCACTGAGTTGCTTAGTGCCTTGCTGTTGCAGAGGCTGGCTTTGAACTCACGATTCTCCTGTCTCAGCCTCCCAAAGTGCTGGGATTACAGGCTTGCGCCACTGTGCCTGGCTACATTCTCATCTCTTAAATGCCAATTTTTTTGAGTTACTCTGAGGATCTAGTAACCTGGAGTAAGAGCTCAGGGGTTATCATTGTTCTTATCAGGGCCATGAAAGTCCATGAATATAGGGGAGAAAAGAAGAGGAGTCTTGGGGTCACAGGCTGGGAGTGGTGTGGCTCCAGAAGGCCTGGGGCAGACGGATCCGGGGCTGGAGGTCAGGCTGTTTCTAGTGGCAGTGGTAGAAACACATGGTCACCTTCCTGTGTGGGTGTAGGGCAGGGGCTATCAGGAGTTTCCCTCACAGGATGTGTCCGTCCTGGCAGAGCTTTGGGGCAGACACTGCTGCCCTTGACCTTCACTTGAAGAGGCTCTTGCAATTCTGGGGTTGGTTGTTGGTTGTGGATCTGACCTGGGGACAGACTTTTGCTGAGCTACTTTTTATTTCTGATAAACTACACAGTATTAGACCACACACAGACACACAGACACACACACACACACACACACACACACACACATGCTCTAGCAAAATGTGCTAAGGAACGCACAGGGGGAGGGTCTCTTTGACGTGTGGCTTTCCATAATTTCTGAATAGTTTATAGTCTAATTCCCTCGCTAAGCAAATTAAACCTTTTAAGGTAACGATCAGATGGTCCAGATAGTGGCTGTGCGTGTGGACATTTGTAAGAGTCAAACACACTGGTGGGACCAGGCCCACAGTCATTTGTGACGGCCTGTAATCAAGGCAGAAGCAATTACTTAGCCCAGCAGTTCCCTCTGGGGACCCGAGGCCATACATCAGGCGGTGATGAGTCCAGGATTATCTGTCTGCCTGCCCTAAGCTCTCCCGCTCTGTTCAGCTGCGCCTGGTGGCTGCCCTCCCTCAGCCAGGCCTGGGGGGAAGGCCTCCTGACATCTGTGGAAACTGCATCTCCGGGACTTTCTTGGCATGGAGGAAATGATTTGGAAAACCAAATAGATGCAAATCAGCTCCAGAGTTAGATGGCATCTGGGCTGTGGAAACTGGGACCCCCAGCAAGGTGGAGTCTGGCTGACACGGGAGTGGAAGATGTGGGCAGTGTCCTTCACCTCAGGGAAAACACAGCGGCCAGCTGCGGTGGGCTGCCTCCTCTCAATTGCCCAGGCTCACCCCTTCTCTCCTTCACCTCTCACCTCTGGCCATTGTTATGGGGATCCCACCCCCAAAAGGCCTTCTTGGCCAGTCCACGGCCTCTGTCCAGCAAGTTGCCTGATTTCATAACTCTGCACCCTGGGAGATGTCCCAGCTGCCGCCCCCTGCCCCCCGAGGCAATACTAGATGTCCTCTCCTGCCAGGCCCAGCTCTGTCACCCAGTTCTCATTGCCTCCTGAAACTTCTAGGCATTCAGGGGCCCATGGTCTGGCCCAGCTTCATCTTGTGCTGATTCTCAGGCCACGGTCAAGCCAAGGTCATCAGAGACAGTGTCTAGTTTGTTATTCTGGTCCCTGGGAAACCTTCTTTGTCCTTGGAAGTCCACTTTGAAGGGAAACCACCAACTAGAGTTGGGCTCTGTGGCCAGAGTTATAGCTGAGTCCAGGAGCTTTGCCTGAGAGACTGGTTGGGGCCTGTGTCCCCAAACGTCCATTCTACTGCCTGCCGGTGTCTTCTATGCCACCTGTAGAGAATAAAGTTCTAGATCTGGAAGGATTCCAGGACTCAGAGAATCAACAAGCAACCTGCAGATGCCCCAGGCAGGCTAAAGCACAAGTCACACAAGATTCCCCAAAGGAGTGTCAGGCCACAGCTGCCAGAGGCCATGCTTGTTCAAAGTGGGCAGAGAATCAGGAGCCAGGGATGCTTTTCTGCTTTAGAGCAAACACCCCAGGTGAGTCTTCTGCCCAGGGTTATTTGGTAATAGCTACCGCTTTGGCAGAGGCTACTGGCCAGGAGTGAGGGGACAGATTAGGTGCTGGGGGCGGGAGTGGGGAGGGAGAGAGTGGCCTTGGGCCCTCCACCTGACTGCTCCCTCACCATCTGTGAAAAGAGAATAATAATAATACACACCTGTAAAAGTGGTTGTGAGGTTTAAATGAGGTCATTTGCATGAAAGTGTCTGGTGCATATACGAACTTGATCAATGTTTCCAAAAAAGGAGCCAATGTGTGGCCAAAGGACAGGGAGAGTTGGGTCCTAACCTCTTCTCTCCTACTAAGTGAGCTGTGTGATGTTAGGCAGGTCACTACCTCTCTCTGGGACCCACTCTGTTACATGAGGGGGTTGGACTAGGTCACAGGGTCTAAGGCTTTTGCCGTTGTGTTCATCTCAAAATAGTCATATCGAGTGCTCCTTAAAAATAAAACCTTATAAGCCAGGCGCAGTGGCTCATGCCTATAATCCCAGCACTTCGGGAGGCTGAGACAGGAGAATCGCGAGTTCAAAGCCAGCCTCAGCAATGGCGAGGCACTAAGCAACTCAGTGAGCCCTGTCTCTACATAAAACACAAAATAGGGCTGGGGATGTGGCTCAGTGGTCCAGTACCCCTGAGTTCAATCCCTGGTGCCAAAAGAATAAAATAAAATAAAACCTTATATTAACCCCGTCCCCCCCCAAAAGCACATCACTGTGGGGTGGTGCTGGTAGGCCAGGGAGGCGGGTGTGCAGTGGCAGGGACTGCCTCCCCCTCCCCCAAGCTCTAGCCTTCTCTGCTGTCAGCCTTCTCCAGGTATGACCTCGGTCTACGTCTGGAGAAGGCCAACCGTACTTGGGCAGAGCTTTATGTGCCCGTGACATGCCGGTGGCCTTAGAGTGGGTGGTGATATATGTTGGGAATATTGGTACATACAGTAACAGTAAATATCAGCAACTTGCCTGTCAAGTGTGGTGATAGATAAAAGAAATACATGTAGGGAAGTGGCAGCTGGGAAAAAAATATATGGCCCATAGTAAATCACCACCAAGCAATTAAAGCATAAAATCAAGTTGTGCAGTATTTGGCTTCCTCTGGATGGCGCCCGTGCTGTGGCAGTTCCAACACATGGAGGCTGGCTTGGGGTCCGGGGCTGTTCCCCACAACTGCCTGCCAATGACAAAGAGCAAGGAGGCACCCTGAGGAAGAGCTCTGGGTTCAAGTCTCAGGCCCACTGATCTTAGCTGTGAGACCTCAGGCAGGTTACTCACCCTCTCTGAACCTCTTTCCTCATGGAAACATGCCGTAGAGGTGGCCACCCATCCATTCACTGGACACATATCCTGGGCAGACCCTGTGCTAAGCCCTGGATTCAGCTGTAAGCAGAACAGATGAAACTCTGCTGTCGTGGTGCTTGCAGAGGAGATGTAAGGAGTGCCCCACACTCGACAGAATTTGGGGTCTGATTTGCTGACTGATCAGACAGAGTGTCCACGGCTTTTGGCCTGAGCAATCAGAAGGATGAACTCCCGTGATCTGAGATGGGCAGGTTCTGGGGGAAGTGCAGGAGCTTGGGTTTGGACATCCAAGGAGGGTGCTGAGGAGCAGTAGGACCCAGGGGTCTCGGCTGGAGGTGGAGGGAGAGCCCCAGGGGAGCCTGTTGGCGGTGGGGGTGATGGTAAGTGGGGCTCAACCAGGGGACCAGAGTCTGCTGGAGGGCCAGGGAGGATGGGAGCTGACCACTGGGCTTGGCTTTTGACCAGTCAAGTGCGGCTGGGTTGGCTGGCAGGCAGCGCCCCAGTGGGTGGACTGAAGAGGGTCCTGGTGCGTTAAGGCCTCCTCCAGGCCTCCTCTGAGGAGTTCTGCCCTGGAAGGAGAGGAGAGCCGGTGGTGGCTGGGGAAGTGGGCCTGGGAGAGGGTTACTTTAAGCAGCAGCTGATGGGAGGAAGCTCATCAGGCAGAAGGAGGCGCCCTGTGCCCAGCAGAGGGTGAGCCTTGAGCAGGAGCAGGAGCCCGGGCCCCTATAAGAAGCTGGGGTGGCCAGAACCACAGCTGCCATGAGGGTGGCCCGGCGGGGCAGTGGGGGAACAGGAAGCTGGGCTGCCAGCTGAGAGGCCCAGGAGCTGGAGGGAGGGGCCTGGGAGGTGGGAGAGGGACAGGACTAGGGAAGCACGTCACCACTCCCGGCCCTCTCAGGGCGCACTGTCATGGGTTCAGGCAGCCAGCCAGCAGGTGGAGTTTTCCTCAGCTCTGTGCAGATGCCCAGATGCCCGGGGCTGGGATGGAGGCGGCGGAGGAGAGCGGAAGGGTGGGTGCTGTAGCCGTGGAGTCTGCTGGGCAGGAGGGAGGCGAGGTCCCCAGGGCGTGAGGCAGCCATGGTGGAAAGCGCCATCTCCCTGAGTGGTTGGGTCCAGACACTGGAGGACGCTGTGGGCGCTGTGAGCAGCAGGCGGTGGTCCACAGTAGGGGGTGGCAGCCCTGCAGAGACCAGGTCTTGGGCAGACCATCCAGTGAAGGGTGGAGGCTGTGACCTTCAAGAGAAGAGGTCGAAAAATCGGAGCAGGGTGGGGGGGTCTGTGTGGCATTGAGGACACCTAGAGTCACTGTGGGAGTGAGGTCAGGAGCCAGGTCGCTGGGGACTAGTGGGGTGGCACTGGGGAGTGTGACGGGGCTGTGAGCTGAGGACCTGGACACACACGGGGCCCCAATGGAATAGGACACAGTGGGCGTTTGGTGAACAGGAGCATGGTGACTTTTCTTGGTGTCTCAGTAACCACAGAATGGTTACGAGGGTCTCATCGGAGCACAGCACTTAAAATCAGGAATGTACCAGACGTTCTTGGTGTGGAGTATGTGCACCCCTTGTTCTAGGAGGTTCTGTGGAGCCTGTCACCCTCTTTCTACCTGATCGGATACCCTCACATTTGTCCCTGCATTGGTAAGGGAACCAGCTGGGCCTGTGGTGAGCAGCCAAGGTGGACAGCTCAACAGAGGGGCTCAGGCCGAGCCCTGAGCAGAGGGCAGATCAGGGACAGAAGGCCTGGCCCCTCCCAGGGCTAAGGGTACCCCTGAGGGCTGGCTGTGGTGCCCAAGCTCTTCCCCAGCCCCTCGCACCTGGACCAGCTGTAGGAACGGGGTGAGCTGGGCCAGCTGGGTGGGCTGGGGTGAACACCCCTGGTGCTGAGGGCCCCCAAGGCTCTCTTACTTGCTGTGTGACCGGAGCTGGCAGCTGGCCTCTCTGAGCCTCGGGTCCTCACCTGTTTCAAGGTATCACAGTCCCCCGGGGAGGCCTTTGTTGAACGTCTGTGCAGAGCTCGCCCGCCTGACCACCCAGGCACATGCGCTGAGGAGTTCACTTGTCCATTTGTCCACTCGGTCCTTGTTGCTTGCCTACTATGTGCTGGGCAGGGATAGAGGGAGTTTCCAGTGGTGTAGGCAGAGGAGGGAAAGAACCCCACGAGGCCTCACAGGCCCTTCTCCGCATTTTCGTCATCACCATGGACCAGCTCCAGCTCCTTTCCTTGGGAGTCTGGCTGCCTCAGAGGCTGGCCAGGCAGATGAGTGGCTGGAATGTCTTTCTGCAAAGCAAGGCCAATGTGCATGAGGCCCCCAGTGGGCAGGGCCCTGCACACAGTAGGTGCTTGGTATGGCATGGGGGGCTGCCTGGAAGTTCCCTAGGAAGCTGGCTTCCTTGGCTGGTCCAGCCCTCCTCCCTCACCCAGCATCCTTCCACTTTGGTCAGCCTGGTTAGACTACGGTACTCCGCGTAGCAGTCTCAGTTTTACCTCACTGGGGACCGGGAATTTCAACCAGGCCCAGGTGTCTCATTACTGCCTGTCACAGGACAATTGTGTAGCCTGTCAGGTCTTTCTCCTTGGGACTCTGGCTGGTCTAAGATTGGAAACCTGGGGACAGTGTCTTCCTCACCCCACACCATGGCTCTTTATCGTGGGTTCACTGGCTCTGGCTGAAGGAGAGGTGGCCTTGAGGACAGGGCCAGGCCAAGGGAGCCCTGGGGGCCAAGGAGTGTGTGAAGCCCCCTTGGCAAGGGTCCCGTTGGCTGTGCTCCAGGGAGAAAAGGTAATGAGGAACAGCTCAGCTCCTACTTAACCATTGGTATAAATCCCACAATCAGGAAAATCGCTTCAATTGCTAAAAAACGCTGGTGGGAAAGTCCATTTGTTTTTCATTTTTCTTGTGCACTTGCCCCCGTGCATGAATCACTGTCGGTTTGTAGATTAAATTTATACCCTGTTATCTTTCATGTCTCTGGTGCTCTGGTGTCGACTGGGCTTCTAGCTACTGAAAGCCCCCTCTGCTTTTAGAAGTGAGAGGCATGGTCCCGTCCTGGGGGAAGCTGCTGGAGGGGCTCCACTGTCTTCTGGGGTCTCTCCTCCACCCAGGCCACCAATTTAGGATTTGTTTTTGGGGAAAGTCTGCATCTTCTCTGGAGCCACTTCTGCCCAAGCATCTTTTCAGCGAAGGGTTTGGACGCACCTCCAGATGTAGGTGGTTTCTTGGGAGGGTTCCACGCAGGCCTTGGGAGAGGCTTTGTTTCATCGTAACTAACACCTGCTTTGTGGATTGACCCGGATGAGGCAGGAGAAGTACAGGCTTTCGAAAACACTCTCCAACAGTACTAGGCAGGCTTCCTTTCTCTCCATCCCCAACATGTAGACAGCATGCTGCCCGCCTTCGCCTGTAACACAGACGGCATGGTTACCTGCACTGTGGGGGGGCCTGCTTCTCACCTGTGTTCTGGGAGGGGCAGGACCCTCCAGAGTGGGTCCTATGCTGCCATCTCCATTCTCCATGCACATCTTCTATTTCTTTCTTTTCCTTGCAGGTAGGGTACTGGGAATTGAACCTGGGAGTGTTTTACTGGCATGCTGCATCCCAAGTCCTTTTTATTTATTTTGAGATAGGGTTTCACCAAGTTGCTTAGGGTCTTGCTAAATAGCTGAGGCTGGCCTCGAACACTTGGCAGTCCTCCTGCCTTAGCCTTTTGAGTTGCTGGGATAATAGGCAAGTGCCACCACACCCAACTCCATGTACATCCTCTGGTTCTTTCTTCACTGATTTCATTATACAACAAATAAGAACTGACTTTTCTGGGTCCTGGATCCCTTTGAAATTCTGACACAAAACTAGATGGCCTCCTGAGGCAGGATTTTTTTTTTTTTTTTTGGGTGCGAGGGATTGAACTCAGGGCCTTGTGCATGCCAGACAAGCACTCTACCAACTGAGCTATGTCCCCAGCCCCTGAGGCAGGATTCTGAGCAACTTGGGAAGCCTATCCTGAACTTCAGGTGGGCACTTAGGTTCTGAGAATCCTGTTCCCATAAATTCTCCCACCAAATTAAGAGACATCCTAGGGATTCAGAAGCCTGGGATGTCCCAAGCCATATTGCAGACACACCCAACACCCTTCTGTACCAGTGTCAGAAGAAGTCTTCCAATCACAATTCTGGCTCCTAGGGAATTCCCTGTGTAGACACGGAGACCCCTCACTTCCCTCCAGGATGCCATGTCCATGGGGGGTGGTTCTGAGGCTGCAGCTGGACAAGCCTGTCGCAAGCCCCTGCCCCCCACCCCAGCAGGTATCATTGCTGCTTAAGAGACCCATCATTCTGCATTAATCTGGAATTCATCGTGATAGCCGTGACCATAATTAATTTATTTGGTATTAATGTGGATGAAATATGTACTGTCCTTTCAGGGGAAATCAGGCTGCCTATAAGCATTAGTTAAAAGGACCATTAAAATCAAACCTTCCCCAGATCCATTAGGCGAAGTCTTTCATCCTGAAGAAGATAAAGTTCTGCCGTGTGAAGTGTCATGAATAATTAGGTTGATTGCTGTTTTAAACTCTGCCCCTGCTTCCCGGGCCCCACTGCCTCCCTCCTGGAGAGGGAAGGCTCACCTGCCACAAGGCGCCCTTTCCTTGCCCACCACAGCTCTGGCCTCCGTTTCCCTCTTGCCTCTGACCCTGGCCTGGCTTTGTGGATCTCTGTGGCCAGAATGAGGAAAGAGGCTTCAAGGACCCCGCTGGAGGATTCTCTGAATTGCCTGTGTCTCTTCCCTTCCCAATGCCGGCACAGGGTGGCAGTGGGTGACTTTCTTTTGCCTTGATGTAGGTCCAGAAAGGTATAGGCCTGGGAGAGACCCGCAGCGGCATCTTCCAAACAGATCTGCAGACCTCCTGCCCTGGGATGTTGCAGGGTTCTAAAGCGTGCCTCGCGAGGCCTGCCTTGGATCACCACGTCCATCCCAGGGCTGTGCGCAGGGAGGGGAGGGAGAGACAGGAGAGAAAAGCCCTCCCGAGAGCCGTGCTCTGCTGACAAAGCATGTTTTCTCCGAGTGCCAGTGTGGACGTGGGCCTGTGCTGTTACCTGGCCTTGCAGAGCCTCCCTCTCTGAAGAAGAGGCTTCAGGGTGCTTCACAAGTGGTTCCCTGCTAGAACACACCCTAAAGACAAGGAAGCCTGGAGGGAGGGTACAGCCGCCCAGGAGGGGCCCTAGAAACCCACCCTCGCCCCCATGAGTATGGGTGTCACTCAGGCAATGTGGAGCCCAGGGATGTTGGCCTCAGGAAAGTCATTAGTGACCAACTCTGATCCAATCCCTTCGTTTGTGGTGCAAGAGCCCAGCAGAAAGCGACGAAGCTAGTTGGAGGCCCAGAGGACAAGCTCGAGGTGTCCTCGGGGGGCCCATGGACACTGGAGTGGTGGGCTGGGAGAGGGCTGGCCCACGAGCACACCTCTTTCCCCCCTAACCCTTTCCTGTTGCCCTGATAGGCGCTTCGGCACAAAATGCACGGCCTGCCAGCAGGGCATCCCCCCGACCCAGGTGGTCCGCAAGGCCCAGGACTTTGTCTACCACCTGCACTGCTTCGCCTGCATCATCTGCAGCCGGCAGCTGGCCACAGGGGACGAGTTCTACCTCATGGAGGATGGGCGGCTGGTGTGCAAGGAGGACTACGAGACGGCCAAGCAGAACGGTCAGTGTCCTGGCGCGCACGCCCCCTCTGGGCCTCCTCGGGCCCTTCCCTCTGCCTGAGGTGTCCTCCTCACCAGCCCTGTCTGCCCAGCCCTCTGGGTGCCCCCACTCGGCCTCCTCTGAGAAGTGTTCCCAGAGCTCCGGGAGCTAATTCCTGTCACCCCACAGGCGGCGAGGACTTGCTGGCTCTAAGGAGCATCAATCAAGCTCTGCTCCATGGCAGCCAGGGACCTTCCGGTCATCCTCTTGGTGGCCTCTTTGCCTGGGCGATCTTGGAGCTTGGTCCGCAGTGGACACTGGGGTTTCTCCTGAGTTCTGTACTTTGGGGTGCACACTTACCTCTGCACTCCCTCCCGTGCCTCAAAGGCTGCAGACAGCGAGACCAAGACTGGCACTGGCCTGTCCCCTCTGAGGGCTGGCTTGTGTTGCAGCTGTTTCCTGTCTTGGGAAGGGACTGAGGGCTGCTGTCCCCTGCTCTTTCTGAAGGCCTGATATTGGAGTGAGTGCCTGGTCATTCTGCTGAGTGAGGAGGCCTGGACTCAACCATACCACTGACCCCTGCCCTTGCCTTAGGACCAAGCAGTGGGGTGGAGAATGAGATCAGGCTCCAGCGTTCAGCAGCCACACCTGGGAACCCTGCCTTACCTGGGCAGCCTAGGCAGAGGCTGCTCTTGCCCTCCATGGTGTGTTCTTGGGCAGCCCGGGGGCTCTCCAGTTCCTGGACAAGGCTCAGACTGGCTCCCCTCAGGAAGGCCACCCCGACTTCCTCCCTCCTGCAGCTCCATCCCTGGCTTCTCACTCCCAGCTGCGCCCACAGGGTGGGGATGTCATGCTCCCGATCTGAATTTGGGATTTGGCTAAACCCAACCTAGGAATCTCAGATGCACAAACTCATGAAACATCAAGGTCTTTTGCCTTTGACTAGAATTTTTATCAACTTAGGGTGCCACAGTGGAAAGCAGTCCCATTGATAGGTCTGGACTTGATGAAAATAAATAAATAAACAGAAACAGTTTTCACGTATCTCCTTCCAGATCTTTCCTGGACTCATATGTCATGTTATCTGGATCTGATCAATACATGGAGAGATTAGTTTTTTTGATTAATAAATGCAGTATAAAATCAGGGTTTTGTGGCACTGAGGACATAGAGGAATTCATAGGGGCCAAACTTGGCTTTGGCAGGAGGAAGGGAGGGGCAAGGATGCCCATGGCAGAGGTTTCCTGTCTCTCTGGGGATCCCCTCTGCCATTACCCCCACACCTCTGGCCTTTCCATGTGGACAGAGGACTTTGATCTGCTTCCTCTACAGACCCAGGGCCTCTGAAGACCTCTGTCTGCTCTGGTTCCTTAAAATTCCACACTGTTGCTTAAGGTTCATTAGGATGTCACGAGAGTAGGATGGCTTGTCAGGAATAGGCCATCTATGCAGACAGGCTCGAAGATACTGAGACACCTTTGGAACTCTGATGCCCGTCACCACAGATCATAAAAGCATCACCACCCCTGGTTCTCATCGGCAGGGACTTGTTCTTTAGATCCTGAGTCCTCTTGGCCCAGCATCTCATGGTGCTGAGATGGTCTGAGAGAAAAGGGAGACAAACACAGACTGGTCATAATCTAGCTGGGGAGGCAAGAATGACATTGTGCGGCTCGCGATTTTATGGAAGAATGTTTGCACTGTGGCAGACCTCTACAGGACAATGGAAAGACGCTGGCTTGGGCATCAGAGGCTGAGTGGGCGGCCCCAAGAACTTGGAGCTCCTCTGGGATGGTGGGTAGCTGGCTGAGGCTTTGCTTCTCAGCTACGTGTGCGGGTGGATAGAAGCTGCTGCTGCGGGCTGTCTCTTGAGGTTTATGCAGGAAAAGGCTTGTGAACTGGAGTGTTAAATAAGAGGGAGACCCATGTGGAAGAGACACACAGACAGGTAGGTGAGGCATGTTTTAGGCAGTTGAAGGCACGTCTGCCGTGTTCCCCAGGTGTCCTCTGGCTGTCAGTGAGGCAGCGCCACTCTGTCCTGGGTGAGCAGAGTGGTCCTTGGTGTAGCAAAGGACATTTGTCTGCCTTTTAATGTGATGTGACCTCCTTGCTACTCTGAGTCTTCTTTTAGGTTTATGATTTCCTCCCTTGAGCTAAACAAAGGATCTAATATATCAGCTACTTGCACCTTAGCATGAATGATTTTGTTCATTTGTTCCATCTCCTTGGATATCTGCATTTTCAAAATAATGAAGTTGTATTTTATGCCAGAGACAAGTTCTAGGAGACCCTGCACAATTCAATGTGAACATACGCTGAGACTAATTTTCCCAGAGGAATTAATGTAAACTTGGGGGGAGGGCGCCATCTGCAAGCACACAGATCCATAGCCTGTGAAGGGTATATTTGCCTTAATGTTACTTTTTATTTTCTCAGCATTACCTCCAGTACCGTGCCCAAGGCTCTCTCCTAAATTAACAGCCAGGTTAGCATGGTCTCCCTTGGCCTTCCTCATAGCATTTTATCACATTTAACTTCCGCACCAAAGTTATTGATTTTTGGGTACATTTTTCAGCATGAGCACTGCCACCACTACTTAATGAATACTTGGATGACATTGTTATAGGATATAAAAAAGATTTTAAATTATAATAACAGCGAATGTTAAAATAACAGCATAATAGTCCCCGTAATCACAAGAAGAAAGCCCTGCGCACTCAGTGGTGTTGTGGCACCAAAGGGCCACCAACCTGGGTGACAGGTAAACTCCAGGGGTGCTGCCATCTGCTGTTGTGAAAATAATTTCTAATTCATTAGGCCAGACTGTTTTGAAATTAAGTGATTCCCCACAAGTTAAATTCTCTTTTTTTTTTCTTTCTTTCTTTTTTTTGGTACCAGGGATTGAACTCAGGGGCACTTGACCACTGAGCCATATCTCCAGCCCTATTTTGTGTTTTATGTAGAGACAGGGTCTCACTGAGTTGCTTAGCACCTCGCCATTGCTGAGGCTGGCTTTGAACTCGTGATTCTCCTGTCTCAGCCTCCCTAAGTGCTGTGATTACAGGCTTGCGCCACCGTGCCTGGCTTTTATTTTCTTTCCTTGAGATGGGGTCTCAATGTGTTGCCCAGGCTGGTCTTGAACTCCAGGGCTCATGCTGTCCTCCTGCTCAGCCCTTCAGTAGCTGGGACTATAGCCGTATGCCACCATCCCTGCTCACATTTATGGTTTTATTATTTAAAAGTTTATATATGAAGACTCTATACATATTTTAAAAGTACACCATTTCATACCTGCATAATTCAAATTTTCATCAAACAATGTCATGCTGAACTCTAGAATGTCACGGATTGTGGAAGTTTTTCTGTGTTGGAATTACTCTCTAAGCATAAGGGCCCTGTCCTGGACTCCAGGGAAGAAGTTGGGTGATAGCGGTTCTGGGATGGTTCTAGAATGACAGTGGCTTGTGCTGGGAAACATAAGAAAACAGCCTAAGGAGAAGAGAAGATGCTGGGGCCTCTACCGTCTGCTATGTGTGAGTGTTGTGTGGCCCCGGCTACACTGCTTGACCCCTAGAATGCACAGCTCCTCAAGGGCAGGTGTTGCCTCCCAAGCTTCAGAGGGTGAGGCTGCTTGCCCAAGTCACTTGCCCAGAGCAAAGAAGGCCAAACTCAAGTCTTCTACTTGGAGAACCTTTTAGAATTGTGGAATTTAGAATTTCTGATTGCACAGAAAGCTTGTAGTGAACCAGGGACATAGTAGATACTTAATAAATGTTGTCTATTTTTGTTGTTCCTAAGAGGTTTTTCTTGAATGTTCTTTTTTTAAAAAAAATTTTTTATGGACCTTTATTTATTCATTTATTTATATGTAGTGCTGGGGATCGAAACCAGTGCCTCACTCATGCGAGGCAAGCACTCTACCACTGAGCCACAATCCCAGCCCCTTCTTGAATGTTCTTAAAGGAGAAGAAGTAAGGAGGAAATGAGGAATGTAGCGGAGGCTCTGAAGAGTACCCGTGAGGGCACAGAGAACCAGGACCCTGGGGTGGACGTTATTCTTAGTATCCTCCAGGGCCACTGTGCAGAGGGTACGAGGGAGTGGCATCTAAGTCCCGGTGAGGCAGCAAGCTGTTTGCATGACTGTGTGGTACTGAGCACACCAGCTGCCTCTCTGTACCCGACTGTGAATGGAACAAACCAGCCTTTAACTAAAGGGACTTGAGGCTCTTCCATTCAAAACCCATCAAACACTCTGTATTGACCAGTGTGTTGCCTGGAACACTCCTTAGATCAGTGCTTTTCAAAAAAACATTGACTAAGTAAGATCCACTGTGAGAAGCTCACTTGACATTTTAACTCAGGGCGCATATTCAAACAGTGGAAAGTGAACAAGTTTCATGAAATACCTTGTCTATTCATCCTGTTTCCTCTTTTAGTTTTGATTGACTAGATTGACTTTATAACCCACCAGTGGGTTCTGACCCGTAGCTCATAAACAGTGCTTGGACCATGAGTGAGATGCAGGCTGTCACCAGTTGGGGCCCAGGGAGGCCATGGCAGGGGTAGTGAGGCGAGACCAGAGGAGATGGAGGCTCTGGAGGGGAGCCAGGGGCAGGGCACCGGGCAGCTTAGGGCAGACTTCTTCACTTTGTCTCATTCACTCTCACAGCCTTGGTGAGGACTCCCAGGGATGTCCACGTGGAGTCTCTCCCTGACAGGGAAATGTATGGAACTCTGTTCTATGATGGGGGTCTATGACGGGGGCCTCTGTGCGGCTAGCCTGGCCTAGGAGGGAGAGGCAGGGAGCCGAGGGACACAGGAGCCGTGCACTTCACTTTCAGTTCTGTGGAGGCTGCTCTACAAGGTGGGCTCTGCAGGGGTGGGGACCACTCCACTGTGATGCTCACCCTTCTTCCCCAGCCCTACACAGAGCAGATGCTTACCTGGGAAGGAAGGAGGCCCAGCTGCTTCTGACCTGCTGATCCCAGTAAGAGGTGGTTTTCATTGCAGATGACTCGGAGGCTGGAGCTAAGCGGCCACGGACCACCATCACTGCCAAGCAGCTGGAGACTTTAAAGAACGCCTACAAGAACTCCCCGAAGCCTGCCCGGCACGTGAGGGAGCAGCTATCCTCCGAGACAGGCCTGGACATGAGAGTTGTGCAGGTGAGAGACCAGCCCTCACCAGATCTGGGGATCTGGGCCTCTGGCAGGGAGGTACAGTGGCTGGTGTCCAGAGCCAGGAACTGGTAGGACAGCACTGGTCCCCATGAGGAGTTGGGATCAGGGCAGTGACCCCATGTCCCTGGGGGTGTTTGCCAGAACCCCAGGCAGAGTTCAGAGGCCCAGGCTGGAGAGAGTGGGGGAGGGAGAATAGGCTTTAGTTTGTCTCCAACCACCTGCATTAGGGTCCTGGGGGCTTAGGCTGATGGTGGACTCCTCCTATGTCCCTTGTTCTTTGCGGCAGGTTTGGTTTCAGAACAGAAGGGCCAAGGAGAAACGCTTGAAGAAGGACGCAGGGCGGCATCGCTGGGGACAGTTCTATAAGAGTGTCAAGAGGAGCCGAGGAGGCAGCAAGCAGGAGAAGGAGAGCTCGGCAGAGGACTGTGGGGTTAGTGACAGCGAGCTGAGCTTCCGAGGTGAGCAGGGCTGCAGGGGCGAGGCCGAGGTCCTGGGGAAGTCCCCCAGGGAACAGTAGGCCCTGGCTCGCAGGTGGATCTTTCTTGAGGCCTTGGCAACTCCCTCCAAGACTTCAGTAAAGGGTGGGAAGGTGCTAGTGGCCCTTCAGGGCGGGACGGGGAGCAGAAAAGGAGAACTGGCCACTGAGATGGAAATGGGTCCGTGGGGTACAGTCAGGCCCACTTGTGGCCCTGAGGTCCCCCTCATTTCCTGCTGACTGGAGTGCCCTCACCAGCTCACACAGCTGTGAACACACGGCTGCATCTCAGTCCTTGCCCCAGCCCTGCTCCTACACCTCTCCCTTTGGTGGGGACACTGGCCGCCTCCAGAGGAACCTGGTCCTCCTATCCTGGTGACAGGCCTCTTCCTGGGAAATCAATGCTGTGAGTGCATGTGAGCAGGGCACTGGCTGTGTCTGACATCCCCGCCCCGCCACTTGCTTCATCCTGTCCCTGCACACGAGCTTTGCAGCATGTTCAAATTTGTGCATCAGCAAAATTGCAAACTACTGCATGCAGTGGATCCCTAGGTTATTCACAAATAACCCCACCTGCTCTCAGCTACTGCATCTGCAATGGGGAAGGCCTTCTGTCAGGGGATGGCAGGGACACTGAACTGGGGATCAGAAGTCGGCTTGCAGTGTGGCTCTGTCAGAGCAACTCATTTTCCATAAGCCGCTGTCTCTCCCCCATCTGTAAGTGGGGAATGCCACCTCCTGGCCCATCTCAGAGTTGTTGGGATCAGTGAACATGCCATCTGTGGACATCTGGGGAAAGCTAAGCACACTTGTACTCGGGGAGGGCGGCCATTGGAGCTGAGCCTTCTACTTCCTGCTCCCTTTGAAGACCACCAGCTGTTCCCCACCTCCTGCTTTTTCATTTTCACGGCGGGGGGGGGGGGGGAGTGGGAGTCTCCAAGGGATGGGTTTTGAATAGTGTAGGGACGCCTCATACAGGAATTGATGTGTAGCCCAGGTGCAAAAGCAGAAGAAGTTTGTGGGACAGAGGGTGGAATGAGTGGCCTAACAGGAGCGCCCTGAGGGAACTGTCACTTGGCCGGGAGGTCTGCCGAGACCTAGAGGTCAGAAGGCCCAGGACCTCATTCTCGCCTGCCCACTTGGCAGGATTGAGAAAGTCACCTAATCTCATCGGAGCTGTTGAGATCCATGCCTGGAACCCAGTATTGTTAAATCATTCCCGTTGGGTGCAGATGGGTCCCAGATTGACCTATCATTGATCTCTCTGGGCAATTATAAAATCTTTTATTTCTTTTTTTTTAAATCTTTTGTTTAGTTGTAGATGAACACAATATCTTTATTTATTTATTTTTATGTGGTGCTGAGGATCGAACCCAGTGCCTCACGTATGCGAGGCAAGCGCTCAACCGCTGAGCCATAACCCCAGCCCCAAAATCCTTTATCTCTTAAGACTAAAATTTCTTGCCTCTGTTGGGGAGATGAATTCTTTCATGTGGCAAAGATTGCACTAGATCCTTGTCATGAAATGCTTCCAGAAACAAGAAGGTTCATTGGCCTTAAGTCATTTTTGTACCCAGTGAAGAGCTTATTGAGTAGAGAGAGAAGCCAAGTCCTTTGATATTGAACCTCTTTTCTGGGCAGAGCAGAAGGATTTTGTGCACATGTCTAAGTGAGGTCCCCAGCCTAGTCCTATCCTACAGGCCTGCTTGTTTCCCAACCAACAAAACTAAGCATTTTCCCACTGAAAGCTTTCAGAGTACATCTTGTCAGCACACACTTGCTATTTGTGATGTGGATAACACCACCTGCCAACCCTGGGATGTTCGTACTCCTCAGGGTTTCTGGAATATCTTAGTGCACCAGCCACATGGGGCCAAGCTCATCAAATATATGTCCAGCCTTCTGGGACCTGAGAATTGTTCTCTGCAGGTTTTTCTTGTTTTGCCCCTTGACCTGGGTTGATCCCTGGAGGTCAGGTGGATTTGTTGGTGTCTGACCCTTGCTTGGCAGAGAGACAGCTGCTACTCCTGGGTATCTTCCGCAGTCATGGGTTCCTAGGTTGTGAAGAGCAGGGACCACTGAAGTCCTGGCAGCTGACAATAAATCTCCATTCTTTTGTCCACAGAAGATCAAATTCTCTCAGAACTTGGCCACACCAATAGGATTTATGGCAACGTGGGGGACGTTACAGGCGGACAGTTAATGAATGGGAACTTCTCCATGGACGGGACAGGACAATCCTATCAGGACTTGAGGGATGGGAGTCCCTATGGAATCCCCCAGTCTCCATCTTCCATATCGTCCCTGCCATCCCACGCTCCCTTGCTCAATGGGCTGGATTACACGGTGGACAGTAATTTGGGCATCATTGCGCATGCAGGGCAGGGAGTGAGTCAGACGCTGAGAGCAATGGCTGGGGGACCCACCTCTGACATCTCCACAGGAAGCAGTGTAGGCTACCCCGACTTTCCAACTAGCCCAGCCTCTTGGCTTGATGAAATGGATCATCCTGCTTTTTAAACTTCTTTCCTCCCCACCTTACCTGTCCGCTTGGTTTGAGAGAATATCTTCAAGGATCAAAGGAGACTTGCCTCTTAAGGATCAAAAGTGCGCCAATGTGAATTTCCATTATTTTCAATGGAAGTCCTCTGCTGGTTCCTAGAAGGCTGTGCCACCCCGCTAGGGCACTGCTTTCTTGGAGGAGGCGGGAGAGCAGCCTCAGCTGAGAAGGAGCAGGGTGGACAGCCTGGAGCTCTAGGATGCTGGCTTGCTGGCGCTCTCCCCGCCTGCCCTGCTTGGTGGCTTTGGCTGCTCAGTGCTTTGGCAGCACAGGGCCACTGCGACAGGCCACCTGGGCCTCTGGGAACTCTGCTCCAACTGGTGCGTCTCACATAATGCCTCTCAAACCACGGCTCTCCCCAGAGCCGAGATTCCTGAGGTCGAGCATCGTGGCCCTTGAGTATAATGAGATGATTTCTGGACCACCCTGATTGAACCCTGATTTTCAAGATAAAACAGTCAGTTATTAAAGGTCAGTGAAAACGTTGATGGCCACAATTTGATATTAAAAACATGCCCCTCTCCCTTTCTGTTGTTGTGAAAATATGACTTCTTTCCTATGAGAAAGTACAAACCAGAGAATTATCATCAGTTTTAGTTTTTAAGAAATCCCATCTAGACCACTGAATCCCTCATGGCAAGAAGTGGTTTTCATTGCAGGTGACTCTGAGGCTGGAGCTGAGTGGCCTGGACCTTCACAAGCTGCCCGATGAGTCCCCTTGGCTCAGTGTGCCTTTTTGATTTGCTCGTATCATTTACTACCCAAGACAGGCTGTGGGCTACAAAATGATCAAAGCTAAACCACGAAGAGAACAGAGTGACAATCAGTGACAGCACCTGGAGACACATTTGGGTTCCAACTGTGTAGGCTGTTTAGCCACATGGGCAGATGCCAGTCTCCTTGTGGGGTGAAATGAAATTTGGAGTCTGCCTGGAGGGTGTTGGTTTAGGTGAGCTTGTAGTCTGCCCTCCTCCCCCTAAAAAATGAAAGCCTTCTCTGCTGCACCTGCTGACTCCATCGGAAGACAGAAATGCTTTCTGGCATATGTTGGTTGGGAGGAATATTCTAGGGAGCAGCCTTAACACTGTCCAAAAGGTTTCAAGTGGTTCTTGGGCTGCCTTTCTCTGGGTTGCTGGCTGGACTTGTGCATGCCCCGGGCTCCTGTCCTGTGCTCAGAAACCCAGAGGTCCCCAGCCAGTGGCAGTGCAAGGACTTCCTGCTCGCAGGTTTGCAGTAGCATGTCACTAAGCCTGCATCAAGCCAAAGCTGCAATGGCCACCTTGTGTACCCCACTTCTGGCCATCAGGATGCTCTCCATGTGCAAGCTGGGAATTTAGCCAGCTGCAATTTATTTCCACCCCCTTGGGAAACCGTGGTTTGCTTCTTCTGGCTTCCCATTCTCTTAAATGAGATTGGTAGGGTATGAAGGAGTGAGAAGGCCTTGCCTTTCTTTCATGTGAAGTGATGGGGCCAAAGACCCAAAGGACCCTTCCTTCTGTGACTGGTTGATCACCTTGTGAGGACTGCAAAGATTGAGGCATGCTGCGGGCAGACTAAAGGAGGCGGCTTTTGTAAGCTCTGTTCCAGGGTTGAAGTAAGTTCAATTAAGTGTCTTTAAGAGACATAGTCAATGAATTCCTGGAGCAGCCTTCGGGCCACCTTTTCTCGAGTTTTGTAGTGTACCCTTGTGTTTTTTTTTTGGTGGACTGCAATTGATTTTTACCTGGGGTATCTGCAAACATCTTTTTTTGAGGCTCCATGTTTACGGATGGTGGTGTGTTAAGCCCATTCAATTCTGTTCTATTGGAAGTCCCCAACACTATGGGGTGGGAATGGACACAAACACGAGATAACAAGCATGTGAAGGGAGGGAAATCACAACCATCTGTTTGGAGGCCAATTTCTTAAACACACGCTTCTCAGGAGGCTGCTCACAATACACAAGAGACAGGCTGTGCTGGGCGAGCCAGGTGGGAAGCTGCCCAGTGGGTCCCTATTGAGCTTAATATCTCATGGGTTCAGAGGTGAGTACAGTATGGGACAGCAGGATCTTTAAAAGGGGGTCCTGCCCTTTGTATAGCACTATGGAAGATCAATTTAGGTTGACCTGTTTTTTGTTTTTGTATAGAAGTTAATCATACTCCCAGTTCAATGGTGGAAGAATAGGAGGCTGTCCTCATGCTGAGAAGTCTCTCGAGGGACTCTGGGTAGTGCAGGGATGTTGGCAGTAGCTCTTTTGGTGCTGGAAAAGCAGGTCCTGAGAGAGCACTGACCACAAGTGCAGGAGAGCTGGACTTTAAGTTCCGTCCCCAGGGCCACCTCCCTGGAGAGCAGTAAACATGGGTGCCCAGTTAGAAGCACAGTCACGACAGGTCTCAGATTTTAAGTGGATCTCTATGCAAGTTGTGCTGCATGACGATGGGCCACTGTCACTGGTGAGCTCTGTGCTCTGAGACTGGAGAAGTGGACATTTCCTCTTGCTGTCCTTAGAGGCACTCCTCTACTAGACTCCTCACCAGTCTATTACTGGAGTGCCTGGTGCCACCCCTAACTGGCCCCTTTTTGCTAAATGACACAGATGAACTTAAGAAATGACATGAAACTTTCTAGAGCTATTTGCGGTATTTGGGCCTGCCTTTGACCCTAAGAGAGCAATTAACAGCAATGACCTGCACTGCTGCCCAACAGACTTTAGAGCAGGAAGCTTCTGAACACCAGAGCAAATTAATAACGGACCCCCCAAGTCCCAGTGGTAATTGGATAAGCAAAATGTGAACTAAGTGGATACGGAGAAATCTGTATTTGCTGAAAAGTGATTAAATCGTAGAGGAAATACCAAATCTAAGGGCTAACCGGCCTGTGGGTAAATCCTGTTGTTGGGAAGTGGGGTTCGTGGCTCTTTGCGGACTTGCTGTGTGATCCCAGGCAAGGTCCTTTGGCTCTGAATGCTCCCTCTTTCTTGCTTCCTGTGATAGTTATGAACATAAGATAAGATGAACATCAACTATCATACTGATAATATTATTCCTGCAAATTAATATGGTGAATAACAGGGGAAAGGCTCAAAATTAAGACCTAAGAAAAGCATTTGGCAGTGTCCTTGAAGGTTTTTTTGTGCCACTGTAAAACATAAAATCTAATAAGATAATTGGGGGCCATTAGATCTTCATCATTAAGTTCACTTTGCAAGAAGTGTAAGGAACCTGTAGAATAAGGCATCCCCATCTCTGAAGCTCTATGCTGCTCATCTGAACTAACTGTCTCCTTGCAGGAGGTGGCTCGAGGCTTCTGATGGGCAGAAGCTGTGTGCTGTATGACAGTCCGCCACCTGCCACCTGACCCCCACACAGCCCTCTCAGCACGCCCCACTGTCACCCAGGTTATAGCCATGGAATGATGGCCACACCTCCTCAGTCAGCAGGGCCCGGATGGCCCGAGGAGGCTCATTTTTAAACATTGCACTTTAAAAATTGGAAACCATGAGATGAAGAGAAATTCAATTAAGCGGAAATGAGTTTTGTTTTATTGCCTGCTGCTGAAGGGCTCTGGGCATGCTGAAAGCTAAATAAAAGCACATCACTGGCTCTCTCTTTTCTTGGATTGGTCAATTGGCCCTTTTTACAGTAGCTGCTCCAACTGCTCTAACACAGTGACTGTAGCCAAAAAGAGAGAGCTCAGCAAAGTCATCCCATCCACACTCTGCTTGGTAGGACCACACTAAAAGCACAGTTTCATGCTGCTAGCTCTGGGGAGGAGACAGCTGCAGGTTTGGAGGTGCGCCAAGCATTCCTTTGCTTAGGGAGGCAGAGCACAGGTGGACGGAGCAAGGACACCCCCACTCTCACCTGCTGCTCACCTAGGGACAAGGATCACATTGTACTTTCCCACTTGAGGACTGTGTTCAGCCTAAGGAGCAGGTTCAGGGCCCCAGGGCCCCAGGAACCACTCCGAGTGCACATGAAGCCCTCAAAGCCCAGGTCCCTGGGCTCTGGATTGTCGCCTCATCCTTCGCACTGTAGATTTTGTACAGTTCAAGAGAAATGAAGTTTCATTTCCTGGAAAAAAGAAAAAAAAAGAAAAAAAAAAAGGACCCACCCATCCTTATTTATTGCCATGTGACTTTGGAGAGCAGAAGCTGGTGCGTTTGTCTGTATATTGCCTCCTGTGTGTTGGCATGAGATGTGTACGGTAAAACTGTGTAAAATAAACATGGAAATTCTTTAGAAGCTGATGTGTCCTGCTTTTCATTTGGTTTTCTAGCTGTTTCCCCTCTTGACATAAATAGAATAGAAAGCTGAGCTCACGGGAGGTCCTTTCATCACCAGAAGGAAACCAAAGGTAAAACCGAACTCTGGGACTGCTTACAGCCATGAAATACCAGAACCACTCAATAAAGGGTTGACTGAGGAGGTTCTATGATTATCTAACAGCAATTCTTTCTGCCCCTAAATTTAGGAAGTGGGAAGAAGAAAATCTGGTTGATCACATAACTTTTGGTTATTGTTTGTTCTGTTACTTTTTTGGTACCGGGGATTGAACTTGGGGCACTTGACCACTCAGCCACATCCCTAGCCCTATTTCGTATTTTATTTAGAGACAGAGTCTCACTGAGTTGCTTAGGACCTTGGTAAATTGCTAAGGCTGGCTTTGAACTTGAGGTCCTCCTGCCTCTTGTTCTGTTACACTTTAAAGTCCTTCACACTTATAATTTTTTCCTCTAGAGAAAGTATGTGCAAATTTCTGTATTTGGCTGAGAGGACAGGACAGAAACACCTCATTAGAGGCACCAAGTCTCCTAGACAAATGCTTTTGAGGAAAATTTCCATCTTGATTTCCTCTCTGCATGAAGTATATTAGTGTGCAGGCCCTGAGGTTTAGCTGGAATGGAAAATACTTTTTAATTAAAATTAAAACAAAAAACTAAAGCATAGTTCTTCACAATAGCCACATGCTAAGTGCTCAAAAGCTATTTGTGGCTAGTGGCTTCTGTATTCGGATAACACAGGCATAAACATTTCTGTCACTGCAGAAAGTTCTGCATGGTGCCGACAGAGTCTGCCCGGGGAGGACGGGCAGGCAAAACTCACTGATTGCATGTGCAGCTACTAGCTATCCTGGAGTACCCGGAGTGAGGCAGATGGAGGCTCCTCAGACACTGGCAGTGCCAACATCTTCACCATCTTATTTTGTGTGTGGCATCCCCCACTCGCCTCCTCTTTGTTTTTTGCTTCTTTCTTGGGCAGGGAGAGAGGAAAAAATTTTTCAAAAAGCACTCCACAGGGGCTGGGATTGTGGCTCAGTGGTAGAGCGCTTGCCTTGCACGCATGAGGCACTGGGTTCGATCCTCAGCACCACATAAAAATAAAGATATTGTTGCCATCCACAACTAAAAAAAATTGTTAAAAAAAAAAAAGCACTCCACAGTGACTTGCTAGGTGTGTGCAGGAGGCTGTGCTCTGGGCCCGTGTTCTCTGCCCAGTGCTGCCATGGGATGGTTGTGACTTCACCATGTCCCAGACACACTTTGGGCCCCAAAGTCTTCAATGGAGACTCAAAGCTTTGCCAACAAGATTCGATGTCCTTGGCTGAATGTATCTTCTGTGGTAAGTACTTTATTAGGCTGAGGAAGGTAAAAGGCCATACTGGGTGATGCAGCAGAGAGACTATGTCATCGAGGGAGTAGGGTTGGCAGGGACACTGGAGATGCTGGACCTATGGACTGTTTTCTTCTCTGCCCAGTCCTTTGAGTGGACATTAGGGCAATCTGAAACATGTCTGTGAAAGGTTCTGTGGCTTCTAAATTCAGTTACTTGTCTGAGTATTCCTGATGCACCAATAATTGGGGGAGGGGGACTTTGGGTCAGAGTATGCAGCAGCCCAGTTCATCTTCCATTCTCAAACCCCACGTCACCAGCCTGTCTACACTGAGTCTGCTTTCAACACACTTATCAACTGGTTTGAGTACAGGCGGCCAACAGCCAGGGGACCCTTTCCGCTTCATGCTGGAGTGCGTGTGGCCCCCACCACAATGCCAGCCTCACAACTTTCTGGAATATTAAAACTATTCTCAGCTCACAGAAGAAAGGATCTGGTTTTTCTTTTTTTTTTCTAATCACTGGGGTGCAGTGCCTATGTAGTCTGATTTTCTTTCTGACAGTGGCTTTCTGGAAGAACAGCTGCTTAAAGAACAATAAAGAAAAGAAATCACTGGCCAGAAAGCATTAAATAAGACCCACCCAGGGGAACACATGGAGGCCAACAGTCAGCTTTCACTGCTTTCCACCCTTCTTTCCCTGTAGGCCCACAATTCTAGTTGGCAAAAATCACAAAAAGGGACCACAGCAATGTCGTGAATTTTAACCAATTGCTAACCTAGGAGTAAAACCGTTAAGAGATGATTCTCAACATGCATTTCCTTAGTTTTGATAGTTGAGATATGGTTTAAAAATTGTCCTTCAGTCTAAAGTGAGACTTGTTTAATCCCTTTGCTACACTTCCTTAGCAGAATGCTATTTCAGCTTTATCATTCAGAATCCTTGGTGCTTTTCTTCATAAAACTTCCCTTTGCCTGCCTGTGAAAACAGTGGTGATCAAGCTCAGCTGAGATGATTATTTGGAGGTAAAGTGTTCAGTTATTGCTGCTGAAGAAATCCTGAGTTAGGAGGGGAAAAACCAATGTTTATAAAATGGGGCCAAATCATTTGAAAGAGGGAAATTTTTATCATCCTTCTAAAAGGGGTCATAAAAATAAACTATCTGAACTATTAAATAAAGATTTTTTAAAGGTTGACTTTTTTTAAAATCATAACTTTATTTTTATTTATTAATTTGTATGTGTTGCTGAGGATCGAACCCAGTGCCTCACCCGTGCTAGGCAAGCGCTCCACTGCTGAGCCACAACCCCAGCCCCTAAATAAAGATTTTTTTAAATGACTGGCCCCTGCTCTAGGAAGAGTATATCACATTATTTTAGGGAAAGCAGGTGTGGGATTTCACCTGTAACATTTGTCTCTTTAGGACTTTTTCCTTCATTTTCGTATTTTTGCCAATGAAATGTCAGGATTGTCCTTTAGAACTCTTTCCTTTTGGTGGTTTTTCCTTTGGCCATCTCCTTAAACACAAAAAGTCAATTCAGATAGAGGATCCAAACTGTTTTTTAACTTTGTGATTAAACTGAACAAACTACAGATTGTACCTGACAGGATACACATTTCCCCATTTCCAAAACACTGATATGGTGAAGAACAGCACCATGGAAGAGACTCCTAGGAGAAAAGGTCTCCATGGGACTCCACTGACTGATACTCTGGGCTCCTCAGTGGGCCAGCAGACTGGCCAGAGCTTACAAGACTCAGAGGTTGAGTTGTCACTAGAAGTGTTTTTAGAAGACTTAATCTTGTTAAAAAACATTTTATTTGTTCTTTTTAGTTGTACATAACAGTAGAGTATATTTTGGCATATTTATACAAACACAGAATACATCTTACTCTAATTAGGATCCCAGTCTTGTGGCTGTACATGATGTGGAGATTCACTGCGATTCATTCCACTGCCTTTCCTATTTCTGTCCCCTCCCTTAAGACTTGTCTTCCTTTTGCTTGCCAGACCTGGACTAGGATCTCCTGTGGTTGGGAGGGGCTTGGGGGTTTGAGTAAAGCTGGGAACTACTTTATGAAAGATAAAATATAGCCCCCCCCCAAAGTGGTACTGGCACACACTTGCAGTTGGAAATAAGCAGGTTTTAAAAATTTTTTTTATTTTAAAGGCCATTAAAATGGTAAATAGGTTTCAACAGATGGCTTCTGCACAGCAATGGAAAGCCCAGGCAAGGACTTTGGGGTTAAATCTCATATTTTAGTCACCTGGGACTAGTTTATTATTGCAGAAAAACAAACATCCATAAAGTTGACAGCTCCCTCCCCTCCTCCCAAGTGGAGTCCTTCAAGGTTGCCTGCTCACTGGCCAGCTGATGGGTGGCTTCCTGCAGATAATGACCTAGGGAATTAAAGTCACTTTTTCGACACCTGTCAACTGCAGGGCTTAAAGCTTACCAGGCTGGAAGCATATGATAACCAAGAAACTGTATTACTGTTGGGCCAGGACTTTTATAGTCAATATATGTGCTGGCTTTAAAAAAAAATCATTTTAACATTTAATGCTTCTCAATTAAAGTGATTTCCTGGAGTGGACGCCAAGCTTCGCACAGAATGCACATTAACCACTTTCTGTGTCGGTAGTTAAAGGCACTGAGGGATTTAAACAGCAATCCACAAGTCTGTTCAGTCAAGGTTTGGCGGAATAAAGCAGATTATAAACAATAATATATGTCTTTCTCTTCTTTTATTGGAAGGGTTCCAAACTCACAAACAGAGCTAAAGTGCTATAAACATATCCAGGACTAAGCCTTGTGCTCCACAAATGTACTTCATGAAAGCCATGGGCACTGGCGGAAATGCTGTGTGTGTGTGCATGTACTTTAGAAGAGATTTTTATTACACAAAGTGTCCATCAACTAAACTTACTTTCTAAATATTAAAATGGAAATCAGGACTGCTATACAAGTGAGAGGAAAAACAAATCCTGGTTGCTGTGTAGGTGATGAACGTGTTGCTGTTGCCCAGGGCAGCCCACGGCAAGTCACCTCTCGGCTCCTTCATGCCTTGACTCCCCCACATTCAGCCACTGCATTCAGTGGTCACAGGTTCAAGTGGTCATTTTCCATCTAGAAGACAACCTCGTACTGAATGCCCAGAGTTCCACCACGAGGCAAAAGCATGTTGAGGGGCAGCCCCTCCTGCTTTCCATCTGGATTTTCACCTCTATTGCTAACACATGCGCACTCCAACACGCGTGAAGAAAGCCACCAGGGAAAAGTCCTGACTATAAACCAGTATATAACTTGTGAACACCCTCATTTGCTTTTGGGGGCAGGAAGCTTTGCTGGAGGAAGGAATACTGCCCTCAGAAGTCACTTGGCATGTGTGTCCCGAAAGAGAAGAGTAAAAAACAAAGAAAAATGACTACTTTGTAATTGTGCCAAGAAAAAGTGAAATAAGAAAACACAGAAGAAAATTTCAAAGAATTTGTGTATAAAAATAAAAAAATGCTAAGGGAAAAGCAACACCTAATAACTACGTTCACCTGTACAAGGATCTTGCCATTCAGTTCTGCTTTTCAGGGAGGAGCATGACAAGAATGTTTTAAAGATAAATGAATAAAGATCAGGTTAAATAGCTTTTCCTGTTCAGTTCTTTAGTATAATGCCAATTCATGCACATTTAAAAAATGGATCATACTTGGCACATAATAAATGTTAGCTCATAAGTGTTAACAAGGAAGATTTTCCCCTAGAGTTGATGTTCTCTATACTTTGACCCAATCTCTCTGGTGAAGGAACTGTGAATCATTACAGAAATACAGATGCTCAATACATTTGTGGTTCACAAATGTACATCATGAAAGCCACGGGCACTTTGTATCCTGTGTGTGCATGCACATGGACTTTGAGTATGTAAAGTCTCCATCAACTGAATTTACCTTCTAAATATTAAAATAATCTCACAATAAATTTTCAAGTCACTCAATTACAAAAGACTGCATTAAGGGCTATGTTATAAAGAGAAAGCCCAGTGATTGTATATAAAATCCTGGAAAAGGCCTGATATTGGACCTTTGAAGGTGGCTGCTTTTGCTCTTGCTTTTACTTGTCCTCATAACATGGTTCAGAGAAAAGTTGTACTTGCTATCAAGATCTGAGTAAATAAAATCATGTATATTGAAATTTCTTAAAAAAATATTTATTTTTTAGTTGTAGGTGGACAGAATATCTTTATTTTTATTTTTATGTGGTGCTGAGGATCGAACCCAGTGCCTCCCGCATGCTAGGTGAGCACGCTACCACTGCGCCACAACCCCAGCCCTGAAATTTTTTATATATATAATAAAGCCTATATAAATAGAGTTGTACTGATTTTAGCTGTATGCCATTAGACAATTTCTCTAACAGTTCTGAGCTTCAATCTTCCTCATTTGTAAAAGAGAGAAAAATAGCAATTTATTTCTGAGGTTCAGTTAAGATATTTATGTATGCATTCCTATACAAAAGGAAGGAATGCATATTCCATTGTATATTCCTATACAAAATTACTCTTATTTCATTGAAGCTAAGATATCACTGATTAGGGGCTGGGGTTGTGGCTCAGTGGTGGAGCACTTGCCTGGCATGTGTGAGGCACTGGGTTCGATCCTCAGCACCACATAAAAATAAATAAATAAAATAAAGGTAGGGCTGGGATTGTAGCTCAGTGGTAGAGCGCTTGTCTTGCATGCGTGAGGCACTGGGTTCGAACCTCAGCACCACATAAAAATAAATAAAGATATTTAAAAATAAATAAATAAAGGTATTGTGTCCATCTACAACTAAAAACAAAAAGATACCACTGATCATTAGTTTATGTATAATTAAGAACCAAAACCCCCCAAAACACCACTGATTTAACTGTGACATGCTATTGTCTATAAAAGACATGCCATGTTGGATATGTTAATGTGAAAATCTCCATCTCAGAACTGATCAAATATAGTGTTATATAAATACTATGAAAACACTTGACTCAACTCACCCTATGACTCAGGATTTGGAATTCATTCATAAATATTTCAACTCAGTATTTTCATTTCTAAACTGGAGCTGGGGGGGTTACGTACCTGTTTAGTGTATGAGGGGATTGTTTAGAGGATTAAAGTTTGGTAAAAGCCTTTATGTTGCATCTTTAAAAAAAAATGTGTGAAAGTCTTCATGTTGAACTGAAGCATTTGTTTGCCTGGACACCAAACCTTTCTGCAACCCACGTGCAGCTCTGCCACAGCCACATGCCTTGTTTATGAATCTCAGGGATGATGTCCTGTACATGGAATAGTAACCCACAGCCCAGTAGCTAAACCAGGCAGAAAGCTAAGAAATACCTATCTAATAGAAAGGTTCACCAGGCTACAGCCACCTGTTAGCTGGAAAATGCTAAAACATTAAAAAGAGATACAATAGATACAATTCCAGATATTGTTCTTTGGTTGTTCCTTCTACCTGACAAGCATAATAGAGAACAGGACGCAGCTAGCTGGCTGGCTCCTCCCTTCCTTATTAGAGGCAAAGTTTTAAACAAAGGTTTAAAGATTGAGTTAGTTTCTGATTGTTAATTCATGATTTTCTATGAGACTTTTCAAGATACTGCATGCAGTATTTTGAGACATAATGAGTTAATTCTAAACACTCATGCTAATGGGAAAGAGGAGTCCATGGCTTAGAGCAATGATGTTCTCTTGGTTAAGTCCCAAGACATATCTGTGGGTCAAATGGAAGAAGCACTTGAAAACTTCAAGAAGTACTGTGGTCCACCAGGAAGGACTGGATTTAGTAGGCTTGGTCCTAGTGTAGCTCTGTTACCAACTCTGTGGTCCTGGGCAACTTAACCTGTGTGTGTCTGACTCCTCCTCACTTGAGCAGCCCTGATAACACCTGTGACGTGACAGGGTAACTGTGGAGGGATGAGAGATTAACTTATGCCCGTGAAAGCATTCTGAAAAGTCTAAAAGTTAAAACCATATGCTAAAGCATCATTAGTCAACAGAATTGAACACATGGGCTCATTTATGCCGCACAACAGAGTCAGAGGTCAAACAGTTAAGAATCCAACTTCTCAGTTAGTGCCACTTCAAAGAATTCCCAATGTAGTGACTGATAAGTGATAAAATGGTAGTCCAGTGTATCACTGAAATCTTGGCCAGTGGTTAAAAACAACAAAACAAAGTGGGGTTGGCATCATAGCTCAGGGGTAGAGCACTTGCCTAGTATGTGGGAGGCACTGGGTTTGATTCTCAGCACCACGTATAAATAAATAAATTAAATAAAGGTCCACTGACAACTAAAAAAACATTTAAAAAAGTGCTTTTTCCATTCTTCCAAATAGGCATGGACATATAACATGTACTGTGGTGGCAGAAGCACCTAAAAGGATAAAATTTGGTTTAGTCAATAAAAGGCTTCTCATTCTTAAACACTGTGAAGCTAAAGGGGCTCTGAATGAGATCTACAGACTCTCATGATGTCCGCGGACAGGCCTCAGGAGATCTGTGAACTCCTCAAAACTCAACACTGTTCTAAGGAGGAGTTCAGTTTCTCAAAGTGGTCTGGAACTCCTTAAGAGTTAAGAGCAGCAAGTTAGGAGACAGACTCCACTGGGCGCAGCTCAGTAGCAGAGCGCCTGGCTGTGCAAGGCCCTGGCAAAAAAGACCCAAACAAGGGTTCTAAGATGAAGTGAGTCAGGTAATTGCCTCCTCTTTGATATCTGCTTATATGATTTTATGTCTATTCCTTCTTTTTCACTATAGTGTGCTTCAAGACTACTATGAAGGCAACCAGGACCTCTGAGATTAGTGGGTAGAGGGCAAAATGAATGACAATCATGAATAAACATTAAATACCAAGAGTCACCAGAGTTGTGCTGATCACAATACCTTTAGGAAAGAAAAGGAAGAAAAAAGAAAAAGCAATAAATCTCCTTTTTCTTTTCTTTCTTTCTGTTTGAGAACATGGGAAAAGAGCTAAGTGTGTTTACATGCACAGACACAGATCTACACAGGTGGCTGTGAGGACAGGTCATAAAAGAACTGTGGAATTGAGAACGAGGCTGAGTAGAAAGGCGGCAGGCACACAGTCCAGACTAGTCTGCACTGCCAGCAGTACTAAAGCCTTGTTTTTAGTAGCCAGCACTTTATGAATCCTCTAAGCAGCCAGTTTCCTGCAGAGAAGGCAGCTCAGTTTTTGAACTGCTCTTTTGCACTAAAAATATCCAATCAGAGTTTCAGCCAAGGATGAAGGAAATTGTATTCTAACCACAGTAAACATTAAAAACTGAAAAAGCTGAACAATTATTTTTTGAGATTCTTGACCTATAATGCAAAATGAACTTTCAGAAAAAGGTTTTCTATGATAATTTCTAATACTAATTGGCTTGAAATTACTAATCCATCCAGGACAAAAATTTCTGCAAAGCAGAACCAAGCCTGCACTAAATTAAAGCATCTACTTGTGTTAGCCTGCTGAACTTCATGAAAACATAGTCCACCATGCATCTGGGGAAGTTAGTTGGCTTGTTGTTTCAAAACACTATTTTTGCCTTGGTAGGATCTATTGCAGTTTTTGGCAACACTCAGGACCTGGCTGATGTGTGATGCACTAGCATAGTAATTCATTAATTTAAAGGGAATGAAACCAAATTGAGATCCGGTGCTCTCTAATATTTATGGATGAAATCTTCATGAGGTGTGGGGCATGATCTACAGATTATTATATGATAGTAAGGTTTTTGAAAATTCAGATACTGGCGACATAATATAGTAGAAATTTTCGATACTGACTTTAATTTATTTGCAGTACAGAATCAAATCAAGGGCCTTGTACATGCTAGGCAAACGGTCTCCCACTTCAGAGCTACACCCCAGCCCTGAAATGGACTTTATTTATTTTTAAATATTTATTTTTTAGTTGTAGGTGGACAGAATATCTTTATTTTATTTTTATGTGGTGCTGAGGATCGAACCCAATGCCTCACGTGTGCCAGGCGGGCACACTACCACTGCACCATAACCCTAGCCCCTGAAATGGACTTTAGAATGCACTTCTGACAATGTTAAGATGATGGTGTTTTAGGTCATAGCTTAGAACATAAATTTGAAATCTTTAAAACAAAATAAAAAATGCGCTATACTCTATGCTTAAAAATAATCTATATAAGCCAGGTGTGGTGGTACATACTTGTAATCCCAGTGACTTGGTAGAGTGCCCCTGGGTTCAGTTACCCAGTACCACAAAAGGATTTAAAAAAAAAATCTATTTAGTCTAAAATATGGGAAAATGGGAAACAAAATATTTGTCTATGAAATCTCAAGATCTAATTGCAAAAGAGAGGTAGATGAAGAAAGGAGTTCCTGGATAGTTTCTTACTCAGATAAGTACTCTGTAAATTTGAAACAAATAAATACTTTTTGATTTGCTGATGTCCTATAATTCACAAAGTAAACTCAGTTAAAAACAGCATGCAACATCTTGGTCACTTTTACTAATGTATAAAATTTCTGAAAACAGAGTTGATTAATGTAGAACATCCAATTTAGCTAAATAGTAGATTGCAACGTAGCTAGGATTGTGGTGAAAAATCAGATAATAAGGAAACACTCGACCAGAATTACACCTCAGTATGCACTAATATGCACGTCGCTTCCAAAGATAATAAGGAAATCATTTAAAAAATGAATAGTCTTAAGCCGGGCGCAGGGGCACATGCCTGTAATCTTAGCACTTTGAGAGTCTGAGACAGAAGAATCACGAGTTCAAAGCCAGCCTCAGCAACGGCGAGGTGCTAAGCAACTCAGTGAGACCCTGTCTCTACATAAAACACAAAATAGGGCTGGGGGTGTGGTTCAGTGGTCGAGTCGAGTGCCCCACAGTTCAATCCTGGGTACAAACAAAACAAAACAAAACAAAACAAAACCCCAAAAAAGAAGAGGGGGCTGGGATTGTGGCTCAGCAGTGGAGCGCTTGCCATGCATGCGTGAGGCACTGGATTCGATCCTCAGCACCACATAAAAATAAATACAATAAAGATATTGTGTCCATCTACAACTGAAAAAATATTTCAAAAAAAAAGAACAGTCTTGGTGAGGGTTTTGCTTTACATCTCAGAAAATAACAAGTCAGGATAAAAAAATAAAAAAACAAGCAGTGTTAATTCTCTTCATTTCTGTTATGGGGGGGTCTGTTCTGGGACAGGTTAGCTCAAGTTTAATGAAAATCTTACCACAGTTGGGGGCTCTACTGAGCAAGTTTATTGTTATCTTAACAGAGATGTTTGTTAGGAAAATATCTTTTAAATGGTTATATGTGCATTTTAACTCATTTCTTATTTCTCTCTTCCTGAGGGAATTATTTATTTTCCTTAAATAAAAACAACATCAAGGAATTTTTCAGATGCATTTCTTATGGTTTAAAGGGGAAACTGTAGGAAGCAGTTTTAATTGTGATGCACCTTGTTGGTCCTTTATATAAAAATGTATGGAACACTTATCTATGGTTTTTGTTTTTTTAAATATCACTTTATTGTTTATTTTATTTTATTTTTATGTGGTGATGGGGATTGAACTCAGGGCCTCATGCATGCTAGGCAGGTGCCTTACCACTGAGCTATCTCCCCAGCCTTTATCTATGTTTTTAATACAAAACAGAAGCTCTGGGCTGGGGTTGTGGCTCAGTGACAGAGCACTTGCCTCACATGTGTGAGGCACTGGGTTCAATCCTCAGCACCACATAAAAATAAATAAATAAAATAAAGGTATTGTGTCCATCTACAACTAAAAATATATATATATTGAAGACAAAACAAAACAAAAAACCTAGAAGCTCTTCTGGAATCCAGAAATAACTTCAACAATAACACATCAGAGCTAAATGGTCCCAGCAGTTCAGGCCTAAGCTTCTTACTGTTGCACATGACAGGGATATTACAGTCAATTAAAAGACCCTAGGAAAATTTCCCTGTCATTTTGGCAAGGTGAGTTTGAGGAATCCTGACCTGATGAATTCTCCAGAATTGGTTTCACTTCCTAGAGTGAAATTGCTAAATAGTACTGTAAAACTCCCAAGATTTTGATGTTCTCATAGCCTTTGTTTTTGTTCTAACTTTGACATCCCTTACATGACAAAATTCTACCCTCTCTTTGGCTTATTTTTTCCCACCCTCTTTTCTGATCTCTCCAATTCTGTCTACCATGAGAATAGACATTTTAGCTACCTGTTCAGGCCAGCTGTGCAAAAGGCTACAAGATCCCCACATTCGGATTTCATGAAACTTTCCCTAATTGTCAGGTTAGTGCTGTTGGGCACATTTTGCTTGTGTATGTTTTTTAAAAGAGCAGCCGTGTTTAATATTGTGAAATATGATCTGTTTCCTCCTCTCCCCACCCTCTAGAGCAGTGATAGATCTCAGAGCATGTTCGGCAGAATTGGATTATATTATGCACAGTATACATGTTCATCACCAAAACTGTACTTCCCAGAATGTATGAATGTGGAATGAACTGCTGAGACTTCAAAATCCCAGTTCCTCAGAACTGATTTTATTAGCCAATACATACCAAAGATGAGTGGTAAAAGAAATTATTTTTGCAGTTTTCCTTCATCCCTGAAGCACTATCCTGTTACGGACTGTGGTTTTCCAGTGTTCTGATTAAGCTTTGCTAGCCATGTGCCGCTGCAGCACCAAGGAAACTGCTTTGCAGCCTGTCACCTCTTCTGGCAGACAGCCGTCTTGGTCTCGGAGAGTAGGATCAGCGCCCGACTGCAGCAGCAGCTCCACGATATCCACGAACTCACAGGCAGCAGCTGAAAGGAAAATGACAAATATGAAAACGAGTTTACTGTGAGACAAACTACCCCACCTTGGCAGGAAAGGCAAGTGCTGAGTGACAGGGAACACGGCACAGCGAGCACCTCGCCAGGGGCTGGAGGATGATCAGGCCTTCCAGTGAGAACTAGGGCAAGACACTGGATTTTCAAGTCTTAGGAAGACCAAATTTACTTTTTTTTGGTTGCCTAGAAACACACACACACACACACACACACACACACAAATATATGTTTTAAACCATGAGACTTTTTGACTGCTATCTTTTTTTTTTTTTTAAATATTTTTCAGTGTCAATGGATCTTTATTTTATTTATTTGTATGTGGTGCTGAGAATCGAACCCAGTGCCTCACGCATGCAAGGGAAGCGCTCTACCACTGAGCCACAACCCCAGCCCGACTGCTATCTTTTTGTTGTGGTGCAGGGGACGGAAGCCAGGGCCTTATGCGTGCCAGGTAAGTGTTCTACCACTGAATTGCGGCCCTAGCCCCACCCTATTCCTTAGAGATGGGTAAAGGCAAAGAGTAAAAACTACAGTGTTCTAGATTCAGAGTTAATAATAATAATGCAGACCAAAAGGCTAAAAAGTATTGTTAAGTGTCAAAGAAAATGTCTTGTCTTTGAATGGGGGTTAAGTGCATAACTAACTAAGCTTTAACATGAACATTTTAAATAGGAAAAAAAAGTAAACTGGTCTAGTCATCAAACCATGGAATCTTAAAAACAAAACAAAACAAAACAAAACAGCTAATGGTACCAGTGTGTGTCCCTTAAGTCCAAGGCACAGGAAAGGGGAAAGGGCCTACAGACATTGAGACTTACAAAGATGATATGGCTGTGTCCAGGATGGACAAATAGACCAAAGGGTTGGGACACAGCCACCTTTTCTTTGCACATTCATGGAAAACTGATCTGTGACAAAGCTGGTGTCAGTGAGGAAACCAGGTCTGATGATCTCGTGGGGCTGAGACCACCGGACTTGAGGCAAGACCTGGCATCTCACACAGAATGCGACACATGCAGTAAACATGAAGAGACGAGCACGGGCACGTGTGATCAGAGAACTGGAAATTAAAACCAAGAGATTTCATTTTATACTCACTAGATTTGTGAAAATTAAAAATTTCGACAATTCCAAGCATTGAGGAAGGCAAGCACAGGGGACGCTCCCCCTTGGACGTCTGAGAGTATCCACTGGTGGAGCTACGTGCAGGATCTGGCCTGCAGGGCAAGCCTGGACATGTCCACACCCCAACCCAGGGTTCCATTTCCAGTCACGCTCCTTAGCAATGCTGCCTGTTCTCCAGGAGCTACTTCTAAGAATGGACTCGGCAGCATTGCTCCTGATGGGCCTCAAATGTAAACAATCCGAATGCTCACTAATAGTAACATGCAAAAATAAAGCACTGTCACCTGTACAGCGAAATCCCACATACCAGAAACACAACCTGGGCTTATCTCCATAACAATGCTGAAGGGGAAAAGCAAGTCAGCAGAAAGCATGGGTATGAGTCTATTTAAACACAAAATTTAAATATAGACAAAACTAGACTCTACTGCTCAAACATACAGATATGTAGTGAAACTGTAAAGGGAATCATTAGCATAAATTTGGGATGGTCGTAATTGCTGGAGGGGGACTATGGGACTGCAGAGGCACACAAAGCCTTAAAGATACTGTTGATGATGTTCTATTTCTTTTTGTTTTTTTTTTAAAGTATTTTTTAGTTATTAGTGAATCTATTTATTTATTTATTTATTATTTATTTATATGCGGTGCTGAGGATCAAACCCAGGGTCTCACACATGCCAGGCAAACACTCTACCACTGAGCCACAACCCCAGCCCCGATGCTCTATTTCTTAAGCAAGGTGGTAGGTATACTTTTAAAAACTGCATCTTAAATTGATCACATACATTTTATATATCATTTTGTACTGTGATGTATCACATAGCAACAGTAACAAAAAGTTTTTAAAAAGGGGGGTGGGAAGGAAGTAGGGGTATGGAGCTTGATTCTATGGTCATTTTAATGAGCACATACTGACCAGTCCTGTCAAGGATACAGGTAAGATTCCTGCTCTTGAGAACCTAATACGTAAATAACCAACTGTAGCACAGAAGAATGAATAAAGACTGTGGCAGAGTCACGCATACTGCAAAAGCAGGGAGGAGGAACCTACATTTGAAGTCCAAATTAGATTCAAATGGAAGACAGTTACTTATAAAACAGAAGGAAGTTACAGATACACTGCCTGGTATCAAGCAGCTGTGAGGGAAGGCATTCACCTGCCCAGAAGCAGTGACATACCATCTAGACTTAACCTTTATACCACAGCTATCTGTCTCAACATTTTGAGAAGAACACTTGGTTAAGTCTTAAAATTGCAAGGTTCAGCTGGGTGTGGTGGCGCATGCCTGTAATCCCAGTGGCTTGGGAAGCTGAGACAGGAGGAATGGAAATTTACGGTCAGCCTCAGAAACTTAGTGAGGCCCTAAGCAACTTAATGAGACCCTGTCTCAAAGTAAAAAATAAAAAGGGCTGGGGGTGTAGTTCAGTGGTAAAACGCCCCTGGGTTAAATCCTCAGCAACCCCATCCCCCCCCCCATTAGAAGGTTCAAATTTCCCAGTATTTCAGGATGTCTATATTTTAGGATAATTACCAATATGATCTATCTGATCACACTAAGCTCAGGTCTAACTCCACACACCAGCATGCAGATCAGGCTACGCGAATGTATACTATGGCTGAAGACACTAAGGAAGAACCTCTCAGGCAAAGTGACGTTAATTTCATATACGCTGTACAACGAAGTGATCTTTCGGGCAATGAGATAAGTATGATCTGTGGGTACTGACCCAGGAACAAAGCTAAAAATTTTAAGTTCCACATCTACAGGATTATAGCCAACCAGCTAAGAAAGTACCACCTGAGTTGTATAACAATTCCTGTGAATAAAATTTTAGCTCAAGTCTAACTTAAATTTGGGATTTAAGAGTCACAAAAAACATACTCAGAGCAAGGGATGTGATATCCATAAAAAAGGAATTTTATTGACAAGCAGCTGGGATTTATGCAAAGACAGACTCACATGAGACTATAAATAATCAGAAAGTTGTAATAGAGAGAGAAAAAGAGAACTTCTAACTTAAAAGAACAGGGGTCCTGCCTTTTAAGCCACAGAGGTGAATCTTATCAGGTTGTGAGGAGGGCATCTGCAGTACCTGGGGGAGACTGGCACATATAGGTGCCCAACAAATAGTTGTTGAACAACTGTAGGTGTGTCCCCAATTAGATGGTGGGCGACTTGAGTAAGTGCTCTTTTGTATTCTCCTCTCCATCCAGTGTAGTGCCGAGAACTTAGAATCTACTCAAAATTCATTAGGTAATTGATTTCCCTGCCTTTGGAGTCTTCATGGAAGCACAAGTCACAAAATAGAGTCGTCTTTCAGAAATGTATAAGCTGCCCATCCCCTCAAAACAAAGGCAAAGAGGATGAGAGGGACAAGGAGAAAAGAGCGCTAACACTTTACCAAATTAATGAAGGGATATATTGGTGCTCACAATGTGCTGGGAAATACAAACACAGTTGTGAGCCCATCTTGGAAAAGCTTGAGCAAGTCTACTGGGACTAGAACCATTGCTGAATTTATGGCACCCTGGGAACCTCTATTTGTCAAGTGCCACAGAGGCAGCCCTGACATGGCACAGGTGAAGATAGATTTTCATTCGGAGCAGTGAGCCTTCTGACTCCATTAATCCTCAGGGTTTTGATGATGAATCTCTTTCTTTTTTATTTTATTTATTTTCCCTCTAAAGCCTCCTCCCACTGCCCTGCGACAGTGTGGAAGGGAGAACAGATGGTGCTTTACACAGAAGACCCAGGGCTCCTGAGGATACAAAGCCTGCCCACTTTGCAATCACATGACCACACGTGCAAGGAAAAGCCTTGATTTCCCCTGGGAGTCACAGATGCAATGATATTAGTATTCCCAGTGGAGGAAGAGGAGGGGAAGGCTAACAGGCCATTTATAAGAAAGACCACACTTACACCAATATACTCTTCAGCAAGACCCATGCTTAATCACAAAATAACAAGAGGACCAGTATCTGAAGATTCAAAACACTCAGGTAAAATGTAGGGCAATAAGGGTTTTAATATGCTGCTACACCAAGACCACTTAGGACGAACTGGTAAAGACATACAGTAGTTGAATACTGGCCTCTAGTTAACCTGCGATTGGCTCTGACCCAGTTTTAATCGGAAGAAGCCAGGATTTACAACCTGCTTAAGGATGGAGTTTGACAACTGCTATAATCAGAAGAGCTGTCAACACAAGGACAGCTGTCAAGCTCAACCGTAATTCATAAAAAATAATAGCTAAGCCCCCAAAGACTCCCCAACACTGTCTGCAGTTGCTGGATTTTAACCATACTTATAGTTTTATGAAAGTTCCAAGAGTAGGTTAAGAGCCCTAAAATAAAATAAAAATGACAAATAGCCACTGAGCATCTACTAAATAAAAAGGGTTAAATAAAATTAAGTGACTAAATGGATAAAATATGCCCATCAGATTCCCTGACATATAATAGGTGCTTAATAAATGGTAATTATCATTACATATAAGACTCTTTGACTGCCTTGAAACTGGCAAAAGTCTAGTGACATAATAAAGAAAAATAAATAAAAAATCAATCACTCTAGCCAAGTGCATTGGTGCACGTTTGTAATCCTAGCAACTTGGAAGGCAGGCGGACTGCAAGTTCAAAGCCAGCCTCAGCAACACAGTTCCTAAACAAGTCAGGGAGACCTGTTTCAGAATTTTAAAAAAAGGGCTGGGGATGTAGCTTAGTAGTAAAGTGACCCTGGGTTAAATTCCCAGCACACAAGAGCATGCGCGTGCACACATGCACACACAAATCATTCTAAGTCATTAAACAATTTTTATGAAACATTCTTGAGTTGTTAAAATATTCTAGTGTATATATATGTCAAAACCCCTTAATGATATTATTTTAGTGCTTAATTTTTTGATGATAGCATTTTTTCCCACAATGATTAATATCATCTGAGAGATGAAAACAGAGGTTATTTCAGCAGATCGAATTTGGGCAAGACACAAAATACCTTAGAATAACAACCTTACAGAGGAAATTTTTATTTTGGCTCCTTAATTCTGGAATTAAGGGCAATTTTTCTTAATGTTTAGCCTCTCAATGAACAGAAATAAGAAAAAAAGGCCCACAGATGAACACAGATACTGATATTCACAAGTAAAATCTTGACTCACTGACCAAGGTGACAAATGATAAGGAATTTTTCTTAATTTCTATAAAATTATCTTCCATAAAATATGTATCTATATTTACTTATGAGTTTATGAAAAGGAGAGCAGGATTAAAAGACCTGATGAGTGCCTCGGCTGTGCTACCCACAACTTGCGTCCCTCTATTAAGGTAATATCATCTTTCTGGCTTTTGGTTTTACATTTGAAAGTGGGGGAGAGCAATACCTAAGTTTGGGCATTTGTTGAAAAGATTAGTACACTAGAAACAGTAACACTACCACCCCATTATCTCTGTCTAGGTTTGGACTTTGCGTGTGCGTATTATAGGTTGGGTACAGAATGCCCGCAAAAGCTCATGTGCTGAATGTATGGTACCCAGTGCAGCAATGTGCAGTGGTGGAGATTTTGGAAAGTGATCAGTTGGGCTCTAATCTTATCAGTGGATTACCCCATTGATGGATTTATAATTTGACAGCATTAGGAGGTGGTGGGAATCACAGGAGGTGGGGCTTAGCTGGAGGAAGCAGCTCTCTGGGGGTGTACCCAGCCCCTTCCCTGCTCTCTCTGGATGCTTCCTGGCTGCCAGAGGGGCACAGCTCTGCTATCCCACCATGACGTACTGCTTCACCACAGGCACAGAAACAATGGAGTCAGTTGACTGTAAACGGAGACCAAATGAGCCAAAATAAAAATTTCCTCTGTAAGGTTGTTATTCTAAGGTATTTTGTGTCTCAGTAATGGAAAGTTGTATAAATTTCTTATTAGAGTATAAAATACAGAAGAGTATCAAAGTCACATATATAAAATTTCTTAGGAGGAACCCCTCCAGATCATTTTTGGAATCTCAGAAGCACCCTTTCCCTGATAACTCCCTCCAGCGCTACCTGCCCACTTCTGCCAAGTAATCGGTATCCTGCCTACTAAAGCTAGCGGATGGGTTTTTCCTGTTTTTTGACCTCTGTGTAAATGGGAAGCATGCTGTTTCGTGCTCTTGTGTCTAGAATTCTGAGAACACAGTATGTTTGTGAGATTCCTACAAGCTGTTGCATGTGGTTACTGCTCGTTCTCAACGCTGTATGGCATTCCACTAGATGAACACTTCAGATTATTGTGATCAGTTCTCATAATTCCTGAAATCTGAAGATTTCAATATTTTACCAATTCTAGAAATTATCAGTAAATATATCCTCGTATATTGATTCTCTTCTAATCTCTCCTTCTGGAATGCCTATTAAAAATGCTGGATTTTGGGGCTGGGGTTATGGTGCAGTGGTAGCGTGCTTGCCTAGCACGCGGGAGCCACTGGGTTCGATCCTCAGCACCACATAAAAATAAAATAAAGCTATTGTGTCCACCTACAACTAAAAGATAAATATTTAAAAAAAATGCTGGATTTTTCTCATGCCATTCTAAATGTCTCAATTACATTTTCCATCTCTTTAAAAAAATTTTTTTTTAGATGTTGATGGACCTTTATTTATTCATTTATTTATATGTGGTGCTGAGAATCAAACCCAGTGCTTCACACATGCTAGGCAAGCGCTCTACCACTGAGCCACAACCTCAGCCCTTCATCTCTTTCTTTAGATAGAGATTTTGGTGATTTCTTTAGAAATAGTTTTTTTTTTTTTTAAACTTGTGCCAATTCAGTACTTTAACCTACCCACTGTAAAATTTCCACTTTGTCATTTATTCAAGTTCTGTTTAGCCCTCTTTCAATGCTTCCTGTTCTTTTTTGAAATATCTTGTTCTTATTGATTCCTTGATTTTATACAGACTTATTCTTTTAATTTCTACCCAATAACTTTACTGAGTTTCTCAAACTTTAGTGACATTCACCCAAAAATATTTTGTAATTCTGGATTGTGAGCTTATTCTCATCAAGGCTTTGTTATGTAGAAATTTTGTGCTACTTGGATTGACAACATGTCTATCAGGTCCTGGGGTGGGGTGGGTGGGAATAAACCAGAACAGTATATTTATTATGTCAATTTCTTTTTCTTTTTGTTTGAGGATTTTAGGGGTGCTTTTGCTATTGCTCTATTGTACCTACTTCCCCAGTCCTTTTTGAGACAGTGTCTTGCTAAGTTTTCCAAATTGGCCTTGAACTTGTGATCCTCCTCCCTCAGCAACCTGTTTTGCTGAAATTACAGGTGTGCACCACTTTGCCCAGCTATATTCCTTTTTTTTAAAAAAAATATTTTTTTAGTTGTAGATGGACACAATGTCTTTATTTTATTGCTTTGTACGTGGTGCTGAGGATCGAACCCAGGGCCTCACGCATGCAAGGCAAGCGCTCTACCGCTGAGCTACAATCCCAGCCCTATATTCCTTTTTTTAATCTAAGGATTTCTCAAACAATCAAAGAGCATAAAGTTAAATCTCAAATTGTGTGAAGTGTTTTTCCCCACCCAGAGAATGGTCTGAAGCAATTTTTGTCTTCCTTCTTTGTACTGGTGGACCAACTTTTTCTAAATAAATCCCATTTGATCATGCTCCCCGCTTCTTTCTTTACTCATTTCCTAGTAAATCTAGAGATATGGGGTGAATTTCTGGTTCTTCTAGGCAAGTTTATTAACCTCTCTGAGTTTTGGTTTTCTCACTTATAAAATGGAGAAAATAATAACTACTTTATAGACATCTGTTCACAGAAGCTTACAGATTAGTTTATTCTGTATTGTATACGCACATTTTAAATGGTCCTTGCAAAAGCTTTTGATAACATACAATATGTATGTATGTATGTATGTATGTAATCTGAATTAACAAATATTTCAAGCACACTGTACAGAGGAAGATAGAGGCTAACAAATTCGGCTATTGCAAATAATGCGTCAATAAATGTTTTAAATCATGCTTCATTATTTATACGTTTGGGACTCTTACTAGGGTATACGTATCTAGAAGTAGAACTGCTGGGTTGTAAGGTATGTACCTTCAACCTTACTAGATCCTGCCCAAGTGATCTCAAAGTAGCTGTAATCATTGACACTCTCATTAGCAACCTATGAAAGCTCCTGTTGCTCCACATCCTAATTCTAATATCTGTGGATGTTTACACATTGCCAACTGACCTGGATAATACAGTGTGAAACTGTACCTAAATTTTTTTTTTTTTTTTGGTACTGGGGATTGAACTCAGGGGCACTCGACCACTGAGCCACATCCCCAGCCCTATTTTGTGTTTTTATGTAGAGACAGGGTCTCACTGAGTTGCTTAGCGCCTCGCCGTTGCTGAGGCTGGCTTTGAACTCGCGATTCTCCTGTCTCAGACTGTACCTAAATATTTTAATCTGGATTTTCTTGGTTATTGTTAGGCAACAATTCTCCAAGGGTCTCCAACATTTCTGCATGTCTTATGGTCAGAGGTACTGACTGCTTTTGTTCCAGATACTTTTCAAGGATATCTGTATATAGTGAACAGCTTTGCACAACAGAGATAGTGTTTTTTTCTAGAGTAGAGCACAGGTTTATTTATTGTTCAGAATAATAAAAACATATTCTTTGGGATGTAAGTTGGAAGGTTTGCTTGAAGTGCATTAGAAAAGATTGGAATTCCCTGAGATTAGGATTCCTAAATTATAATACACTATGTGTGCAGTCTACCTGGGTCTCTGCACTGCTCCTGTAGGACTCTGGAGGCAAAAGTAAATGACAAAACATGAAGTTCATGTTACTTCCTGTGCTATAAATCACAGTCTTTTGTGTCCAATGCAAGAATTTTGTGACTTTTGCCATCAACTATGAAACTGTGCCAGGCTACTTTGCTAGTTTCCAAGTTAGGAGAGTATAATCTAAGACTATTCACAGTTCTTGACTATAATTAGTGGCATTAAGCATCTTTTCTTGTTTGAGGGCTATCTGGTTCTTCTCATTTATGAAATGACTATCGATATTTTTGATTTATTTTTCTATTGCATTTCGTTGTTATTAACTGGGTAGATGTTCTTTGTTTATTCTGAGTATTAATCCTGTGTGGGTTATTTGCATTTTCAATATCTTCTCTCAGTTTGCAGCTTTTATTTTTTCTTGGCTTATACTATCTTTGGTTTTACAGAAGTTTAAATTTAATGTAGTTGATTTTCATAATTTAAATTATAGGGTACACTTTTTTTGTGTTAAGAAACCATTTCTTGAAATCTAAGGGTAGTTTTTGATTTGCATTTCCCTGATTGTTAGAGATGTTAAACATTTTTTCACATATTTATTTGGCCATTTGTGTTTCTTTTTTGAGAGTTTCTGTTTAGTTCTTTTGCTGTTGACTGGGCTTTTTTGGGGGGGGGTGTTAAGTTTTTTTGAGTTCTGTGTATATTCTGGATATTAATCCCCTATTGGAGGAGTAGCTGGCCAAGGTATTCTCCCATTTTTTAGGCTCTCTCTTCACACTGTTAATCGTTTCCTTTGCTGTGCAGAAAGTTTTCAGTTTGATGGCATTCCACTCATTGATTCTTGGCTTTGTTTCTTGCACTTTGGGTTTCTTGTTAAGGAAGCCAGTGCCAGCACCTATATGATGCAGCATTGACCCCTATGTTTTCTTCTAGCAGTTGTAAAGTTTCTGGTCTAATTCCTAAGTCTTTAAACTATTTTGGTTTGAGTTTTGTGTAGGGTGAGAAAGGTCTAATTTCATTTTTCTACATATAGCCATCCAGTTTTCCCAGCACTATTTGTTAAAAAGGCTGTTTTTTCCTCCAAGATATGTATTTTTAGCATCTTTATCAAATGGCTATAGGTATGTGTATTTGTCCCTGTGTCTTCTAGTCTATTCCACTGGTTTTTATGTCTATTTTGATGCCAATACCATGCTGTTTTGGTTACTACAGCTCTGTAGTATAATTTCAGATCAGGTATTGTGATATCTCCTGCTTTGCTTTTCTTGCTTAGTATTGCTTTGGCTATTATGGGTCTCTTATTCTTCCAAATGAATTTAAGAATTGTTTTTCCTAATTCTGTGGAAAATGTCATTGGTATTTTGATGGGGACTGCATTAAATCTGTATATTCCTTTTTGGTAGTATGCCCATTTTGACAATATTAATTCTGCCTATCCAAGAACATGGGATGCCTTTCCATCTTCTAAGGTTTTCTTCAATGTTCTAGAATTTACATTAAAAAGCTCTTTTGCCTTCTTGCTTATTTTAATTAATTAATTAAAAGATATTGGTGTGTTTCTGTTCTCTATATCTGCCTGATTTTTTTCAGTTTACTGTGAATGGGATGGTTTTCCTGATTTCCTCCTTGGCTGAATCACTGCTGGAGTATAGGAAAGCTATTGATTTATGGATGTTGATCCTGTATCCTGTTGCTTTGCTAAATTCATTTAAAACTCTAGAAGTCTTCTGGTGGAGTTTTTTTGGGTCTTCTAGATACAGGATCATATTGTTAGCCAAAAGAGATAGTTTGACTTCTTCTTTTCTTATTTGTATCCCTTTGATTTCTTTTGCTTGTCTGATTGCTATGGCTAATGTTTTTTATTATTATCATTTTTTAACTTAAGGGTTGACTTTATTTTTATTTATTAATTTGTATGTGGTGCTGAGGATGGAACCCAGTGCTTCACCCGCACTAGGTGAGCGCTCTACTGCTGAGTCACAACCCCAGCCTCTGGCTAACGTTTTGAGAGTTATGTTGAATAGGAGTGGGGAGAGTGGACAGCTCTGTCTTGTTCCTGAACTTGGAGGACATGCTTTTAGTTTTTCTCCATTCAGTAGAACATTAGTTTTGGGTTTATCATAACTGGCCTTTACAATGTTGAGGTTAGTTCCTTCAATTCCTAGCTTCTTCAGCATTTTTTAACATGAATGGTGTTGGATTTTATCAAAAGCCTTTTCTGCATCTATTGAGATGATCATGTGGTTTTTGAATTATGTTATATTAAACCAACTTGGCATCCCTGGAATGAGACCCACTTGATCATGGAGTAGATCTTTCTGATGTGCTTTTGAATGTGGTTTGCTAATATTTTATTAAGGATTTTTTCATCTATGTTCATTAAGGATATTGGTCTGTTGTTTTATTTACTTGATGCATCTTTTCTGGTTTTGGCATCAGGGTTATACTGGCTTCATAAAAATTATTTGGGAATGTTCCCTCTCTTCTAATATCATGGAATAATTTGAGGAAGACTGGAATTTTTCTTCTGTAAAGGTTTGGGAGAACTCAGCTGAGAATTCATCAGGTCCTGAGCTTTTCCTTTTTGGAAGACTTTTAATTGCTGTTTCAATTTCATTACTTGATATTGGTGTGTTTAGCCAGGCGTGGTGTCGTAAACTATAATCCCAGCAGCCTTGGGAGGCTGAGGCAAGAGGATCACAAGTTCAAAGCCAGCTTCAGCAACTTAGACCCTATCTCAAAATTTTAAAAAAGGGCTGGGATGTGGCTCAGTGGTTAAGTGCCCTTGGGTTCAATCCCTTGTATCAATTAAAAAAAAAAGATATTAGCGTGTTTCTGTTTTCTATATCTGCCTGATTCAATGTGGGCAGGCCATATGTGTCTAGAAATTTGTCAGTGTCTTCCAGATTTTCCAGTTTATTGGAGTATAAATTTTCAAAATAGGTTCTGATAATCCTCTGGATTTCAGAAAAGTTTGTGGTAATATCTCCTTTTTCATCGCTGATCTTGTTGATCTGCATCTTTGCACTCTTTCTTTTGGTAGTTTGGCCAGGGGTTTGTCAATATCATTTATCTTTCCAAAGAACCAACTCTTTGTTACATTGATCCTGTGTATTATTTTCTTATTCTCAGTTTCATTGACTTTTGGCTCTGATCTAAATTATTTCCTATCTTCTACTGCTTTTGGGGTTAGTTGTTCTTTTCTAAGGCCTTGAGGTGGAGTATAAACTTATTTAACTGTTATCTCTAATTTTTTAATGTAGGCACCCAGTGCTACAAATTTTCTTCCTAGAACTGCTTTCATACTGTCCCAGAGATTTTGATATGTTGTAACTCTGTTATCACTTGTTTCTAAGAATTTCTTCTCTCATTTCTTCATTAATCCATTCTTCGTTTCAGAGGATTTAAAAAAAATAACAGCTTTATTGATACATTTTCTGTGCCATACACATCACCCATTTAGTGTACAATTCAATGATTTTGAGTGAAGTCATGAAATTGTACAACCATCACCACAATTAATTTTAGAACATGTTCATTCTCTCATATCCATTAGCAACTGATTTCTAATTTCTTCAACTCCATCCTTTCCCTCATCGCAACCACCACTTATCTATTTTCTGCCTCTACAGGTTTGCTTATTCTGGACGTTTCATATAAATGGAATCATACCACATGCAGCCTTTTGTGTCTGACTTCTTTCACTTCAGAATAACATTTTTAAGATTCTTTCATGTTATAGGCTGTATCCATACATTACTCTTTTCTATGGCCAAATACTCTTCCATTGCATGGAGATAAGACATTTTCTTTATCTGTTCATCAGTTGATGGGCATTTGGGTTGTTTCTATTTTTTTTTTGTCTCAGCACCATTTATTGAAAATAGTATCCCCTATCTCACTGATCCAAAGCATGACATTTCTTATAAATCAAACGTCATATATATGTGGTCCTATTTCTGTACTCTCAATTCTGTTTCTGGAAGTCTATTTGCCTACATACCACCTAAATTATATTTACAATGAATCTTGATATTGCTTTCAACGATATGATATTGCCTTCTTTTCTTCCTCAAGACAATTCCTGTTTTTTTTTACATTCCTATATATATTAGAATTATAATCAATAGAGTTAGCTTATCAGACACAAATAACACAAATGCACTTTTTTAAAAAAATATTTTTTTTAGTTGTAGATGTACACAATATCTTTATTTATTTTATGTGGTGCTGAGGATTGAACCCAGTGCCTCACGCATGCGAGGCAAGCGCTCTACCACTGAACCACAATCCCAGCCCAACACAAATGCACTTTTAACTTCCCTCACCTATAGTACATGCATTCACTGGGCCTGTTAGGATATTGACCAGGAATATGCTGAAATCACACATAGATCATGAAGGGGATAAATGACTTTTTAAAAAATATCTTTTTTTCCCCTTTCATGTTACATATTAATAACAGCATTGAAACCATGGGTCAAACAACTTTGCTGTGCTCATTATTCCATACTGTTTAGGAAAGAGGGCCACATAAAAAAAAACACTAACGTAAATGTCAGGAAAACAATTCTAGAACCTATTGAACCATTAACTAGCTAAAAGCCTTAATTTTGTATCAACACAGTGATCTCTAATACAGAATGTAAAAACAGAAAAATCTATGTTTTATATTGGCCCAATTAGACACTATTCATATTACAGAAATCAGAGAAATTTCTGCTAGACACAGCGACAATGATACTGCATTTCAGGAGGGCTTTGGGGCTACCTGATTCACGAGATAGCTGCCTTCTGGGCAGTAGATCAAGGAAACCCTGGCATGCCTTCATCGATATACCCTCACTCAGCAAGACAAGGAAGGGTAGGATGAGGAAAGTCTTCATGGATGTTGAGACTTGCACCAGGACTCTCTCTTCCACAGAGTTTGTAGAAAACCTGGGGACTCCCCTGGAAGTTCTGATCCTTACTCCACTGTTGACATTGCACTTTCTGCTACATAATATTCCTGTTGGGAGCTGCTCCTGTGCTATAGTTCAGACAGACCTCCAGGCAAGCTCAAGGATGCTCATTGCAGCTGTCTTCTCCCCTACTTAGAGCCTCAGCCACAGGGACTCTGGCCACCACTCTGGAAATATATCTCTTAGTTCTGGCATTCCACATATCTTACATCCATCTCTTCACTTGAGATACAGTGAGCATAAATCTCAAAGGGATTTCTTAGCAACTCTGAGAAATACCTGGTGAAATAATGTGATTTTATTTTGTGCATGAATGTTGTGGAACCAATACTTTTTATTTGTATTTTCCAAATTTTCTACAGTTAAACAATTTATTCATATGGTCAGATTTACTTTAGGTTGCATTATCTTTGGGGTTTCAAAGTTCCTTGACACTGATTATCTTGTATATTTACTGGGTACTTGGTGTAAGATAATCTAATCATCAATTATCTCATATCTTTTTTTTTTTTTTGGTACCAAGGATTAAACTCAGGGGTACTCAACCACTAAGCCATGTGCACAGACCTATTTTGTGTTTTATGTAGAGACACGGTCTCACTAAGTTGCTTTGCACCTCACTGGTTTTATGTCATATCTTATAATAATCTTATTGGTTTATAATACTAAACATAGGAAAATTCTAAATCATGAAGTACAGTATAAATTTTCTTTGTTTAGTTTTTGTTTGGAAGATCTGTCCAGTGGTGAGAGAGGTATTTTAAAGTCACTCAGTATTATTGTGTTGTGGTTTATTTGATTCTCTACATTGAGAAGGATTTGTTATATATATTTGGATGCTCCATTGTTTGGGGCATAGACATTTATGATTGTTATGTCTTCTTGATGTATGGTTCCCTTAAACAGTATGAAATGTCCTTCTTTATCTTTCTTCTATCTTTAATTTGAAGTCTACTTTATCTGATATGAGGATGGAGACCCCTGCTTGTTTATGCAGTCAATTTGAGTAGTATGTTTTTTCCCATCTTTTCACCTTCAGGCTGTGGATGTCTTTTTCTTTTTCTTTTTTTGGTACTGGAGATTGAACTCAGGGGCACTTGATCACTGAGCCACATCCCCAGCCCTATTTTGTGTTTTATGTAGAGACAGGGTCTCACTGAGTTGCTTAGCGCCTCGCCGTTGCTGAGGCTGGCTTTGAACTCGTGATTCTCCTGTCTCAGCCTCCCTAAGTGCTGGGATTACAGGCTTGCGCCACTGCACCCAGCTTGTGGATGTCTTTTTCTATGAGATGAATCTCTTGAAGACAACATATTGTTGGGTTTGTTTTTTTTTAATCTAATCTTCCAGTCTATGCCTTTTGGTTGATGAGTTTAGGCCATTAACATTCAGGGTTATTATTGAAATATGGTTTGTATTCCCATTCATTTTGGTTTATTTTTGGTATTTAACTTGACTTGATTTCTCCTTTGATTGGCTTTTCCTTTGGTGTAGTTCCTCCCTTTGCTGATTTTCATTGTTATTTTTCGTTTCGTCCTCATGAAATATTTTGCCAACAATGTTCTCTAGTGCAGGCTTTCTCACTGTAAATTCTTTTGACTTTTGTTTATCATGGAAAGTTTTTATTTCGTCATGAAATCCAAAGCTAAATTTCGCTGTGTATAAGATTCTTGGTTGGCACCCATTTTCTTTTAGAGCTTGGTATATGATGTTCCAGGATCTCCAGGCATTGAGGGTCTGGATTGAGAAATCTGCTGAAATCTGAATTGGTTTCCTCCTGTATGTAATCTGTGGGTTCTTTCTTTCAGCTTTTAAAATTCTATCCTTATTGTGTATGGTAGGCATTTTCATTATAATGTGCCTTGGTGTGGATCTGTTGTAGTTTTATAATTTGGTGTCCTGTAAGCCTCTTGTATTTGATTTTCCAATTCATTTTTCATGTCTGGGAAATTTTCTGGTATTATTTCATTGAATAGATTGTGCATTCCTTTGGTTTGTATCTCTGTGCCTTCCTCTATCCCAATAATTCTTATATTTGGTCTTTTGATGTTATCCCATTATTCTTGGATGTTTTGTTCATGGTTTCTTACTATCTTCATTGTGTGGTCAACTTTATTTTCAAGATTATATATTTTGTCTTCATTGTCTGAGGTTCTATCTTCCAAGTTTCTAGTCTGTTGGTGATGCTTTCTGTTGAATTTTTAAATTTGGTTTATTGTTTCCTTCATTTCAAGGATTTTTGCTTGGTTCTTTTTCAAAGTCTCAACTCTTTCTTGAAGTAATCTTTTCCTCCCTGTATTTACTCTTACCTCTTTGTTGGGGTGATCAAAGGTTGCCTGTATTTGCTCTCTAATCTCTTTGTTGGATTGATCAATTATTGCCTGTAACTGCTCTTATATTATTCTGTGCTTCACAGATCATTTTAATTATGTACGTCCTGAACTCCTTCTCTGACATTTCATCTACTGTGCTGTCAATGAATTCTTTTACTGTAGCATCTCAGTTTGATTGGGGCATTTTCTTCCCTTGTTTTTCATGTTGTTCATGTGTCTTCCTCTCTACCAGTGCCGATCTGAGGTATTACAGTTTCTACCCTATAATCTTGTAGTGTCCCTGCAAGTTACCAATACCTCACCTCTGGTGTAACTGGATCTGCAGGGACCTTAAAGATGATCTTCCTGGTCCTGGCTGTTGATTCTAGACAGAAGTAGGCAGGGACAGCCACCAGCTGGTAGATGGGGGTCCGCAGCATGGTGGGTCTCCGCCTCCACACATGCGCAGTTGGTCTACTCCTCCCCAGAGAGGATTGTTTAATCTCATGTGCTTATGTGATTTCTATTATTTTTCTTGCTATTGATTTATAGCTTTATTCCATTGTGATCTGACAGGATACATTGGATTATATTGATTTGCTGAGAAGGTTAATTCAGTTGTTTTGAGGTGGAATATTCTGTAGATATCTGTTAGGTCCATTTGATTTGTAGTGCTGTCTTGGTTGGAGATATCTGCACTGATTTTATGTTTTGATGACCTGCCTATTGGTGATTAGTGGTATATTGAAATCGCCCAGTATTACTGTGTTGGGGTCTATGTGGGATTTAATGTCATAGAATATTTTTTCCAAGTAATTGGGGGTGTTGACATTTGGGACATAAATGTTTACTACTGTTATATTTTCTTGCTGGATTGTTCCCTTTACTAGGATGTAGACACCTCCTTTGTCTGTTCTAATTTTTGCTTGAAATCTGCTTTCTCAGATATGAGAATAGCTACTCCTGTTTCTTTTGTTGGACCATATGCATAGAATACTTCTTGCATCCTTTCACCTTCAGCCTGTGGATGTCTTTGCCTACAAGATGGTCTCTTGTAAACAGCATATAGTTGGCTCTTGTCTTCTGATCCATTCTGCTGATCTGTATCTTTTAATTGGGAAGTCAAGACCATTAACATTCTGCATTAGTATGGATATGTATTTGTGGTTTCCTACCATTTTTTCCCATATATATATTTTTAGCCTGTTTTCTCATTTAAGTGGGTTATTCTTCTATTGAACTTCCTCTGTTTGTGAACTTTGGGAATTGTTCTTTAGTTCCTCTGTGTGCAGTTTATCTTTGAGTATTCTTTGTAGTGCTGACTTGGTGTTCATAAATTATTTGTTTATTCTTGTTGTGGAAAGTTTCTATTTCCCCCTTGAATCTGAAACTGAGCTTTGCTGGGTATAGTATCCTTGGTTGGCAGTTGTTTTCTGTTAGGGCTTGGAGTATCTCATTCCCACCTTGATTTTAGGGTCTAAGCTGAAGTCAGAAGTGAACCTTATTGGTTTGCCTCTAAATGTAACCTGGTGTTTTTCTCTTGCAGCTTTTAATAGTCTTTCCTTATTTTCTGTGTTAGGCATTTTGATTATGATATGTCTTGATGAGCTTCTTATTTGACTAGGTCTATTGGTGGGGGAGTCCTATAAGTCCTCCTGTATGTGGATATCTATCTCGTTTCTAGGAAAAGTTTTCTGTAACTCTCTCACTGAAAATGTCTTTATGCCTTTCATTTGTATCTACATGTTTTCTTCTATCCCACTGATTTTCAGGTTTGGTCTTTTAAAGTTGTCCCAATGTTCTTATATATTCTGGTCATTTCCCTTTTATTGTCTTCTATGTACTCAAACGATCATATTGGCCTGTCTTCAATGCCTGAAGTTCTGTCTTCAACGACTGACATTCTATTTTCTAAACAATCTCATCTGTTAGTGATGTCTTCCATTGAGCTTTCAGTGAGATCCTTTGTTGGGGGATTGGGGATTTTGGAGGAGATCTATTTGCCTGTGTTCTCATGTTTTCAGAGGTCTTGGCCTTGCATATCAATTGAGATGGATTCCTCTATCTCTCTTTTTTTTTGGGCAGTGTCCTTTTGTGTGTAATTATCTTATTTGTTCTGGGACTTTTTTTTCCCCCCTCTATTTTTGACGTCTGTGTAGATGCCAAGGGTTGAGACCTGAGTTCCTTCTCCAGTTGTTCCTTCTTGGGTCTTCATTGGTTTGGGGCTTTTGTCTCCTCAGTTCTTTGAGTTGGAGTCATGTAAGGGAAAGTTTAGTTTACTGGCAGAGTCTCTAACATGTGAACTTTTACTGTCCCTCCCTGTAGGTTCCCAGCACCTCACAGAATGGAGTGGAATAAACACTAGCAACAACCACTGCAAACAATAAACAATGTTAGAGTAAATACTCTGTTCCTATTATGACATCTTCAACATTAATTGCCACCAATAAAGAGGAATATTGGGTTCAACAATTGTCAACAGCAAAAACAATAACCACTGTTGGCAGCTGCGAATGAATCACTGCTTTTAACTATGTAACCCTGGACCATGAGACACCCCTCCTAGGAATCCTTCAGTGCCTAGGGGAACATCCATCTGCAGATGACTCCTTGTTGATATGGAGAATTCCATGCTTGTCATGGAATGTACTAGTTCAAAATACTTGAATTCAAATCCCAGTTGCCCAGAGGTAGAAGAGAAGGGCATAAACTGATAAGCTCCCAACCAAGCTGTTTTGCTTACAAACTTCATCCTGTTTACCTTGAAGAAGGCTTTCACATTGAATCTCTTTGATGTTTAAAGCCTATAAAATAAACACATGGAGCCTCACTCATTGTCAGAACCAGACTCCATCAAAACTGGATTACCCACTGAGTCCTGCTTTCACTTATAATTGAATCTTCTCTTTATTTCTTATAATTTCTTATTTTCTTAATTGTAATTTCTAATTTTCCTAATCCAAACCACTGCTTGCATTCAGAGAACTGTTCTGTGCTACGTGGGTTGCAGTGAACCATGAACCAGATCCGGCTTTAAAGCTAACAGCAGGTGTCAACTATGTCATCCACAGAAATAATGATTTTATTAGTATTAATGGCGGGGGGCAGGAGTTATATAGACCAATTAGTTCTGAAAGACTGTAAAAATATAATTATTTAGGGGAAAGGAAATATGATAGGAAGTTAGAAAAAACCTTATAATTTCAGAAAGTGAACAGAGAGAATGCAGAAGCAATGTAGCAGGTGATGTTTACATAGAAGGAGGGGAAAAATAGAAGAAACAAGGTATTGGCAGAGGGAACAACAGAATTTGCTTATTAGCAGGAGAAGATAAGAGAGACAGAGAAACAAGAGAAATAAATGAAAATAATACAGAATCAAACCAAGATATACAATCCAAAAAAACCTGAACCCTCACAAGACAATGATTACATTAAAAATGCTAAAAATGAGAATAATTGACAAATAAGTGTATACACCCCTGAATCAATTGGCACAGCCAGAGTTCACTTGTATGCATGTGCATACACACATCTGGAAGGAATAAAATAGAAAAAAATATAGAAAATTCAGAATCTTAGTGAAGACTGAAGGAAACTTTTCCACTGGTGTTCAAAATAATTGACCATATTGGGTGGCCACAGTCTATGCCCAGTAATCTTTCTTTCCAGTTCTTTTTGAGTTATGTACTGATAAAGAGCAAGGGGTGGGGTTTTCCTCTTGCTCTCTGAGCTGCCAGTTGGAGCAGACTAAGACTGAAGCTGTTTGACATAAGACTTAGTTTCCCCTCTTACCAGTACAAGGTGGGATGTATTGGGATGTACTGTCAGTTGGTGTTTTGTCCATTTGGACCAGATTGGTGCACTCCCAGGGTACCTCTTCTGCAATGTTTTGTGAGGGGAGTTCCAGTAGATGGTTCTAAGGTCTAATCAGGACTCATGGGCTTTGTTTGGTGGGGCCCTCTTTGGAGAGACTAGACTGACCCACCCCTAGGGCATGACAGTAGTCAATCTCATGTCTTTTTGGTTCCTCTATTCTTCCTTTACTACTTTGCTTTTATGTAAATAAATACAGTCCTTTGTTAATGTAGTATTTTAATTTTTTAAAATATTTTTTATTTGTTGATGGACCTTTATTTTACTTATTTATTTATATGTGGTGCTGAGAATCAAACCCAGGCCTCACACATACTAGGCAAGCACTATACTGCTGAGCCACAACCCTAGCCCCATATTTTAATTTTTTAATGATTCTTTCAGGATTTTTTTAAGTTTTTTTTTTCCCATTCTCTAGGGTCTCTGATCTCAACTAATCAGAATCAGTTTCAGATTTAAAGTAGTTTCATTCTAGTGATACATAGAAAAAACACTTCTTCTATGTAACTTTTTCACTGAATCTTTTTTGGCAGTGATATTTATTTTTACATATACATACATACACACACATACGTATCCATACATACATGTACACATACATACATATATGCATATATATTAACATTATAAATCAAACTATACACTTCTAGTTTATTAAGGGCTTAGCATAAGAAATAAAATCAGCTAACATTTAATGGATACATACCAGGGATCAGACATTGTCTAAGCACTTTATATGGATTAGTTTATTATATCCTCATAACAAATCTCTAAGGTTATTATCTCGATTTCATCATGTGTAAACTGAAGTACAAGTTAAATAATCTGTCAAACTAAGTAGTAGAACTAGAACATGAACCCAAAAGTCTGGCTAAAAGCACAAGGTCTCAACCAGTTTTCTATACTGCTTCTTAGAATGTGAGTTGAAATTCCTCAAAAATTTTTTCTGTAGTTGATTCCACTATGTGGTTGTTTTACCTAATTTGCAAATGTGGAAAATTACATTAATAAAGTTTTAAATGTTACATCATCCTTGAATTTCTGGGATAAACCCAACTTGATTATAATATCTTTCTTATTAAAATACAATGATGGATTTCATTTGCTAATGTTTATCTGAGGATTTTTATCTCTATGTTCAACAGTGAGACTGACTCACACAATTTTCTTTCTTCCTGCTTTAGTACCAGGTTATACTAGCTAATTCATAAGTGAGTTGGGGCAGACATTTATTGATATTTCAATCTTCATTATCAAGCTGATTTATGTGGGTAGTGTAATGGCTAGTCCAACAGTTTAGACTTCTAGATAACTTGGTGAGGTTCCACATATCCAAATAATTGCTAAAGAGTAGTTAAAGGTATCCAAAAGCATCTGCACTTGCTACTAAATGGCAATCAAGGATGCCAAGACTGGCTGAGTGGCCTAAAGTATTCTTTCCTAAAACATCTGAAGGTGGTTGATCCTTAATCTGATTAATTAATTAATTTACTTTGCAATGCTAGGGACTGAAACCAGGACCTTATGCATGCCAGGAAAATGCTCTACCACACTGAGTTATGTCCCCTACCCTGGTTTAAATATTGAAGGCTGTCTTATTTAGCCAACTATACTTATATCCAAACAGAATCTTTCAGTTATATTTACTAGTATTTTTTAATTTACAAAATAATTTCTTTTATTTAACTGAATTTATCTAACAGTCTCTAAGAGCCATCTTTCTTTACTTTCTTCCTTCTTTCTTCTTTTGAGGTACCAAGGAACAAACCTAGGGCCTTGCACATGCTAGGCAAGTGCACTATTGCTGACCCACACCCATAGACCCCCCTTTTTAAAAAGTTTTTTTAGTTGTAGTTGGACACATACCATTATTTAATTTATTTATTTTTATGTGGTGCTGAGGATAGAATCCAGTGCCTCACATGTGCTAGGCAAGGGCTCTACCACTGAGCCACAACCCCAGCCCACCTCAATCCTTTATTAATTTTATTTTGAAACATGATCTAAGTTGCCCAGGCTGGCCTTGAATTTGAATCCTCCTGCCTCTGCTTCCCTAGTAGCTGGGATTATAGGTGTGTGCCATTGCACTTGGCCTATAGTATTATTTCTTATGGATTTATTTTTATTCTACTTTATAGACTATTGAAGTAAAGATTACCTAGCTAGGCTAACCAGTTACTAGTTACTTTACTAAGTGACTTGTGTATGGGTAGTGCAGTATGCACAGCATAAATAGGTTGGACAAAAGATGATTCATGTCCTGGGTTGATGGAGCTCAATGGAGTGAGATTTCATCATGCTACACAGAACAGCATGCAATTTAAAATGTATTATCTATTTCTGTCATTTTTAGAACATTAAATATTTTTGGACTGTGGCTGACCAAGGGTAACTAAAACTTTAGAAAGCAAAACCACAGACAGGGGTGAAGAGGCTACTGTACATCAAGAAAGAATTTCTTATAGGAGAGAAACTAGATTCTACGGTGACAGTAATTTGCCTCTTAGTTGTCACTAGCAGAACCAGGAATAAAATAATGAATTTTTCAATAAGGGGTTGGAGTAGCTTCCATTTCTGATGACAGTATAGAAACATATAATTTACTATGATTGTGTTCATAGGAATTTTAATACATCTCCAACTTTATAGGTTATCAACACAGGTTAATAAACAAAAGTTGTCATATCTCTGCTAGCTGCCACATACTTTTCTAAACACTACAGAAGTCTGTGCAAAGTTGAGATAAACAGGTAGAGAAAATGTTCATATGTGATTCTTAAAATTTGGAATTATCTTACCATAATGAAGAGCTGTTTGACCTTCATTGTCCTAGAAAAGAAATAATACATTTTAGAAGTTTAAGTAATTGCAAAAGCATGAAAGTATATGCACTATAAAATAAATCTGACACACAAAGTTCCCTAGGTTAATCAGACCCAGGAAAAGAAGTCGCCATTTTGCTGAGCCTCACAGTAACTTTTGGCTAGGCTGTGTATCTTGGGGGAGAGGAGACAGTGGCCAGAGCACTGCAGCAGCTCAGTAAGAGAGGCTGAACCAAGCACGGGCAATAAGCCTGTGGCAGCGTGGCTACCCAACCAGTGGCAAAAAGCCCAACAGAACGTTTATTTCCAAGCTTGTTCCCAAATCTAAAGAAATCGGGTTTGCAGTAAGATTTAGTAGTTGTTTAATGCCTTTTAACATTCACAGTTTCAAGGATAGTGATATTAGGTTTCCTAAGCAGGTCAAATAGCATAAAGATATGTGATTTCAAAGTACGCAAAGATCCAGAAGTTAAGAAGGCCAAGAGTTCCCAGAGATCACCCAGGAAATGCCAACATTTCAGTTATTTTTTTTCTTTTACAACCATGATATTCTAACAATATATATTAATCATATAGCACAGATGAACAGTCTCAGCTTCCTCTTAAATTGAGAGCTGCTAATTGCAGTACATGAGTAATGAATAGTCATGTGAAGCACAGGTGATAAGTAGAATGTAGTAACTAATTTGATACGCAGTTCCTAATATGTATGGCTACCATTATGCCCCTATTAATGAAGAATAAATGCTGAACTATTATGAATAAAAGGGAGAGGGTGATATTATGATTTAAACCAAATTATTAATCATTCTGTACCTGTCTTTCTCACTTCCTAAGAACTGAATGTGGGTGTGGGGGATGGCTTCAGAACTTTTAGGTTAAAGGTTTCTCTATTTAACCTCCCAGGAAGAATAATGAGAAGTTGCCACAGGGAACTTATTTTCTGGTTCAGACAGGTACTAAGAAAAAAGCTAAGAAGACAGTAAGAAGAAAGTCTTTCTCTAAGGGATCTGGGCACCTGGAGAAGCTTGTGAGGATGCCAGCTGGTGGGGACAGGGGAGCAATCCTGGGCAATGTGGTTTGTTTTCCTCTTAGGGAATGGGGATTCTAACTGGATTTAGAGGTGAGGTGTGCCTAGGTGCAGGAGATGGTAGGAAAGTAGTCATTTTGAGGGGGCGGATACAGTACCTTGGCAGAGGTGCCACAGTGCCTAAGTTTGGAGTCATAAGGAAAGTAAACCAAGGAAGGCAAAAGATGGAAAGCAGTACCAGGAATTCAGGGAGCATAAGTGGTCCCGCTTTGCCTGCTTTTTCTTGTCTTCAAGTTTGTCCCTTGCTCTGCTTTGTCTTACCCTGCCCCTGGGATTAAGGAAAGTGGGTAAGAGAGCTGAGGTGGCTACAGTGCCAGGATCTGAGCGATGTCAATGCAGGCACTAAGCTGCTAAGGGCAATTTTGAAAGAACAATTTTGCCCATTATGGCTTAAGACTCCAATCTACTTTGCTAGTTTCCAATTTTAATCAGCTGAAGTGTGGTATGTGTGCACACATCTGATGGGTTTATACAAGTACATTTATAGTTTAAGCACAAATGTCCAGCAATAGAGAGAAATTTTAGAAAGGGCTTGATCTACTATAATTTCAGGACTCTGTTTACGTATCTATCATGCAAGGTTGTATTTTCCCCATTATTCGTCTTTAAAAAACTTGGTTTTCTTGCTGTTTGGGCAAAAATTTTCACTACTATGTTCATACGGTCAAAGTTCAGTTCCTCTCGATTTTTAGTTCTTTATCTTCACTAGGGAGGTGGAAGAAAGAATAATTAATTTTTACTCACATTGACCAATAAATACTAATAGGTATTTGCAGTCCAATTTCTAATCAATTAATTAAAAATATGTGCTGAGTTTCTAGTATGTCCCAGTCACTGTTTTAGACACTGGGAACACAGAGTGAATGAGACATAGAAGGGCTCTGATGATATGAATCTTACAGTCTAATGGTGGGGCAAGAGAAAATCAGAGGCATGTCTGTAGACCCAGCTACTGCGGAGGGTGAGGCAGGGCCATTTGAGTCTAGGAGTTCAAGACCAGCCTGAGAAAAAGTGATTCTCCTTTTCACAAACAAGAAACTAACATAAAGGAAGAGGCCAGTGATGTGTGCTTGGGAAGAAAAGAAGAGAACAAAGCAGAGTAAGACACTGATGAGAGTGATGTGGGTACTATTTTAGTTAGGGAAGACAGGGAAGGAATCCATAAGAAGGTGTTTACACACAGAACTGGGGTAGTCTAGGGTGGCCACATAACCCAAGCTCAGCGAATCACAGAGTCCATCTTCCTCTTGGTCTGAAAGCAAGCACACTACTCAAGCCATTTAAGAGTTCTCTTTCAAGGTTATTCAAAATGAAACTAGGGAATAGAAGAATGTGCACAGAGAAGGTCCCTTCCTCTCTGCTCAAAACTAAAGGTGGTGGTGAAATTGGTCAGACTCAAAAGGCAAACATTTTATGATCTGACTTACATGAGGTACCTTCAGTAGTTCACAGGGAAAAAAAGTTAAATCATAGTTAGCAGGGTGGGTGGGGGGCGTGGGAATTAGTGTCTACCGGGTACAGAGTTCTGGACTGGGCGTTAAAGTTCTGCAGGCGGCTGACGTGATTGATGGCTGCATAGCAGTGGGCACACAGTACTGCCAACAAATGACACATTTAAAAACAGTTAAAATTGTAAGCTTTGTTATGTATATCTTACTACTACAAAAAAAGAAAAGGTCAAGGTTGTGAACCCAAAACTGCCAAGTGGCAGTGTTCACTTCGGGGAGAAAGTGTGGTGGGAGAGGATGAAGCATTCACAAAGACACAGCAGTGGCAAGCGACAGAGAGAAGGAAAGCAGCAGTCCTTCCAGCTGTGTTCCTGCCTTCTTAATTCAGAGAGCCTATAACAACAAACACTCCCTGGGCGAGTGTAATCTTTTTGACACCGGCAAACAAGGTCCTGACTAATACGGAACGCACCCATCTTAAGACCCACATCTCGTTCATCCCTCTCCCAGTTCTGACTGCTATTTCCCATTAAGAGCACCTACCAAGCAAATGTCTGGGAATACACATACACACAGACATCATTTACTGTATATGCTGTATTACACATGATGCCTTTACAGGGCATCAAGGCATATGAGACTATCTGGCCCCAGGCTATTCTTCAATTTGATTTTAGACCTTTTTTTCTTTGAGTAGTTTTTCATCAGCCATGAAATTATCAATTATCCTCATTATTGTCAGTGTGTCTGAACCCTTTACCTTTTCTTCTTCTTATCTGTTGAGGGCTGAAAATCTAAAAGGCAAGTTCCTCAAGTTGTATCTCAAATTAGGAAATAGTCTTGGAATGTGGTTTGGTAATGTTTTCACTAGATCTGTAGTAAGCTTCATCACAGATCTGTGTTTTATTCTCATGTTAGTTTTATCTTGGTTTTAGACTATATTCATGATCAGTGTTTTTTGTTTTGGTACTAGGAATTGGGATTGAACCTAGGGGTACTTAACCACTGAGCCACATCCTCAGCCCTTTTTATTTTTTGAGACAGGGTCTCAGTAAGTTGCTTAGAGCCTCATTAAGTTGCTGAGGCTGGCCTTGAACTTGCAATCCTCCCAGTGATCAGTAGTGGTTTTTAATTTTAAAAAATTTCACGCCATGAGTGACAAGTAAATGAAGCAGATTTGAAAGTGGCACTGCTCTGGCCAAGAAGGCAGTGGCCTAAGCTCCTGTACACATGCTGTCCTTACCTTTCCACAAGTTGCCTGCAGCATTACCAGAAAAGGCCCCCACAGTACAGTTTGAAAACCACTTTCTAGAGACTTGCAGATACTGAGTAATAAATGTCTGGATAAGTCAAATTTCACTCTGTTTCTGGACGCTTATCTAAATCTCTATAGAATATGGAACTAGATTATTAAACAAGAAATTTTTCTGACTAGTCCACTCATTAGTTTTCTTTCTTTCTTTCCTTTTTTTTTTTTTTGGTACCAGGGATTAAATTTGGGTACTTGACCACTGGTTTTCTTATGGTTCTCTGAATAAAGAATAAAAAATAGGAGTATATATTCAAAAAAGCTATCAAAATAATACAGCAAAATACAAACACTTAATTCTCTGAAAATCTTTCTCACTGGGTAAGTAGTAATTCAAGCATCAGAACTTCATCTGAATGTATAATCGTACAAGTATCAACAAATGAAAAACTGGGTATTTACTTTACGCTATTACACCTTCAGAACAGAAAAGAAGTCTATATGGACTACAACAGTAAGAGATAACTAAGTAAATAATATGCAAATTGATAAATGTATGAAATTTACCTACCAAGTAAACATCTGTGTTTACTAAGGAAACACACAAAGGAGAAGCAAAGACTGAAAGGAGAATCAGAAGCAGCGTCCACTGATTATCTCTTCTAAGGCAACTGAGCAGGCTCACATCTACACAGATGTCCTCAGGAACAAATCAGCTTTGGGAACTGCAGCTAAAATGACTGTATCATCTTTATAACACCACATTGAAATTGCTAGACAGAGAAGAATTAGAGTAAAATGAGCACAGTATGAATGAGCAGTTGAAACTGAAGAACGGACAGGTCCACAGGAGTTCTTAGGTTCATCCAATTAGTCAGACTTATGACCACCATAGGGCACAGTTAGTAGGAAGTTATTCAAAAGGATTTCAGATAGAAACTATTCAGCGTTTGCCATCAGAGCAGTGCCAGACTAAAGTCCTTGTAGTCAGTCATGTGACAGCTCATCCAGCCGCCCAGGAGCTATCTTCTCTCCAGGAAATAAAAGTTAGGTATGAAGAGAATTCCTATCAGCAGGCGTGGGGTCTATCCTGACTTAGAAGCCCTGCCGTGATAGGCACCATTACATCTTTTAACAGTAATTCTTAAGGATACAGAAGGGATATGCCAATTAGAAGAAACAGGACAGTCCAAAGTGCAGTGTTCCCCAGGTTATTTATCATTCCTTTGCCCCTCCCAGTCTGGATTGTTACCAATCAGGACTCGTTTTTATCATAAATAATGCTATTTAGTTATCTAATTGATATCCTTACCCTCATCAGGTCACCAGGGAACTTAGACATTTGTACCTAAGATCAGATTTCATCCAGCAGGGAAAAGTGTAGTCAATTTCATACTATGGTATTTATATTGCCAGAATCGCCATCTAGAAGTTTAATTGAAACACATGGGATATCATAGGACTTTGCCAACTCTTACTAAATCTGTCCCACTCCATTGGCACATGTTCTTTATTCCTTTTTTCCCCTTTTGCCTAAGTATACCTAAGTGAAATGGGCAACAATATTATGTTTTACTACATCTGCTTATTTAAGTAGGGGGTCTTTTAGAGTAGTACTGAAGCAATACTGTTAATGCTAAAGTATATCCAGAAGAATACATGCATGAAGATACTTAAGAAGAGGGGGCCTCACAATTCTACTTTTGGGAATTTACCTCCATCCGCAAGTCCTCCTGTTAATAAAAGGCACATCATTTGGCTCTGCTATTTACCCAAATGCTTGACCAGAAATGTGAGCTCCATCCTTAAATTCTCTTTATCTAATTTATAAGTAACTCCTACTGGTTCTTCCAAAATATGTCTAATTATCCATTTCTTATCCTCATTGTTACTACTTATGATGGGGTTGAATTGTGTACCCCCAAAAGACATGCTGAAGTCCTAACTCCCAGTACCTCAGAATGTGACTTTATTTGGAAACTGAAGAGAGGCACCTATAGGCCAAAGGCTGCTAAGAACTGCCTACAAATACCAGAAGCTAGAAAAGGAAAGGAAGGATTCTCCCTATAGGTTTGAAAGGGAGAATGGTTCTGCCAGTGATAAATTTTTATTATTTTAAACTATCTAGTTTGAGACCCTAAGCAACTTAGTGAGATCCTATCTCAAAATTAAAAAATAAAATAAAAAGGGCTGAGGATGTAGCTCAGTGGTAGAGTGCCCCAGGGTTCAATCCCAGTACAAAAACCCAAAACAAACAAACAAACACTGAGGACCTCAGAGAGCTTTTGTTTAAGTCTACCAAGATATTCCATATGAGAAATTAAAGCTGAGAATCAAAAAACCACTACATGTAACATTTAGTATTAAAAACAAGAAAAAGAAAACAATGAGGCAGAATGGTGTTTTACACTTTTTGCAAATCATTGTTTAAACAGAAAATAATTAGATATTTATCTCTCTTTCTGCAGTCCATCTGTTGTGATAACATGTGATGTAACCTCTGAAACATACCACTGCATGCTCACAGGAGAATGAGTGTGAAAAAGGCAAATAATTTCTTAGAATTATTATGAAGTAGCTTTGACCTCAGGGACCCTCTGCATTCAAAAAATTTCACAGCCGGCGCGGTGGCTCAAGCCTGTAATCCCAGCACTTTGGGAGGCTGAGACAGGAGAATCGCGAGTTCAAAGCCAGCCTCAGCAATGGCGAGGTGCTAAGCAACTCAGTGAGACCCTGTCTCTACATAAAACACAAAATAGGGCTGGGGATGTGGCTCAGTGGTCGAGTGCTCCTGAGTTCAATCTCCAGCACTAAAAAAAAAAAAAAAAAAAAAAAAAAAAAAAATCACTAGTCATATAAATGAATCATAGATTTCTACAAATATTTATCTGTGAGTATCCACTGCTTAAGTTCATTCATTCAACAAAGACTTACTGAATATTTACTATGTGCTAGGTTCTATTCTCAAGTGCGATAAACAAAACAATCAAAAATCTCTTGCCCTGCCAGGTGCGGTGGCGCACGCCTGTAATCCCAGCACTTAGGGAGGCTGAGAGAGGAGGATCGCGAGTTCAAAGCCAGCCTCAGCAATGGCGAGGCACTAAGCAACTCAGTGAGACCCTGTCTCTACATAAAACACAAAATAGGGCTGGGGATGTGGCTCAGTGGTAGAGTGCTCCTGAGTTCAATCCCCGGCCCCCCCCCCCCAAAAATCTCTTGCCCTGCTTCAGGGGAATACAAACATAAAGCAAAACAAGTAGCATATTGAAAGCAGGAAAGGACAGGGAACACTGGGAGGTAGGGAGGATGGGCATCAGCTTAAAACAAGGTCGTGACAGCAGGCCCTCCTGAGAGGTGTAAGGGAAGCTGTGTGAGCATCTGGGGTGGGGGCGACAGGGGAGAAAGAGCAAGAGCAAAGGTCCCGAAACGTGTATGGCTTGGCATGTCTGAGGAGCGGAAAGGAAGCAGTGTGGCTGGAGCAGTGAAAATAAGTTAGATCAGTGGGAGGAGATAAAGTGAGGGAGGCAAAGGAAGACCAGATGGCACGGTGCCTGGAGGGACCCGGGGTAAAGCCACTCTAAGGATTTTGGCTTTCGTTTTTAATTCAGTGGGCGGCCACTGGAGGGTTTCTGAGCATAGTCTGACTTTGCTTAGGAGGATCACCCTGGCTGCTGAGTTGAGAACAGACTAAAGGTTAGCAGAGAGACCAGGCAGGAAGCTATTTCAACCAGCCAGGTAAGAATTGATTACCAGAGTGTGAGCAGAGAGTGAGGTGAGAAGTGGTCAGATTCTGGACATATTAAGAAGGCAAAAGGAATACAACTTGATAGATTGGATGTAAATTTAAGAAAAAGAGGAAAGTTAATGATTATACCAAGAATCTGGATGAAGCAACAGAGACACAATTCTAATTAGCACAATGGAGAGGACTCAGGAGAAAGCAGGTTCTGGGGTGAGAGCAGGAGCTTGGTTTGGGACACGTTAAGTTTGGAATGATCAAACATCCTTGGAGAGGTGTCAAAAGGGAAACTACATGTGTGAGTCTGAATTTCAGAAGGGAGGTATAGACAGACTAGAGATGCCAATTGGAGAGTTATGAGCATATATTTAAAGATCAGATAGTGGTTGAGATCATCAAAACACTGGGCATAAAGAAGAGATCCAGGATTGGGTTCTGGGGTGTTCCAGGAGGTCAGCAAAAGCAGGAAGTGAAAGGCCTGCGAAAGAATGGCTGAAGAATCAGCGAAAGGGACAAAAGCCAGTAAGTTAATAGAAAAACCAGCAGAGTGTAAAGTCTGAAACATAAGAATATAAAGTGCTTCAAGAAGGGGCAGTCAGCTGGGCCAAATGCTGTCAACAGTCAGGTATGGCAAGCTAAGTGGCTGTTGATTTAACAAAGAGGAGGTCCCTGGTTTTCCTGGCAAGAATAGGAGGAATAGTAAGTAAATACCTGATTCAAGTAGGTTCAAAGCATTATGGTTTGGAGGCCATGTGTTGAAGGCCTGGTTGCCAGCCTGTGGCACTGTTGGGAGGTGGTGGAAACTTCAGAGGAAGGAAGTGACGCCCCTGAAGATGTGCCCTTGACAGTGATATTGGGACCTTGGCTCATATTTTTTTCTTTTTTCTTGACAGCCATGAGGTGAGTAGCTTTGCCTCCCACCCCGACTCCTGGCCATGATGTTCTGCTTTGCCGCAGGCCCAGAACAATGGAGCCAAAGGACCATGGACTGAAACCTTGGGAACCATGAGCCAAAATAAATCTCTCCTTTCAAGCTGACTATCTCAGGTATTTTGTCACAGCAAGAGAGAGCTGACTAATCCAAAGAGGTAAGGGGAAGGAGGAATTACGAGTATGAACAACTCTTTCATGGAATTTTGTTTTAAAGTGGGGAGAAATAGGACAGTAGTTGGTGGGTAAGTGGGGTGGAAAGAGTAGCATAGTTTTATCCTATGGAACCTGCTCAGAAGAGAGGGCAAAGTTACTAAAAAAAAGAAAAAAAAAGGACCATATATGGAATAAGAGCCTTGAGAAGGATGGGACATAGTGCGCGAGCACAGGGCCTCCTGAGCTAGGAGCGCAGGTAAGTCCGCACATGCTAATGGGAGGGAAGCTGGTCTGCTAAAGAACAGATGCAGACAGGTAGGTAGATAAGGTGGTGGAACTTGTGCAAGTGCTTTTCTAATGGCTCCCATGTCCTCAATTAAATGGGAAGGAAGGTCATGAACAGAGAATGAAGATAAAGAAATGTTTGAATTTTGAGGAGAAAATAGAACATATAAAAGAACCATGTAACAGAGCAGGAGGGTTGGTGGAGCGAGGAAGTGTGTGACTGCCAGGCAGCACTGGGGATCACTGCAGCTGAGTCGTTAGAAGCCTGAAGTGAGTGTGGTTGTGCATTTTCTCCAACCATGTGTGGGCAGAAACATGGAAGGTTAGGAGAATTCATTTCATACTTTCTGAAAGCCTACTATGTGCCAGAAAGAGTGATAAACAATTCAGTCACAACCTTTGCCTTCATGGAACTTCCAATCTAGTTTACATGTTGCAAAATAGAAAAGGCCTAAATATCTTAGCAGTGGCATGACCACAGAATATTTTTACAATGGAACACCAGGGAGCCATTAGAAATTAGTTTTTTTTTTTTAATTTTTTTTTTAGTTGTAGATGGACGCAATACCTTTATTTTGTTTTATTTGTTTTTATGTGGTGCTGAGGATTGAATCCATGCCTCATACGTGTGAGGCAAGCGCTCTACCACTGAGCCACAACCGCAGCCTGGAAATTACTTTTAAAAAGACTATCTAGGAACAAAAGAAGATAGTCATATGTAAACATAGTAGATTTTGCAGCTATGTTACAGTATGATCTCATTTTGGGAATCAAAATGTGTACCTATAAAAAAGATAAAGAATCAGAAGCTGGGCATGGTGGCGCACGCCTATAATTCCAACACTTTGGGAGGCTGAGGCAGGAGAATTGGGAGTTCAAAGCCAGCCTCAGCAATGGTGAGGCACTGAACAACTCAGTGAGACCCTGTCTCTACATAAAACACAAAATAGGGCTGGGGATGTGGCTCAGTGGTTGAGTGCCCCTGAGTTCAGTACCTGGTACCAAAAAAAAAAAAAAAAAAAAGCAAAGAATCAGAATGGTAGGGATTATCTTGAAGGTAAGAGTATGGATAAGGTAACTTTTTTTCTTTATAAGGATAAATAATAGTTCTTTATAGTTATTTGGAACTTGTAGAAATTTATGAAATTAGTACTACTTTTGTAGTAAAAAGTTATTATTATCCGAACCTGAATACCATCTATATACGTATACGAAATTAGTATTCACTCCACTATTACTCAGCCATTCTCAATTAAAAAATAATGAAAATCAACTAAAATCACAGTTTCTTATAATGACTTTTTACAATTACAAGCAGGAAAGGCTCACCCACCTCCTCCCAATCCATTTCTTGTTTGACATGTTCCTTAGATCACCACGACTAATTTGAGGCTTTTGTGTTCAGATGTTGTGGGCTGAAGTGTTCCAGTGTTTCATGTGACATATTGAGATTTTTTAAACTTCCCACTTAAGGCCTGTCCACCTTGAAATCAATTACAGCAGGGGTATGAACGTAAGAAGCATGACTCCAATCACAGAACTGATTGGCAGGTGGGGAACAGAAAGACAGGAGGCGAATCAGGCCATCCTCTAATTGTATTTTCTGTCTTCCAAGTGTACTAGAGAAAAGAACAGTCCTTAAAAAGACACCAAGAATTTTCAACTCCAAATTGTTTATATGTCTAGGCACTTTGATATGTCTAAAGAATAGGTGTTTGTGTAAAACAAAATAAAGACAATTATTTTAAATTACTCTTTAATTTAACTTGCAGTCTTCAGGGACCCAAATGTAAATCATTTTTCTTTCATATGCCTAATGAATAATAAGCACTACAGACATGATCAATCAATGAACTTGTTTATTTGGAATGATTATGACTCATTACTATAAAGCCTACTTAATAATTATTAATAATTATTTAAATCAACTATTATATCACAATATACTATTATAATTATGCTTTAATAAAACACACCATCTTGTATGTATAAAATCTACCTGCTATTCCTCTTTGTGTGTTAAAATGAAATTTGTTATTAAAGCATGAGTATGACTTCAAACATTTTTTTCTCAGTAACCTCAGAGTTAGATATAGGAACTCAAAACTTAGTCTTTATAGACATTCTGTTTTAAAATATATTATAAAGAATAAATGGAATTGAATGTCAAGAATGAGTAAGTGAAAGCTTTTACTCATCTGGTTTACAACTTATATCAGCTAATTTTTCTAGATTTAAATTGATTAAATTTTTTGGTTGTTTCATTTCAAATGACCACACCAGAAGAGGGTTGTTTGTCATGATTATTTATGTTTTTCCTTTCTGTTTCAGCTTAAAGGAAATGTTCAAATTTAATAAATATGGCGTTATTATAAAGAACAGCCAAATCTATTCCAATAAATTAAAATCGGTCATATGTTTGAAATCTTTGTAAGGGATTATACATTAGGGTAAAATAAAAACACCCAGTTGAATTAAAAATAAACAAAATAATAGAACAAAGTTAAATGTATAAAAATCCAACAATGTTTAAAATCCAAACTACAAAAGCATAAAATGTGGGGAAAAAAAGCATAAAAACCCTACATATATCCTCCATATCCTATTTTCAAATGAATAATAAAAACCCATAAAGAATAGAAATGAATGCCACATAACATGGTGCATTTAAATACCCAGACTCTTTAATGAGAAAAGGAAAACTGTACTCATGATGCTCCTAAATGATTACTTACTATGATGGAAAATCATGGCAACACCCTTCCATCTGGCTTGTTCTCTGGTCTGACTCTCATAGAACTTGACACCCACTGCTCTGGGTTCAAAAACATCCACTCTTTTTAATTTTTATTTATTTATTTATTTTAAAAAACATTTCTTAGTTGTAGATGGACACAATACCTTTATTTTATTTTTTTATTTTTATGTGGTGCTCAGCATGGAACCCAGTGCCTCACAAGTACTAGGCGAGCACTCTACTGCTGAGCCACAACCCCAGCCCCCATCCACTCTTTTTTATAACTTAAAATAGAATCCTGAACTCTTCCCTGACACTTTCTCTCCCATCTCCAAACTCCTTCTTCTTTTTTTTTCGTAGCCAGGGATTGAACCCAGAGATGCTTAACCACTGAGCTACATCCCTAGCCCCTTTTAATTTGAGAGAGGGTCTCACTAAGCTGTTTAGGGCCTAAGTTGCTGAGGGCTGGCTTTGAACTCACGATCTGCCTGCCTCAGCCTCCTGAGTGCTGGGATTTCAGGCATGCACCACTGCCTTCTCCTCCCCCATGGTCTTTTACTTGTTATATGTGAATATACCTACATTCTGCTGCTCCTTGGAAGGCAAGCCCTCTTTCATAATTTAACTTTACAGACCTCTATTTCCTTTATCCCTGGTATCTAACACAAAAACCTGCTTATAACAAAAGCTAAATAAGAGTAAAGAAAAATAAACTGGGCCAGGCATGGTGGCGCATGCCTGTAATCCCAGTGGCTTGGGAGGCTGAGGCAGGAGGATCTTGAGTTCAAAGCCAGTCTCAGCAACTCAGCAAGATCTTGTCTCTAAAAAAATATTTTAAAAAAAGGGCTGAGATGTGGCTCAGGGGTTAAGCACCCCTGGATTCAAGCCCCCAATCCCCCCCCCCCAAATTATAGGAAAATCAAATGTAGTTTGTTTCCTTGATTTCTGACATTATTAAGTACCTGGTACAGGGCCCAGAGTATAGGGGAAATGCTGCTAAGACCATGTTAAACATGTTGTGTTTAATTGCTCACTGGCACAACAACTCACCTAGCTGGCTTAAGAGTAGTGCAAGGAGCCGGGCGCGGTGGCTCAAGCCTGTAATCCCAGCTCTTTGGGAGGCTGAGACAGGAGAATCGCGAGTTCAAAGCCAGCCTCAGCAATGGCGAGGTGCTAAGCAACTCAGTGAGACCCTGTCTCTACATAAAACACAAAATAGGGCTGGGGATGTGGCTCAGTGGTCGAGTGCCCCTGAGTTCAATCCCCAGTACCAAAAAAAAAAAAAAGAGTAGTGCAAGGTCAGTCAGTGCCTACGAAACACGAGGTGCAACAGCAGGCAGAAGAGACAAATAGTGAAAAGTGAAGGAAAGCAAGGTATAAAGAGCAGGATTGGTAAGAGGGCTGCAGAGTCTCATAGTAATTAGAAAGAATGGGGTAGCAAGGACAGCCAGCAGAAATTAGAAACTACCCGAGAGGTGGCAAGCTGCAGACCACAGAGAATAGCCAGCCATAAAGAGGACTGGGCTGCTTGCCAACCAGTAGATTTTAGCAATCTCGAGAGAGAAAGAGAAGCTTTAGCGTAGTGCCTCACACCATCCATAAATACCCATAGTATGGTACAAAAAGAAGGAAGCAACGAAGTATAGATTTTAGAAAAAGTATTTTATTGAAAAATTATGAGCATGTATGAATATGAAACAATGAAGCTCATTGTTATGTAGGATTAAAATGTGCTAATAAAAAGAAATGGCCTTAAAAATAAAAGGCAGAATGTAACTGTTCAGCTATTTGAAACCAATCCAAATCTAGAATATTTCACTTTCTAAAAGGTACTAGATAATTGAGACTTTACTAGAGTATGAGAGATAAAGGAACAACAAATGGCTAAAAATCTATCATGTGCTACAAGTTTTACAAATACTATTTCTTTTCAGTCTCACAGCAATCTCATTATACCAATACTATTATTTCCATTTTCAAGCTAAGTGAAATGAGTCTCACAGATATCATACCTTGCCCTAGGCCCAGGCCCTTCTGATACAAAAATTCATGCTTGAAAAGGAGTAAGAGAAGTCAACACAAATACAAAGGAGAAATGATATTAAAATTCTTATTTTTGCAGGTTGAAATCAATACCTGGCCTAGCTTATAGTCTTGCAAACAGCACAGTTGTGCAATTCCTGTTCCTATAACTTCAAAATTGACAGATTGCATTTGGAGACTGCGATACATTCTTTTTTTTTTTTTTTTTTTTACTTCTGCCTCAGGTGATTACTTTTTCAAGTATGCACATTTTGAGAAGCTAGAGCTTAGACTTTCTATATATTTTTATTAATTCATTAAGCTAGTCTAGCATTCAAAGTTGGCTATGTAAGGGAACAAAGCCAAACCATTTCCTCTTTTGAAGGGTGTTTTTGCTTCATACAGCGTTACTATAACACTATATAGTAAAATTCCAATATGCCACAATCCATTCTATTCTAAAAAACTCGTATAGTGAGTAACCAGAAGTGTAGAGGAGAAATCCAGGAAATGGTTCCTCCCATCCATGTTCATATTCAGTTTTACATTGAAAATGTTCATGCTCATATTCTGCTAGGCACACCAAACCACCCCCTTTCCCAGAAGGTGCTACGAAACAGGCACTTCCATTCATTGTTGCTAGGAGCATAAATCAGTATAACTCTATTGACTGAGAGAAACATGTATTAAATGTTGAAAGGCTAAGATCAGGTGACTCTAACACAATGAAATTTAACAGAGATAAATATAAGATCCTGTACCAACAGCCAAACTGTCATAAGCTACATCATGGAGGAAGTATCTTAGGAGAATCAAACAGAAGATTCTGGTTCTTTAGTCAATGAATTTTGATGTAGCTATTCAGAAACAATCAACTCTTAGAAATTCATTAATAGTTGGATAATGGTAGAATGAGGAAAGTGACAGTGCTGTGGTAGGCACAATTCCAAGGTGACCCCAGTGACCCACACCCATATATAATCCCCACGCTTTGCAGCTTTGCACGTGGTAGACATGAGTAGGATGAGATTCCACTTCCATGATGCAGGGCAGCGATGGAATGGAAAGAACTGGACTTGAAGAAGCAAAGATCCATGCTGGCCACGCTGTGAACTGCACATAGAGCGGGATGCCCTCTAGGAGCTGAGGGCCTCAGTTCTATACCACAAATAGCCAAATCTTGCCAACCATCAGAAGGAACCTGGAAGAGGTCTCTATACAGTAACACAGCTTTATGAGGACTTGAGTAGAACAGTGAGGTAGCCATGCCCTGACTCCTGACCCAGAGAGGCAGAAATTAATGTGTGTTGTTTAAAGATGCTAAATGTGTGGTAAATGTTATGTAGCAATAACAAAATAAATACAGCGCCCTTGTCTGGTTGGGTCACAGAATTCCTGCAGTGTTAGTAAGCAATGAGCTCTGTGTGAAAAAATACTGTGAAAGTTACCTATTAAAAGCCTAAAACAGGAGTTAGCTGGATGGTAAAATAACTTCATATCATGTTAGGAATGAGAGAAAATATCTGACAACAGGAATTAAGTTTGTTTTCATGTGGCTACACATGGCAGAACTAGGAAGACTGATAAAATTACAGGGAGTAAGAAGAGTGTTTTTAAACAGATCTTTCCAAATGTAAATCAGCTGCCTTAATATTCCTTGAATTCCCTCTCCCAGAGTTTTCAAGCTTAGTGGCATGACTCATTTGTAGGCATAGTATTAAGGAGCATTGAAGTGTTTCTAGATGGCTTGATTACTAATCTTCAAAGGCTGTCTCTCTTATGATTTTATTTTTCTCTTTAAATACTGTATGCACTTTGTATTTACAGTGTGAGAATTTACAGTAGCTGTTATCCTGTAGGCAGCCAGTAAATATTTGTTGCACAGAAGAAAAAACATGAAAGGATGAGGATGTTAATATGCTAAGGCTCTAGTTGTATTTTAATGTTTGTTTTCAAAATAAACAATTTAAAAACAAAACCTTAATGATAATGAGGGTGGCAGCAGCTATCTCTAGAAGAAAGAAACATGTCTTTTCAAGTAAGTAAAGAGATGAGAAGAGCTCTAGGCCCTGTCTCAAAATGAAAAATAAAAAGGGCTGGGCATGTAGCTCAGTAGCACAGCACCCCTGGGTTCACTCTCCAGTACAAATAAATAAATAAATAAATAAATAAAGGAAAAAGAAAAAGAATTAATGATCTAGAGAAATTTTAGAATTTCAGGTCCTGACAGGACACAAGATCTAAGATGTTAGCACACTTAACATCTTGTTACTAAGTTAAACAATATAAAACAGGTGTTAAAGTATGCAGCCAGAGGGGCTGCACAAACTGAGATCAAGACTGGTAGCACACATGGCAAAGTGACTGAATTACCACAGGATAGAGTCCGAGGAAAATGGTAGGCCTGTGCTTTCCATCAATTAAAAATTCAGTACAGAAAGCTATCAATTTTAAATATTATATTTTTTGATATACAAATGTTGCTTATTTCTTGCCAGCTATATTCACAGCTTTCTAAACATTTATATTCTAAATTTATTCTACTGCTTTTACTACAACTTTTGACACTTGCTGACAATATATCAACAACAAAAAAATCCAAATAAGCTTTCTTTTGCTCCCATAATTTATTTTTTAATTCTCAAGTTATTAGAACAAAATATCATTAGGGATCAAAAATATATTTGAAGGGCTGGAGTTGTAGCTCAGTAGTAGAGCGCTTGCCTAATAAGTGTGAGGCACTGGGTTCGATTCTCAGAACTGCATAGAAATAAATAAATAAATAAAATAAAGGTCCATCAACAACAAAAAAAAATTTAAAAAAATTAAAAATTATCCTTATTTACTAAAAATGTCATTTGCCTTATTTATAAATGTAAAAGCAAGATTTTCCCCCCTTTCCCCTCTTCTTTAGAACACTGCAAAAGAAGTAGCACTTGTTTAACAACTTATTTTCTTTCAACTAATTTTAGTTAATTCATTTCTTAATGAAGTCAGCTTTAAAAAAATATGTTTAATTTTTAGTTAATGATGGGCTCTGTCACATTCTCGAGGGAGCCCTTCTGTTTAATCTTGCTTTCCCCTGAAATAAAATCACTTCCTATTCTTTTCTTAGCTCCTCTCTATCCTTCATGAGGTTTTATTAGTGCTTTAATTTCTCTCTTCAGTTTTTTTTCTGAATGTAACTATAAAATTAATTTTCATTTCTGAAGCCCTGAAGCCTTGAAGATATCATAAAATCACATAAAATATTTTTCTATTTGCATTCTTCTTATTCTCTCCCTACAACAACTGCATTTTGATATAATCAACCAGGCCATATAAAGTAGTGCAAGTAAGGATGTTTCAGTCTTCAGTGACATCTAATTTTAATGTTTCCTCCTTGCACTCCTTAACTCAATGTGTTAAGAGACTCTACTCAAGTATCTGGTAAATCAATCCATATTTCCTGTCGTTGCTACCCAAATACAAATACTTTATCAATTCCTATCAGAGTTAATACAGTGGTGTCTTCACTGGTATTCCTTCCCATAGCCTTTCTCTCTAGCAATTGCGTACCATCACTAGATTAAAACACCAAAGAAGGGCTGGGGTTACACAGCGCAGTAGTAGCACGCTCGCCTAGCACACGTGAGGCACTGGGTTCGATCCTCAGCACCACATAAAAATAAAATAAAGATATTCTGTCCACCTACAACTAAAAAATAAATATTTTTAAAAAAACACTAAAGAAATCTGTTATCCCATATGTTCATTGTAAATACATGCACACACAGAGCAGACTCAGTTCCTTAATCTGGGACTCTTGGCTTCCACAGTCTGCCTGAATCGCTTCTGCTACCTGTGCCCATCCTCCTGCTAGCATCCATCCACCACCACCACCACAGTTCACGATAGCCCACAAATCCCTCTAAAAGATGTCTCTAACTCCTCTGGCCCTGTTAAATGCTCCCATATCCCTTCACTTCTCCCAAACCGCTCCCTCTCACTATGGCACTGGATTTCAGACTGGGCTCACAACTGCTCTTTCATTATTTAACGAGCTTCTCCCTGTCTCAATTAGCCAGTAAGGGAGCTGAGTGCAGGAACCATGGTTTATATACTTCTTTTGTGTCTGAGTGTCTTCCTATATCCAGGTCATCAAGTACTTAATGAAAACATGTGAACTGAACTTAATTATCTCAGGGTTGTTAGTCTTCCTATGTTTATATTGTTGACTTTATTTCTGTAATAGTCTTATGTACTAAATTTCTAGAAATTATTCTCTTAACCATAATAAAGAGTTCCATGAAATATAATAGGAAGACTTATAGGTATCTATTCCTACACAAAACTGAAAATAATTTAAAGGCTTAATCTCCATCTAGACATCTTTCTGCCATTTTGTAGCTTACATTGTTAGGTATTCCTTTAAACTGAATATTCTGATAATTATCTGCCATATATTAATTTCTTTTCTCATTGAAAATACAATGAGAAGCCCCTTCATACCTACTAAGAAGGCTGTTATCAAAAGGCTGTGGGTAAAGTGGAATTAGCAAGCATTACTGGTGGGAATGCAAAATATCTCAGCTACTGTGGAAATGGTATGATAATTTCTCAAAAATGGAAACAGAATTACCATGTGGTCCATTAATTCCATTTTGGGGTATATATGCAAAAGAACTGAAAGCAGGGACTTGGACAGATATTGGTATGCTGATAGTCACAGCCACATTATTCACAATAGCCAAAAGGTGGCAACAACCCCAGTGTCCATCAATAATTGAATGTATAAGCAAAATGTGGCAAATACTCACAACTGAATATTATTCAGCCTCAAAAAGGAATGAAATTCTGACATGTTACAACATGGATGAAACTCAAAGACATTACGCCAAGTGAAGTAAGCCAGGCACAAAAGTACAAATATGGTGTGACTATACTTACACGAGGTCAACAGGTTAGAGTCAGAGAGACAGAAAGCAGAACAGGGGGTGGCAGGAGCCAGTGGGATGGGAGGTGAGGGGACGGCAGGAAGTTATTATTTAATGGGTACACAGTTTAGTTTGGGAAGATGAAAAAATTCTGGAGAAGGATGGTAGTGATGTTTGTACAACATTGTGAATATATATTTTTTTTGGTACTGGAGATTGAACTCAGGGGCGCTCGACTACTGAGCCACATCCCCAGCCCTATTTTGTGTTTTATGTAGAGACAGGGTCTCACTGAGTTGCTTAGCACCTCGCTGTTGCTGAGGCTGGCTTTGAACTCGTGATTCTCCTGTCTCAGCCTCCCTAAGTGCTGGGATTACAGGCTTGCGCCACCATGCCCGGCTACATTGTGAATATTTTTTTTCAAATGGTTTGTATATTTATTTACATAAAGTGATTGAAACAAAAGTTGACAACAATCTCTCCATATAATACACAGTGTGAATCTTACACTACATAGAACAACAGATAATGTATCTGAAAAAGTGTATGAGGTTACACAAAACCACACTGTATGTAAATGAATAAATGCATTCGTATCAATCATCATAGCATATGCACCATTTCCAGTTTTCAAAGTTTTTTTTGTCCCTTCAAATCCTGTGGGGTAGATGTTTTATCATCTTTCCCATTTACAGAAAAGTAAACTGAAGCTGGAAAGCAGTGCACTGTGATTCAAATCCATGTCTTGTAGCTCCAAGTCATAGGCTTTGGACTCCGACAGACTATTCAAATCCTAGTTTGCTCACTTAATAGCTGTGTAACCTTGGACAAGTTGCTTAACCTCTCTGTACTCAGTTTCTTCATCTCATATGGAAGTTCGTACAGTGCATGAAAATCCACACCACAGAATTTGAAGACACATCTTGCATAGGTGCCAGTACCGAGCAACAACTGAGCCACATGCTTATTTTCCTCAGTGTAAACATGTTGAATAATTATAACTTCTCCCAAGATGCTACAGCCTCAACAATGTGAATCTTCTTAATACCACTGAATTGTTCACTTAAAAATAGTTAAAATGCTGAATTTTATTTTTCATATAATTTACCACAAAAAACTGTCTAATAATGACCATGAAAAAATCCAAATCCAAGACAATCCTATCATGTTTTAAATTTGTATGGCTATTTTCTCACTTTCTATTCCTTTTCTTCTTTTGTTACTGCTTCCTTAGGTTCACAATCAACAGAAGAGACTGACAAAAAACTGAGAAACTTACATTTTTATACCTTTTACGTGTGCCAACAATGATGCAAAGCATTTTCATGTGTATAATTCAGTCTACACAGAAACTTGGAAGTACCATTATCCTAGTTTACAGAAGTGGAAATGAGACCCAGAGAAGTCGTGTAATTTGCTTAAGGCACACTATTAGGAAGCAGACCAATTCCAATTTGAATTTGCATTTTTGTGACCTGCAAACTCTCAAGAAAATGCTCAACTGGCAATTAGCAATACAGACCTGGGTTTATGAGACATCTCTGAACTGCACATTAAGATTTGAAAAGCATCAGGACAGAGGGAGTAACTGAAACCACAGGTGTTAACAGGGGAGCCTAAAGAGTGCACTGGGAGGGGCAGGGCGAGGATGGAACTGCTGTTTATGGGGCAGACAGAAGAAAATTAGTCTGATAATCACACAAAACAACCAAAGGAGCTGGCTCTGTGGGGCCAAGGAAAAGAGTGTCAAGGAGAGGGGCTAGGAGTATCAAAGCCAAGTGGCATAGCTGAAGTGGCATAGCCTGTGAAGTGAGAGGAACAATCTGCTTTTCCTTGTGTGGCAGCCAACCACTTCCCCTGCGTTTCAATGAGAGCAGGCACCCTACTCATCCCCTATCCCGCCTGTCATTTCCTGTCCAGGTGAAGGTCACAGCTGGAAGGGCTCATTCTTCTCTGTGGCAACTACTGCTACCTGCAGGGTCCAGATCTCAGCCTAGCCATGGCAAACCCTAGCTTGCAGACTGAATGAGGGTGGTGCTCAACAGGGCCAAAGGCACGGCCCCGCCTGGGGTCAGAAGCAAACCCTCTGGCTGACAGGCTGAAGTCCCCTCCTTCAGGCTCTACTCTTAGCCTTCCTCCACATCACCTTCCTGACCAGCTTTCCTGCTAGCTGGAATACCAGCTCTGGCCCTCAGGGTCAGGCTTGCCCCATCTTTACCTGTAGTTTTGAATGTTACATAGAACTGCTGAATATTCTAAGGTTAATATTGGATGTTGAATAGGTGGGCAGTGGAGAAGGTTCTTTATCAAGAAATAAATCATTATAATAATAACTATTACCAGCATAAAGTTATGGGCTTTAATAATTCTCCCAGAATGATACCATCCTTTTGCCCCACATGAGTGTACATACACACACAACTGGATTACTAAGAACTAGTGATTTAATTATAAATATAATATTACAGATTTCCACTTAAAATTATACTTAACTCTATAACGATTGTGTTTCTGGACCACCTAGAAAGCCAAAGTTTTTCCTTATAGAACTCAGATTGATACCCATCTTACACACACACACACCTTTTCCCTGTTCTAAACATTAAGGTAAAAGTTGCTTTAAACTTTGCTGTATTAGGGGCCAGTACTTCTCTAAAAATGTAAATATTCTATGTGCTAAAGAAATTCTAATGATTAAGTAGATTTCCTTCAATGAAATACACCATTGAAAACTGAAATGGCTAGGTGTGGTCATTTCAGTTTATGTGAAATGAACAGAACATGTGGTGGACGTGCCCATAATCCTAGCAACTTGGGAGGCTGAGGCAGGATGATCACAAGTTCAAGCCCACCTTCGTAAGACCTTATCTCAAAATAAAAATACATAAAGAAATAAATACATAGGGCTGGGGATGTAGCTCTGTGGTAGAACACCCTTGGGTTCAATCCCTAGTATCATAAACAAGCAAAATAAAAAGTTAAATGATATTCTAGGTTAAGTTGAGTTTTGTCTGATTTTACACAAAAGATATCTTCCTAAAGATTCAGGTGCATATCAAGTCACACTCCAAATACACTGGAGGATTACAACAATGATCAATAAATATTTTTTAAGCAGTAGCTTTTTTATGGAATGAAAAACTATCCTTTATCAGTCTGGTAAGGCAAAAATAGTATAACACTGTTTCTCAACCTTTAAATATTCATGCTTCCTTCAAATAAACATAAAAATCCCATGCCCTTCAAATATTTTATAAGAAAAACTCCACACACAAAAATTGAAAATATGAATTTATACTTAATCATCTCCCAGATTCAACAAATATAAAAATTTTGCTATTTCACTTATTTCTATTTTTCCTTACTGAAGTAATTCAAATTTCAGATTTCATGTCATTTCAGAAGGAAACTAAAAAACCATAGGAATTTATTTATATAACCATGATGTCAAATTTTCTCTGTTTTTATATAGTTGATTTGGAGGAATAAGGATCCAAGCAAGGTCCATGTATTACATGTGGCTAGGTCTCTTAAGCAATTTTCCACCTACAGCTGACCCTCTTATTTAGAAAAGAAAAAAATCAATTGTTGAGCAGAATATTCATCTCAGAGTTTGGATTCATCAAGTTTCCTTTGACATAATTTCCATTAGTATCATGTGTATTTTTAATAGATACTTGTTAGACTGATGTTCAACTTTTTTTTTATGTAACAGTGTTTTATGGGTCTCTGTGCTTCCTACTGGGGCCTTGAAGAGTGGATGGTGTTTGGGAAGTGGGGATGGAAGTGTGTGTGAAAGGACACAGGGGAACATTTTGGGCAAAGACACAGGTGGAGTTAGCTGAGCACGTGATGTGTTTGAGGAAGATACTGTTCACAGCACTTCATACCCAGGCTCTGTCCCACCTGGCCCTGTGGAATCAGCATTTCTAGGGATGGAGAGTCTTGTACCTTTATTTTTATGAAGTTCCTAAGAAAATTCAGATGCTTTGCCAGGCCTGAAACTTCCCAGCCTGGAGAACAGTGCACACAAGGTACGTATTAGAAGCTGCATGCTCTTGGTGTCCAAGCTCACGCCTGCTGCAGGGACTGACGGCATGGTGTCTCTTCATTAAAATGCTGGCTTAATTTTCTTCTCAGTAAAGTCTTACCTGAATAATGCTCAAAGTTATTTCTTGGCACTTACCTGTTATTGTCTTATTTATTTGTTTTTGTTATGTTTTCCTTTCGAGAATGTATGTGCCAAGAGCATGGATTTGCCTTACTGTGGTGACCTCCGTGCCCAGAAGAGGCCTTGGTGCACAAAAGGTAGTAGCTGAACACTTACGCGATGAGTGATAAATTCGGCAGACTTAGGAAGTCCTTAAAGAACACTCTTATGTAACAGCTGGAAAATCTGTTTCTTTCAGTTGGTCTTCACTAAGACTGGGATAGTAAATGCCTTTGTTGATTACCTTTCTTTGCTAGTCTGGATATCTTACTCTATGATAGCTCATCTCACCTTACTGGTTAACAGGAAAAATTTGTGACAGCATTTTATAGAAGATAACTGTACCTCTGAACATCTATCTAATCAGTTCAATAATAATTTCCAAATGTACTTAATGGACTATTAAATCAGTAATTAGAAATCAAATTTTGCTAGACTGCAAAAGATGTCAAAATTATGTATGCTCAGACTAAGATATTTTAAAATTAAAATTTTATTTAATTAGCATTCCTCAGAGAAACATATTTTAAAATTAAAATTTTATTTAATTAGTGTTCCCATAATCTATATTAAAATTTATTTGTACCCTGCTGACTTATGAAAATATATGCAGGGCTGGATACACAAAAAGAGCTTGTGGTGATTAAAAGAATTCAATGACATAAAACAAACAAAAAAGGCTCCACTCCCTCCCCAATGATTTAAGGAGTAGAAAAAATACGAATAAAGTAGAAAAACTTTTATATAAGTTGCTTTGTGGAGTGTTTAAAAACGTTCCTTCCTTTCACCCACATTTTTGTGAGCTAGAGTTAATGGATTTCTATTGCATTCCTGTTGTCATTACTGCCAAATGCTTTCGTATGGATGAGGCAGATACCTGGTTATTTAAGGAGCAGGATAAATGGGCCAGGACAGCTTTCCCTATCCCCAATTCACCAGGGAACATTTGAGAATTCCACCTGACATGAGGACAGCACTGTGCTCTTAAACAATCTGCAGTTTGATCCGATTGTTCCCCAGTGGGGGAGGTAGGCCACAGCTCACTCAAGAGTCATTGATTGGATTAACAGCCTAATTCCCAACAGATGAATAGAATACTGATGTCTTGTCAACCCAGATCACAAAAGGAAAACACAATCTGCTTCTACAGCTCAGAGATTTAACCCTCCATTTACCTGGCAGCTGTAATTTCAGTTTTGAGTACTGTAATTTCTTCAAAACCATTTGCCTACTAATATCAAATGTGGTTTTATCACCACCTACAAGCTTTCATTTTCTTAGGGAAACTGAAAAAACGGTTTACGAACAAGGAAAGGTTTTCACTTCAATTTTTACTCTCTACCTTAGTCTTGCTGCCTAAATTCTTTCCGGGTTTCCTAAAGAAACGTCAAATAAGCTGCTTTCTTCAAGGACCCAATCAAGTAGGGCACAGCCTATGAAAAGTAAAGCAACAAAATCCAGACCTTCAAAGCTACAGTATTTTGAGCTATTTTTTTCTGGCATAAGTGACTGATTTTATTAAGGAGAATGAATATATTAAGGGGAACAGATTCCCAATAAATGTTATCTTGAGTTTATTCCTCCACTTCCCGATCCTTATGTAATTTAATAACTTCTGTGTATGACTATACAACTAAGAACCAAATAAAAAGATCTTATTTCTAATATAGTTTTTAAGATTCAAGTCACTTAAGAATTAGAATTCTATGATAAAGACAAATGCACTATCTTCGATGGTGGTTAAGAGAAGATGTTGTAATTTATTTTGTGTACTTTTTTGCATACTACCATTTGCCAATGAAACAAAAAAAGATGGGTTTTCATCAGTTCTGAGTAAAAATGTTTAGATACTGCTGTTTACTGTACTAGGTAATTTACATGTGTTCTTTTGCTTAATCCATTAGACAAACTTATGAAGTAGATATTCTCTCATTTAATAAATGAAGAAACTTAAATTCAGTCAGGTTAAGTAACTTGTCTAAGGTTACATGATTTGCAAGGGGCAGTCAGAGCTTAAATTAGACCTCTGGCTCCAAAGCTTATGCTCTTAAACACTACTGGAATTTCATGGGTTTCTCTGTATATCTTCATATATATATATGGAGATTCTTTAGTGCCGTAAGGTGTTAAAATTCAGTCTTAGAGTCTATCACTGTTCTTTTGGGAAAATGTCTCCCTGTGTATGAAAGCCCTGTACTGACTTCTTTTTCTTTAGGGCATTTCTTTTTTTTTTTTTTGGTACTGGGGATTGAACTCAGGGGCACTAGACCACTGAGCCACATCCTCAGCCCTATTTTGTGTTTTATGTAGAGACAGGGTCTCACTGAGTTGCTTGCTTAGCGCCTCGCTGTTGCTGAGGCTGGCTTTGAACTCGCGATCCTCCTGTCTCAGCCTCCCTAAGTGCTGGGATTACAGGCTTGAG
>CM053410.1:79025327-79168370 GCA_028644305.1 Xerus rutilus | reverse complement strand
CTTTAGGGCATTTCTTAAGGATCTCACAGTAGCTCCAGAAATTAGTCATGTCAAAAGAGAACTCATTATTTCTTAATTTTTTTGTCCATGGCTTTGAACTCATATTCCACCTCTACCTTCTTTCTTTGTTTCTTCTACTGTGCTTGATCAAGTGAGGTTGACTGGATTCTCCTTTTGTACTGTATCTCTGATTCCTCCTTTTCCCACAGTAATGGACTCTAACCAGCTCTATCCTCCTGATCCACTAGAGCCTCCCTAATAATCAATCTGGCATCTTGTTCCCTTTGCAAACATTTTCCTAAATATGTCATTCTTCTATTTAAAACTTTTTAGAATTTCAACTGTTGTCAAGTAAGACAAGAACTTTTAACTATGGATTTTCCTAGCTTTGGTTAGAATTTGGCATATTGTTATGATTTTAAAGATTAACACTGCATATACAGGAAGCTTAGATCATTTTAAATATGAGAATTTATTGTATAAGGAATATAGATTGCTTATATTGTGCATTATAATATTATAATTTAATTCTTTATGCTTCCAAAACAGCCATTACATATAAAGGTATTTTAAAAAATTAACAATTACAGGGAAGAAAAGATTATATTACTTGAAATAGACAAGGGAAAAGCTCAACACCAATTTTAAAACTATACACAAAATATGGATGGCCTAAAATATCTGTAACTATACTACCTAACCTCCCACCAATCTTTCTCGATTCAGACATGCTATTAAGAAAAAAAATTTTACATTTGTACATCATTTTACAGAACACTTTCATAAATGCCAATTTATTTAAAATTAAAATCCTGAATAAAGCAGGGTAGGTATTAGTAGCTCCATTTTATGAATAAGGAATTCAAGATCAGCAAGGTTAAATGACTTGACTAAAATAATATAACAAGGCAAACTGCAGAATCAGTACTTAAACTTGTAACTTTTTATGTCAGTAAAAATGGGATAAGTAAATAAATGTGCAAGTTTTGAGATATTAATGTCTAATTCCTACTTAGAGAGTACAAGAAAAAGTTATCATTGAATTTGGACAACAAAACATTAGTTACTAGTATTTTGGCTAACGAAGATCCCTTCCCATACCTACCCCAAATATGTTGTCAATATTCATTTAGTTAAGTATGAAGAAATCCAACCAAGAGTACAGAGGACAGGCTTAGTAACTAAAACAGGTAACTTCACACTAAAATAAAATGATCTAAAAAGTTGAGACGACACAAATATCTTCTAAATACTGTACTCTGAATCAAGATAGGTCCTACCAGAGGATCCCTAGAAGCTGGAACACCTTCAGGAGATGCTCCCAATGCCTTTCTTTTCTCAGCACCTTAAAGGGGCAACAGAGTACATGAAGAAGCAAACTGCTTCCCTATGTGCTAGAGATCTGGCAGCACTTCCACAGTGCCTGGAGACCTGTGCTCTCATGCCAGCAGAGTGTTTCAGAAGCTCCTGTGACTCTTTGTTCCTTCATGTTGTGTGTACTCTTACACTCAGGGAAAATCTGTCTAGCCCTCGGTAACAAATCAGGCATGCAGAATCTTTGCTTTGGATGCTCTTGTCAGTCATAAAGCTACTTGGCAAGGTTGGAAAGCATGGCAGGCATGTCTACTAACCCATCTTTAAAAAATGGTACCCTAAAAGGCATATTGTTTTTTGATAATACCCAGCGGTTTTTCCATTCTATATATCTACAACTTTAGATTTCCATCATGCAAAAAAGAAAGAAAAAAACTTCAGAATTTTAGCATTTTGTTATCTTTTTCAAAAACAGCAATATGTTAGCAATATCATGTAGGAAACAAAAACCCAAAAAAACTCAACTTTAATAATAAGGAAAATTAAATCAGTAGTGAATCTTCTGTGGTAACAGAAATATACTGGTCTGATTGTGGAAACCAGGTTAAAGACGAGGGCTTGGACAGTTGTGTCCTGAAACTAGCAGACTGCAGGTTTTATAAATACATACAGAAATAATTAAAATATAAGGGGTTTAGAGGGATTAATCTCCTTTAAATAATCTTTGCCACAAAGCCTGTAAAGACACTGCTGGCACCCAGCCCACGACAGACCAGCTGTCGGATATCAGAGCAGCAGAGATTAACTGCTACCACTTCTGCACTGACCTCCTCTGCAGTCTTCTCTGGGCTCCATCTCTGTACTCACTGCACCAGATGGGAAATTTAGCTTAAAAATACCTGGTACGATGTAGAAGGTTATCATCTGACTTGACTCACCCATACTTAGCTGAGGAAAAAGGAAACAAGAAAGTCGGTGCTAGAAGGGAATCACAAGGTGTAGGACCCAGAGGGCTCTAGGGAAATACTAAAGGACTCCATAAAAGTGCTGATTACCTGACTCTATTCATTTAACCCACAGCAATTTTAAAGTAACTTTTAATTATTTTCAAACTGAGTTTTAAGCAATGCAGATAGTACCCAGTAATCTCAAAGGAAGCACAAAGGATAACTCTTTAAAAACAACTTCATTTTGCTTCAGAGCTAGCCACGAAGTCAATAAATGTTGTTTTTTTTTAAAATATATTTTTAGTTGTAGATGGACACAATATCTCTATTTATTTTTATGTGGTGCTGAGGACCGAACCCAGTGCCTCACGCATGCGAGGCAAGCGCTCTACCACTGAGCTACAATCCCAGCCCCCAATAAATGTTTTTAAAAGGTGATACGAATAAATAAATTAAAAAGGTGATATGAATAAATGAATAAAACAAGCTTATAATGACTGGTAGTTTTGATGAGATATGTTTGTTGCCTCTACATCTCTATTGTATAGTATTTTTATGATTTTAAAAAGGAAACTATTAAAAATAGCTTTGAGTATAACATGAAATCAATGTATGTATATAAAACTCCTGTTAAAAATATAAAGTGAGCTGGGTGTGGTGGCACATGGTGTAATCTCAGATACTCAGGGGGCTGAGATAGGAGGATTGGAAGTTTGAGGCCAGCCTCAGCAATCTAGCAAGATTGTCTCAAAATTAAAAAAATAAAAAATGGAGGGGGGATTGTTGGAGATGTAGCTAAGTGGCAAACCACTCTTGGGTTCAATCCCCAGTACCAAACATAAATAAATTAATCTAAGAATGTAATAACAAAATTACTGCATGTCTTACACAAAATGATCAATTTTCAAAGGCAGAATATCAGTATACTTAAAAAATTTTTTTTTTAATAAGGAGGTGCTTTGAATCTATATGGTAAAGGGCAGAAGTTCTTATTATAAAGGTTTGTTTTGTTTTTGATACCAGGGTATCATAGACAGCAGCTTGATTCTAGTAGTCTACAACTGGTCATAGAAAACAAGTTCAGTTCATACTTTTTTCAGTAACATGCAGGCACCTTCTTTCCTCTCCTGCCTAGTATCTCCAACAAAATTCTATCCTCCTTCAGACTGTGTCTTAAAACTGCCAATGAAGGAGCCAAATGTCAAGTAAATGCCATCCACTCAGGACTGCACTGATTCCACCAGCACAGTTTTTCATCCATCAGGTGTGCTCAGATGTTAATAACTCTCAGGAGAAAGGACTGGATTCAGATTCTGAATACTGATCCAGAGGCGAGTACCTCTTTTTATACATCCCCAAGGCCACGAGGTTGCCAATGTGGGGCCAGACCAGCAGAACCGATTTTACTTGGGAACTTGTTTAAAATGGAAATTCTCAGGTCCCAACCCAGACCTACTGAATCAGAAACTCTGGGAGTGTGCCCAGCAGTTTGTTTTAAAAAGCTCTAGGCGATTCTAATGCAAGATAACATTTGAGCCCTATGCTACTACATTCTCTGTAAAATAAACACCATCTTTTGGACAAATAGAAGTAAATATCAACCCAAGTGAAGTAATTAAATGTGACAAAGTTTACTAAAATATTATTTTAAATGATTTATCTTATTCCTTAATTTTTAAATTTAAGCTTATTTGACAGGATTTCTTTTTATCTTCAAATGAAAGAGAGACCATTATAGTCTGGTGTACTGTTTTTATAGTTCTATAACATAAACTGACATTTATTGGAGCTTCACATAAGACTTTTCCATCAACGGATGTGTTGGGAGAGCAATAACCAAGTATGCTGTGTTGGGCAAATACCTACACATCAGGACACTTTTCAAAGCCATCAGGCAAAGGGGGTCAGTTGAATTTTTTTTTTTTACTGCACAGCTAATGCTTTAAGAGTGTCTTGATGGAATCAAGGAAATTGGATTGTCCCCCCATTTGCTGGGCTAAAACAAGCCTTTTTTATTTATCCCATTAGAGGAACACAGGAGAACCCTTTTAAATGTCACTAAAAATTTCCCTGCATTGCAAAACCCAGTCAAAAGGGTTTTAATTTTCTCTGAGAACTCTTAAGTAATGCAGTATGTCAAGGTTTAATAAATTGTAGGTGGGGATAGTTTTCATTAGAAGCAACTTTTTTTTTTTTTTTTTAAAGCAGGTGCTTAGAATCTATAGAGAGGAGGTCAGGGCATCCCTCAAATAGCAGAGAACTCAACTTCATTTCAAATAACAGATCAGTGCACCATAATAGAATCTGTAAAATATTTGAAATTAATTTATGAACACTTTTTTAAAAAGAAAATATTTAAAGTCTTTTTATAAGCGATGTTTCTGTGTGGGGTTTCTTGAAGTTTCTTTTTTTAAAATCTGTTCTAATTAGTTATATATGACAGCAGAATGCATTTCCATTCATTGTATACAAATGGAGCACAACTTTTCATTTCTGTGCACATGATATAGATTCACAACTTTCATGCAATCATATATGTACCTAGGGTAATGATGCCCATCTCATTCCACCATCTTTCCTATGCCCATGTCCCCTCCTCTCCCCCCTAATTCAAAGTTCTGCCATTTTTCCCATGCCCCGCCCCATTATGGATCAACATCCACTTATCAGAGAAAACATTTAGCCTTTGGTTTTTTGGGACTGGCTTACTGAAGAGTTTCTTAAGGAATCTGGTGTTGAACAAAGCCAACACCAAAGAGAAAACAGTAATTAGACACTCAACAGCCTTCTGACAGAGAGATACACACACAACAAAAGGAGAGACTGTGCGTTCCCAACTTACGTAAAAATGTATTAATATCTACAATAGGGAAAACCACACATTTTATAACTTTTAAAATACTGTGGGAACATTAATTAATAAAATGGATTGATTCACATGTTACATGGATTACATTTATCTTTAGAAACATAATAATGTATTTATTTTGGTGAATTTGTTGAATAGATATAACTATTAAGCATTCTGGGATTTTTTTAAAATATTTTTTTAAGTTGTTGATGGACCTTTATTTTTTTCATTTATTTATATGCGGTGCTAAGAATTGAACCCAGTGCATCACACATGCAAGGCAAGTGCTCTACCACTGAGCCACAACTCCAGCCCCCATTCTGGGATTTTTGATGCTGCTGCTGATCCTCCTCCTTCAATAAAATATTAAAAGTATTTCTAGCTACAAAACAAAATGTTATAATAGAAAAAATACCAGAATGGAGAACTTAAAAAAAACAACACTCTACTTTGGGGTAAACATGGGGATATCACCTTTAACAGAAACACTTTTAACCATATGCAAATGAGAGACATGGACCTTACTCTATTCCCTAGCCTCCAACCCCAAAGAGAGAAAAGAAACCATGCCAAAGACAAAAGACAATATCTCTAATACTATGATATGAAACAGTAATTAAATTACATCAACTAGTTTTCATTATCTGCTTTTAAAAAATACTTTTATATTAGCCAGATGGAATGGGGTTCAACAATGAGACAGTGCAGTGGGGAATCCTTCAGGTTGCCTGCGCCACTCCACTGCCTGTCTTGAGCCCTACTGTACGACTACAGCTGTTCACGAGGGAGGCTGAAGAAAGTGTCCGCTGACAAAGGTGGGGAGCAGCCTGGGAAAAAGAAAGATCACCCTTTTGTCATGTACAATCAGCTGTCCTCATACTTTCAGTAAGTATGCTTTAATTAATAATTAGAATTAGCATCTCAATATTAGTGTCTTCTTTTCTAGAAGCTCCAGTTTTACTACTTACATTTCTAACAACTTAATGCATTTCATTATTCATCATTCTACACTTTATTTATATAAGAGAGGTAGTTTTTCTTTCTTAGCTGTTAGCAATGACAACTCAGAAGCTCTAGATGAAATTCTGAGTTGTTAAGTCTTTGAAGTTGAGCTATTTAAAGTCTTAAAATCAATATTTGTTAAAGTACTATCAATTAAAAAAGCCGGACATGGTGATCCCTGCCTATAATCCCAGTGACTTGGGAAGCTGACACAGGAGGATTGCAAGTTCAAGGTCAACCTCACCAACTTAGTGAGACCCTATCTCAATTTTTTCTTTTTAAAGAGGCTGGGAATGTAGCTCAGTGGTAGAGTGCCCTGGGTTCAATCCCCAGTGCCACAATAAATAAATAAACAAAATAATAAACATCTAAGGGGAAAATAAGCATCAAAGGGGAAAAGCATTGCAGGGAGTATGGAAAGGAAAAATACATAGTGAATAATTAATCATTAAAAGATCAGATATCGGCAGATCAAAAACTACACTGAGATTTCATCTCATACCAGTCAGAATGGCAGTCACTAAGAATACAAATAATAAAAGCTGGAGAGGATGTGGAGAAAAAGGAATAATTTTACTGTTGGTAGGACTGTAAATTAATACAACCACTATGATCACTATGGAAACCAGGATGGAGGTTTCTCAAAAGACTAAGCATGGAACCACCCAAGAGCTGGCTATAACACTCCTTGGTATTTATACTCAAGAAATGAAGTAATCATATTACAGTGATACATGCATACCCATGGTTTTTTTATTTTTTGGTACTGGGGATTGAATTTAGGGGTACTTACCAATGAGCCACATCCCCAGCCCTATTTTGTGTTTTATGTAGAGACAGGGTCTCACTGAGTTGTTTAGCGCCTCGCCATTGCTGAGGGTGGCTTTGAACTCGTCATTCTCCTGTCTCAGACTCCCAAAGTGCTGTGATTACAGGCGTGTACCACCATGCCCGGCTGCATACCCATGTTTATAGCAGCACAATTCACAACAGCTAAACTAAGGAACCAGCCTATGGAACGGATAAATGGATAAAGAAAATGTGGTAAACATACACAATGGAGTTTTATTCAGCCATAAAGAAAAATAAAATTATGTCAATCGCAGGAAAATGGATGTAACTTATGTTAGGCAAAATAAGTCAAACTCAAAAGGTCATGGGTCGTATGTTTTCTCTCGTATGCAGAAGCTAGAAAGGAAAAAGAAAACGAAAGATGGAGGATCTCATTAAATCAAAGACAGATCAGTAGAGGAAAGGAACCAGGGGGTGAGAGGCGGGGAGAGGGAGGTAAGTGCTAGGGAGTGGTATTACCAAATTATATTGTTAATGTGTTCATGTATGAATATGTAACAACAAATCTCATTACTATGTACAACTATAATGCCCCAATATTGAAAAAAAGAGAAATATTGAAAAAAAAACCTGACACTGGGCTAACTTTAACATGGTTCCATAGGAGATCTTTAATGCTAATCTTAAATCTTGATGTTCAGATGAACGGAAAAGAGAAAATTTAATATTCTCTTTGCAAGAAAGCAGGAATTCTTAATTTGGACTCTTGGATTCCTATGCATTCATGGAAGAAGGGCTTTGGCAAGTGTAACAACCTATTAAAACTGTTTCTGAAAATTCTCCTCCCGTGTCCTTTCCTTCTGGTGTTTGCAGCCTTCCTCATATTCTTCCAAAAAAGGTTGAAGACTACTGTGAGAGAGGTAACAGTATAGATTAAATAAGACCAGTCACAAATTGTAATTGCTGAAACTGGATGGAGGATCTACAGAAGTTCATTATATAATTCTCTTTATTTTGCACATTGTTGAAGATTTTGCAATTAAGAGGCATTTAAAAAGATCTGCTATGAAACAAATTCATTATGAACAAACCAAGTCCTGATGGTGGACTGTGGAATCATACCTGTCAATCTAAGAATTGCTAAACTAAATGATAATCCTTCACTTCCTCAAGTCGTAAGTCAAAACGAGGATCACACGAGAGTTTTCAATAAGGCAAGTTACTTTACTTGTGAATTCCTTATTCTGTTTCAAAAAATATCAAAAGATGTTACTAAAGCAGGAAAAAAGAAGAGAGAGAAAAGGTAACTGGCAAGGCCAAGACTGCAAAGACAAAGAAAGTGGTGGTCTGGTGCTCCTAGAGGGAGAGGGAAGAGAAAGGAATAAAGTGGTGGATCTAATCAAATCACTTTAAAAAGCTGCAGCCTCTCAGAGTTAACCTTGCCAATCAGAGCACGCAGAAGCAGGAGCGAGAGCGGAGCATGCTTGTGCACATTAAACTTTCGTGTGTCCTTGAACCTGTGGTGCACTTCCTCCTCCCACAGCAGCCTGGGGATGCTTCCTAACACTCACCCTTAGAGAGAACCTTGAATTCCATTAGAAAGCCCCACAGGAAGAAGAAACCCTCAAGTGGCAGCCTGAACCACACAGAGAGCTCATACCCTTTAGTGATATTAGAAGCAAGCTCATGGGATTAAGTCTGCAAGTCCCGAAAAATTAAAAAGTATGAACACACTGACAAATGCCATTATACCAACAAGAACGCAAGATGTGCCCTTTTTTATTTGTAAGAGATGGCAAGTGTTCAAAACAATCTACAATAAAGACCGAGCACTAAGTCTACAAAGTAACTGGTCTGGATAAAATCAGACTAACATTATAACTGCATCCCTACAATGCTTTGCTATAAAACCTTTCGTCCAGGTGCCCTAAATAAGAGCAACTACCTTTAAATCAGAGCAAGTGTGAAGGCCGTTACTTGCCTTTGATATCACATTCTGGTATTACAGGTTTAAAAAGGGATATCGATTTATTGTGAACAATTAAGAGAGTGGAATTGTTTGGAAAAGACTTGGAAGAAAATGAGTACTGTCGTCAGATACCAGAATGGTTGTCACAAAAGAAGGGAGATTTGATTTTTCTTCATAGTTTTAAAAGCCAGAATTAAACCCAAAGAATGTGTTATAGGTAGGCATACTCAACATGTAGAATATATTTTTAAAAAATATTTTTTTAGTCGTTGATGGATGACTAAAGTTTATTTTTATTTATTGATTTATTTGTTTATATGCAGTGTTGAGAGTTGAACCCAGTGCCACCCACGTGCTAGGCAAGTGCTCTATCACTGAACCACAACCCCAGCCCCAGGAGACATTTCTAATAATTAGAACTTCCTAAAATCAAATAGGCTAGTTTGAAAAGTAAAAATAAATTTTCAAACAGAGGCTAGCTGTGTTAACCATCTTTTGGAAATTTAGAATTCCTGCATTTGGGAAGCTGAACCAGATAATCTTTAAATTTCTTTCTACTTTTCAGATTTTTACCATTATGATTTTATTCATGGTTATAATTAGTGGAAGAATAGAAACTGGAATCCAGGTAACCTGACGGCAAACCTAGTCCTTCTAAGGTTATAAACTCCTCAAAAATCTTCAGGCAGAAAATACGTCTAGGCTAACTGGGTCAAAGATGCAGTGGTCCTGGGGCAGTGGAGAGTTCAAGGCCTGCCAACAGAGGGCAGCAGCTATTCAGCTCTAGTTGACTGTTGACATATGGGAATGTGCCTAGGACTGCCATATATATTTTCAGATTTTAAGAGAAGCAAAATTTATACTTTTATGTGAAATTAACTGCCAATTAATTACAAATAAATTGTAGCTAACACTACAGGTGTCTAACAAAAATATACCCTGGGGCTGCTTGTAACCCATGGCAGTTTGTGACCATGACTCTCCTCAAATATTTCTCCAAACTACTGATTTAAACAATCCTCTAGATCCTTTGAATCTATCAACATCCTTTTGTGGGTCTGTGTGGTGATAGTGATGCTATACCATGGAGCTGTATCCCCAGCCCTTTTTATTTTGAGACAGGGTCTTGCTAAATTGCCCAGGCTGGCTTCAAGCATGGTGACCCTCCTGTCTCAGCCTCCTGAGTAGCTGGGATTATAGAGGTACACCACCATGTCCAGCTCTTCAACTTGCTTTTTGAAATGTGAAGATCTAAGCTTTATATATTAGTTAGAGTCTAATATTGCTATGTATATAACAGTATTTTGCCCTGTTTTTTTACAATTATACTCCTAATACTATAATGGCAGCTACTATTAAGTTGGCTTTTTGTTCACCTATTGTCCACAATGACCATCAAACTTCCTGTTGATTATTACGTACAATCTCTGTACATGTGTGCATGAACATGGCCCATAAGTGTATTTAAATATGGTCCACAGATATTCTATAGTACTTTTTTAAATGGAAAAATAAAATTTTCCCCTTACTTATTTCATTTCTATCTTTTAAGCAATATCAAATACTCTACAAGCATATAATATAATCACCAAAAAGAGCAAGTTCGATGATTTCAGGAACATTTTGTATGTGTGGTGCTTGGGATCGATAATGGGGCCTTGTGCATGCTAGGCAAGTGCTCTACCACTGAGTTACACTCCAGCCCACTTATTCTGTTGGGAGGATTTTGTTGTTTTGTGTAATTCCTTCATCTTTAATTCTTGTTCACAATGTGACATTTAGAAGAGCATTTAAAACTCAGCAGCACTAAGTATAGCCAAACATATTTTATAACATGCATGCATTTAAATAAATCTCAGAAATCATCGGTGAGCCACCACGTCAATATTCAAACAAGTTAGTTCTTTTAAGGCAGGTGATAGATCCATTTCTGAGTTCAACAAGGAGGAACCTCTTGTCTTTTTAAAAGTCATAGCATTATAGAATTCATACAATTCTCAGGGTACAATTAATTTTAAAGACTATAGAATGTTATGATTCTGCTGTATGTAGGTAAGATGTTTAGAAATCTCTATGGTGAAGGAGGTGGATTACCTTGGGATTAAAAACCAATTCTTTTGTTTTCAAGCTTACAGTAGTGTAAGATGTCAACAATTTCTGGTTTACAACAATAGCAAGGGAGAATGTAGCCAGGGGACCATTAAGGAGGAGCAATTTACTATAGCAGGTCATAACACTTTGACTGTGTCCTATAATTCAATTGGATGTAAAAATAAGATGACACTGGGTGTTCTCTGAATTTAAAGTAATTTGAACTTGATTCACACTGTAGTGTGAGCCAGTTGTTTATTCTCAGATACAAACTTACTGAAAGAAGTGCCCATTCAATATAAAAAATGACAGAAAAATGCTTAATAAGGGAAATACCTGATGAATAAAGTAATATCTACATATAAGATTTTCATTACAAATGAGAAAATATAAAGGACATAAAGAACATAATATTATACTCTCAAAAAACCATCAGATGACTGAATTCTAAAAGCACAGAGTCAGTATGCAGAGTATGATGGGAACACAATGCACAGGAAAAGAAGGATGGAATCTGCGGTCAAAGTACTGGGTTGGACTCTGGTCGTCCTACTTGTTAGTTTCGTGTACTCCACCAATTCACATAACCCGTCTCAGCCTCAGTTTCCTCAACTATAAAATGAAAACAGTGTTACAGAGGACTCCTGTAAGGATAAAATAAACTAATATATAGAACTTTTGTAGAAGAAAAAATAGGATAATGCTGGATCTTTAAATACTGGTTTAATCATCTTTATTCACAATTTTCAGACTCCTCGTACACTGACATTAGTTAACTAGGAAAACTTTGCTTATGAGTTTGCATTTGTTTATTAGATAGCAGACACAGAGATTTCTTTGCATAAGAGAATAAATAAATTTGCCTTATTAGTCAATTTAAAAATATTTATAAAATATCTTCAAAGCTCTGGGACTTAGTTGGGTATACAAGACTAGACAGAGCCTCTACCTTCATAATTTTAAGCCTTAAAGAGTTCATACTCCATTATGGAGAACCTCTTTTAAAAACAAAATCTTATTCACAGGCCTAATCTGAAAATAGGTAAAAGCTGAAGTGGGGAAGAAAACTTTTAGGCAACTCTGGGGTTTATAAAGCACTTTGAAACAACCAGGCTGCTAGGTTAGTCTCTCTCAACATTTGTGTGGGCCTGGGGCAAGACAAATGGCAGAGTCCAGCTCTGCCTCCATCCCCCACTAATAAAAGGCCTCACAGACATGGGAGGACACTTCCCCTCAGGTGTACAAGCTCAGTACATTCTACACTTTTCATTCACCTGTCCCCTGGCCACCCTTCAGGCCTAGAGACACATATTAGCAGCAAGATCTGCCCTTGATGGATCCCAGGAGTGAGCTGGGCCATTTGGATCTGTCTTTATATAAGCCAATTGCAATTCTGGGGGAAGATGTGATTTAACAAGTACAAAAATGTGAATTTTACATATGGGAAGGGAAAATAAAAACAGAGACATGGTAGTCTTATACCTCAGCTCACTCTTCTTTCTACTCCAGTCACTCCCACCACAGCTTAAGAGACTGTATCTTCAACTCATTTATAGTAACATTTCAAAATAAGAAATTGCATTTCAAAAAAAATAAATAAATGGTTGAAAAAAGCAACAGCTAGCTACATGAAACAAAATCAGTGCACTGCCAAGATATCTTGTCAAGAGCAATAAGTCATTTCAACATGGGCATTGTGGTCTTATAATGCATAACCTTCATTTAAGAGTACGTCTAATTTATCTTTAGAACAAAGTCTTTAGCATCCACCTCTCAAGAATGTCTGATATATGTGTTACAGCTATTTGTTTAGACCTGCCACGTGCAAATAATTCTCTACAGAACAAGTAAGCATACCGACCAGTCATAAAGTGTTCAAATAACACTAAGATCAAGAATTCCTAATTGAGGTTCTTTTCTTTATTTCCTTTGCATAAATTTCTAAAACATCATTTTTTGGTACATTATCATTTCTACTCTGCTACTTTTTTTTATATCAAACATATTAAGTGATAGGCCAAGTAATGTGTTAAGAGTTAAGAAAAATATCCAAGTCCCTACTCTCAAGGAGCCCAGAATCTGATGAATAGAGATAATTATAATAAAGAATGATAAATTTCATCACAGATTAAAAGGATATTACAGGAGCAACAAAGAGAGGAGTCTAAGATTCAAATGTGGACTTGAGTCTTAACTATGCAGTACCTCAGTGTATAAAATACAGACATAATTATTTCCCATTAATTCTATTTGACAGAATTATATGACATACATGAGTTTTCCTAAAAGCTGAGATTTCTCTTCTTTCACTTCCTGATTAGAAATCTTTCTACAATGCTTTCTCAAAACTCAGTGTGGATAGACTATATTTGGCTTCCAAATGACCTATTTAAAAATTCCACCTTTGTTCCATCAATTTGCCACAAAAGAGAAATTGTTGTTTTCTTATTTTGGTGTGTATGTGAACTTATTAAAAAAAATGGAGGTCTCAAAAAGAATAAAGTGCAGTAATTGTTTAAAAAGAAAACATGCAGGGCTGAGATTGTGGCTCAGTGGTGGAGCGCTTGCCTTGCATGCATGAGGCACTGGGTTCAATCCTCAGCACCACATAAAAATAAATAAATAAATAAATAAAGATATTGTGTCTATCTACAACTAAAAAAATATTAAAAAAAAAAAACCAAAAAAAACATGCAGGAAAACTAACACTGAATGCCTTATTTGTTCTGTTTAAAAATATCTTCTTTAAAAAGCCTTTTTCCTCATCTTACTTTGATAGATTAACTAAAAATTTACTAGAGATCATTTGATATTAGACAACATGAATTTGAATCTTGACTCTGCAGTAAGTAACTCTGTGACTTGGAAAAAATACATTTCACAAGGTTATTACAATTTTAAAGAGGCCAAATATGTAGACATATCTTGAACAATTATTTGAAAAATAACAAGTGCCAGGCAATAATTGAATTTTATCAAAATCAGCAACCCTCCTTTAAAAATGCAATTGTAGGGCTGGGGCTGGGGTTGGGGCTCAGTGGTAGAGAGTACTTGCCTAGCATGTGTGAGGCACTGCATTCAATTCTCAGCACATTAAAAAATAAATAAAATAAAGATATCATGTCCATCTACAACTAAAAATATTTAAAAAATTTTTTTAGTTGTAGATGGATGCAATATCTTTATTTTTTATTTATTTTTATGTCCATCTACAACTAAAATATTTAAAAAAATTTTTTAGTTGTAGATGGATGCAATATCTTTATTTTTTATTTATTTTTATGTGGTGCTGAGGATCGAACCCAGTGACTCACACATATGAGGCAAGCACTCTACCACTGAGCCCCAGCCCCAGCCCTACAACTAAAAATATTTTAAAAACGCAAGTGTATACGGAAATTCTAAACAGTTGTCAGTGATTCATCACAGGAATGAATCAGTTTAATCTGATTGCTTTTATCCTAATTCCTGCCTAAGATAGGTAGTACTGAAGGACTGGCAGGTGGATGTAGCGTTCAGAGCTACAAACCTGTTCTACAAAAGTAGGTGTGGAAGTTACATAATTATGAGCTTCTCATCTTCTCAATACCCTCTCCTCCCCCTACTAACCTACCAAGTTAAAATTTTTGGAGTTGGGGCCTGTTTTTAGAAGTAGCTGATTCTGGTGATCAAGGTTTGAGAACTTCTGAGATATTACAAAGGGAGCTCATCAATTTCACTAAAGTGAGGAGCAGCAGATTTAAAAAAATTGGCCATAGGAGGCGGGGCCTTGAGAGTCAATCTCAGAAGTTAAGAATTGATTTATACCTAAGAAAACATACATACATATGCATAGAGTTTTTGATCAAGGAATCATCTGTATACTGAAGTGGCATTTAGATAATAAAGATTGAGTAAGACTAATCTGTCAGAATTATGTAAGATCAAAAATGTCAAGTAAGGAGTTGCCACAATAATATATGCATGATGGAATGGTATTTTGGACCGGAGAAGTAATGATAAAATAGAATATGTACTGTGAGGCTTTTCATGCACTGTAAGGGCAACTGCTGCAGACATCAAGAGTTACTTTCCCCATAGTCAAATGGTAGTTGAACCTGAGTTGCAATAATGCCATTAAATGGAATGTCTAAGTGTTGTACTAATTAATATAAAGGTGGTGATGATGATTAATAAATAACAATAGAATGCATAAAAGAACAGCCATGCTTTTGATAACTCGGGAGTTTAAAGGGAAGAACAGAATGGGACAGAAGGAGACCTCTCCTAGTAACATGCTAGCCTAATGGTTTACTGCACATAGTCCTTTTGTTACTTTTTATCATGAACATATTTATATATACAGACAAATAGAGACTCATTACTCAGATTTAATAGTTTCCAACATTTTGTCATGTTCATTTTTTTGTTTTTGCCTAAGTAGATTAACAAAATTATAGACATCAGAACTTTTTATCTCTAAATATGTACCTAAAAATAAAAATATATTCCTACAAAACTATAAGACCATTATCACAACTAAAAGAGCTAACACTAACTGGATGGTAATGTAACACGGTCCCATATAAATCAAGACAACATGGGTTTATTACATTTCTCCTTCAAAGCATTCTTTATGAATTAAGTGGGAAAGTCGACTTTTTAAAATTTTTCTTTCAGTACTGTGCATTGAACCCAGGGCCTCAAGAATGCTAGACAAATACTCTATCACTGAACTTTTTATTATTATTATTATTTTTAATTTTTTTGATACAGTGTCTCACCAAGTTATCCAGGCTGGCCTTGAACTTGTGATCCTCTTGACTTAGCCTCCCAAGTAGCTGGGATTAGAAAACTGCACCACAGGTCTGGCTCAATTCTCAACATTAATCAATGTTGCAAATCCTTTCTATCCTACTAGAAACCCTTCCGTGATTTAATAAAAATGCATCATTAGAGAATCTTCACCTGATAATAGAAGTTACTTGGAATTTCATACATAGTACTTCCATAAGATTTTTCAGAGTTCTTGAGAATATTACTTCCTTCCAAGTGTCATGGGTATGGATTGAACATCAGCAAGAACCATGACATGCTCAAGACTTAGCCCTTAACAGAACCAAGACCTCTGGCCAGTGTCAGATAATCTGTCACTATAAGCTACTTGTATCCAGGCCAGATATTTATTGCTATTGATCTGCCTGGTCCTAGCAAAAGACTTTTGTTCTCCCAGACCGGGACTTTGACCTCAATTAAGTTATGAATTTCAATCCGATAGACTGCTCCACTTACCCTACTGCTCTCCCTGACTGGATTAATTAGAATTAGCTAGGCCGAGAGTCACCCCAAGCTCCTCATGGATCATGTTATTTTAATAATAAATAAGGAACAGCAGCAATGTACAAGAACTATTTTGAGAGATTGCTCATCTAGGAACATCATCATTCAGTACCTGCCAATATCAATTTCTCTGACTTTGTTACCTCATTTACTTTTTATTTCACTTCATCCATTGGAAATTTCCTTTTATTTCAGCTTTCTAAACATGTTCTTTGCATACAGAAATCAAAGTACTTGTCATTTTAGCACTCTTCTGATATTTTAAGGTATCACAAGAGAGTAACTCATCAAAGCAGCCATTTTCAAAAAAGTAACTTAAAACATTTAATAACCTTAGAGCCTCAAGATTTAATAATCTTAGGGCCTCACCTAGGGAAAAGAACACTAGTCCTTGGCTAAATGCACTTTTCCTATACTGTTGGTTAATGCCTAAAAAGTAGATAAATAGAATGTAACTGAGAAGGCAATGTCCAAGTGTACATACAAAGAGTAAGAGTGTATGAATATATTTATTTTTAGTCCATAAAACACTGGGACAATTACACATTGGCCAATGGGAATTCTAAATCATGTTGATATCAGTAATAATTAGTGGACCAGAATGTACTAAATATACTGTTCTGTTCTAATTTATGAGTTAACTCTCCTAGACATAAAATGTAAAGAATATGAGTATAAACATTCTGGGATACAGTTTTGGATGTGATACTTCAGTTGCATCCTTTTTAGAAAATATGAAAAAAATCTCAAAACTATTATATACACTATGAATTGATAGTTTTGAAGTAGTAAAAATGCCTTTAGTTCTTTGATTATAAAAATTCTTATTTTTCACAAAGAATTAAACCAAGTGCACTAATGATTTCAATATTAAAAATAATGCAAAATTAAGCCAGTCATGGTGGCACACACCTGTAATCCCAGCACTTTGGGAGGCTGAAACTGGAGAATTGCAAGTTCAAAGCCAGCCTCAGCAACGGCCAGGTGCTAAGCAACTCAGTGAGACCCTGTCTCTACATAAAACACAAAATAGGGCTGGGGAGGTGGCTCAGTGCTCCAGTACTCCTGAGTTCAATCCTCAGTACTTAAACAACAAAACAAAACAAAACAACACTGCAAACTCTGCCCTCTGCCCTCAAGTCAGAGAATTCCAAGTATATTTGGAAGGCACATTTTTAGTTTAAAAAAAAAAAAAAAAAAGACATGCCACAGCATAACAAACCAATGTTTATCAAAATTTAAAAAATGGAAGTATTTCTATCAAATACTCTTTCAGAAAAGAAACTGACATGCATGAAAATGATTCCTGTAATTAAAAATAAAGCAGTTATATGTTTAAAGTATGCACAAGGCTCAGCACAGCAAAACAAAAACAGTGATTGGTGTAAATTTCCATCCTCTCCTCTCTCCTGTCACCACTACATACACATGTATTTGGGTTCTGCAGAGTATGTAAAACTCCATTCACTTTAGAGAAGAGTTTTATATTTTCCTGTGGAAAAGTGCTGTGCTCAAATGCCAATAAACATTTCTTCCTTAGCACTCAAAAATACATTAGTAATGGAAGAAAAAAGCAAAACTGATATTATTATAAAGAGTCTAGGATCACAATCTTCATAATGAATGACAGAATCAAAGATTAAGAAAACAATTTGAAGGGGAAGGCTGTTTCCAAAATGATTCACTCAGCAGGAGAAAAAAAAAAATCAAGTGACAAAATGTATTAGGTTTTTTGGCAATAAGCTTCTGTTTTCACACCTTTCATTAACTTGCAATTCTCTTAAGTGGAATAGGAGCAATTCTCTAGCAAATCATACAGGTGATTTAACACATTAGCCCAGACTTCTCAAATGACTCCTTAATTAGGGTCAAAAGGACACAACGTAAGGGAAAACAGGAAAATTTAACAGACTGACACCTTCATTTATGGATGAAATATCTAAAACATGGACGATGACAGCATCACATGAATACATGAAAACTCGTCAAGGATAAAAATCAGATCTAAAAAACTCAGACATTATTTTAAAAACTTATAAAGTATAAACATTTTATAGCAACAGATTGCAAGTTTAAGAATAAATTTAACAATAAATATGCAAAAACTATATGAGGAAAAATTTTAAATACTCCTGAAATATGCAAAATAGATGATGAAGTAGAGACATCTCTTACTCTTGGGATGACTTGATATTATAAAGGCATCAAGTTTTACTTATAAATTCAATGCAATCCCAATAAAAAATACCAACAAGCTATGTTTTGGAGTTAACGTGATGTTAAAATTAATATTTTCAAAATGCAAGAACAGCCAGGAAGATACTTAAAAAGAAAGATGCTGGGAGAAGAATAGCTGTTTCACACATTATACCCACTATAAAGATTTTTAATGAAAACAATGTACCCAAACAGAGACACAAGAAACAGTCCATAAAAGCCCAGAATTAGACATATGAAAGTACAGTATAGAACAGGTGTCATCTCAAATCACTGGGGGATGAACTTTTTTTTTTTTCTGGTACCGGGGATTGAACTCAGGGGCACTTGACCACTGAGCCACACCTCCAGACCAATTTTGTATTTTCTTTAGAGACAGGGTCTCACTGAGTTCCTTAGCATCTTGCATTTTGCTGAGGCTGGCTCTGAACTCATGATCCTCCTGCCTCAGCCTCCCGAGCTGCTGGGATTACAGGTGCCTGGTGGAGGGGCATGAACTTTTAAAATGTGGTGCTAGGACACCTGAGTAGCCATTTGAAAGTTACAATTAGATCCCTATCTCAAACTATATACTCAACATCTAATTGTAGGGCTGGGGCTGTAGCTCAGTGGTAGAGCACTTGCCTAGCATGCGTGTGGCACTGGGTTCGATCCTCAGCACCACATATAAATAATAAATGAATAAAATAAAGATTCATCAACAACTAAAAAATATTGAAAAAAATTTTAATTGTAAAATATGAAACCATGCAAGTACTAGGAAAAAATCATGGGGATTCACCTTTAACCTTGGTGTAAGAAAGGCTTTTTAAACTATGGTTTAAAATCCAGACAATAAAAAGTCTGATGAATTGAATACATAAAAATAAATAATTCTTATACAACAAGAGATCATCATAAACAAAATCAAAGAAGAAATGAGAAAATGGAGGAAAATATCTGCTTCATATGCCATAGGTAAGGGCTAATATTCCTCATATATACAGAACTCTTATAAATTGAAACACAAAAGGGCAAAAACCTGATAGAAAAAGGGGAAAATGTGGAAAATTAACCGAAAAATGGACATAAAGTGGTCCTTAAACATATGAAAAATATAACAACTCACACATACTTAGAGATATGAAAATTAAAACACCAGTGAGATACCACTTCTCTAGCAGATTGGCAAAAACTTAAAAATCCAAGAGTACAATTTATTAACAAGACTGTAAGGGAACAAGTACTCTCACATCCTGTTAGTGGGACACAAACTGGTAAACCCTCTGAAAGGAAATTTGGCAATATCTAACAGAACCATACATGTACTTACCTTTTGATCCAGTAATTTCACCACCTGAAGGTATACATCCAACAGTACGAAAATACATACGCACAAGGATAGTAACTGCAAAATTCTGGAAACAACCTGAAGCCAGGAGAGTGGGTGAACAAATTATGGTACACATGTAGCTGTGAATAGAAGAGAACGTCTCTGTGAAATGATATGGAGGAACACCTAGGACACACTGGTAAATGAAAAACATGAAGTGCAAGAGAGTATCTATAGTATATCTTCATATGAGAGAGAAGTGGACAGGAAAATGTACATGTACCTGCTCATTAGCGCAAAAGAAACATAGGAAGGATAAATAAAAAACAAGACACTGGTTACCTATAAAGAGTGGGCCAGAAAGGATGGAAAAGCGGTGGGGAATGGGACTGGGGTAGTAAGGATGAGAAGGAAATGGCAATTCTTTGTGTATATCTTTTTATATATCTTGGACACTCAGAATCACAGTATATATGATTAATATGAATATTTCATATTCCCCCCAAATAAGAAAAAACTTAAAACAATCATGTTTGTGATACAAACCTAAAATGGCATATCAACACCAATATGAATCTGACCTCAACAGTGTAACTGTACTAAAGCGGGTAGGGAAGTAAAGAACTTAAGTAACTTTAGAAAACAGGATCTTGGGGCTGGGATTGTGGCTCAGTGGTACAGTGCTTGCCTCACATGTGGGAGGCACTGGGTTCGATCCTTGGCACCGCATATAAATAAATGAATAAATAAAAGTCAATCAACAACTAAAAAAGAAAATTAAAAAAAAAAAAAAAAGAAAACAGGATCTTGACAGGATAGTATAAAACTAATGACAAACTACACATAACATGCTTTACTCTAGCCGGTGCGGTGGCACATGCCTGTAATCCCAGCACTTGGGGAGGCTGAGACAGGAGAATTGTGATTTCAAAGCCAACCTCAGCAATGGCAAGGTGCTAAGTAACACAGTGAGACCCTGTCTCTAAAGAAAACACAAAATAGGGCTGGGGATGTGGCTCAGTGGTCGAGTAACCCTGAGTTCAATCCCTGGTACCAAAACAAATAAATAAATGAATAAATAAAAATTTTTAAAAATGCTTTACTCTAGTTAGTAAATGTATCTCACACACAAGTATGCTTTAGCAATTCTGAAACTACTTTATGGCCATAACAGACTTGAACAAAATAAATATTGTAGATAATGAGAGCTGAGTTTCTCACTGTTGGAGGAAAAAGTTACAAATAAGGAGTTGATGCTGGGCTGGAATCAAAGATATCAGTCTACAACACATGGTGTTCAATATTTATGTAGATAGATATAGAAATATAACATGTATGTATAAATGATTAGTATGCATTATAAGTATCTACATATATATCCTCCATATCACGTATTTCCTAGCTCTGACTGCTGAGAGAAGCAAGAAGCAATGCCATACCAATAAGCAGATCTGAGTTTCTAAACCATTTTCCAATAAAAGAAACAGTGGTCCTTGGAGAAATGGCTGGTTTCAGGGTTGAGGGAGGGAGAATATAATATGAACCTGGAATGAGAGAAAATGGCCTTTTTTTTTTGGTACTAGAGATTGAACTCAGGGGCCCTCAACCATGGAGCCACATCCCTAGCCATGTTCTGTATTTTATTTAGAGACAGGGTCTCACTGAGTTGCTTAGTGTCCCATTTTTGCTGAGGCTGGCTTTGAACTCACGATCCTCTTGCCTCAGCCTCCTGAGCCACTGGGATTACAGGCATGCACCATCACGTCTGGCAGAAAATGGCCATATTTTTATAGTAGAATTACAAAAGAAAAGAAGAAAAACACCATTAGGCAAATACCACAATACAACTGTTTCAGACATTCTCTACTGATGGATGTTACATTTAGTGGGCAAAAGTTTGAGAAGAAATAGGATTTACCAAGTCTCAAAATACCTCCCCATATTTACAAACTACTAAGGAAAGGCAGTACAGAAACCAGGCATATACTACTTACAGTAACAGTAATTGAGGTTAACATAACCAGTTGTAAGACAGATTAGTATTATGAACCCCTTAAAATTATGCACTAAGAAGGGCGTGCCAGTTTTGTAATAATATTGCCCAAAATGCATAACCTAATTCCAATCAAGAGAAAATATTAGATAAATACAAACTGAGGAATATTCCAGAAAGTAACTGATAAGCTCTCTTTGAAAGTGTCAATCAAGATCATGAAAGACAAAAAAAGACTGAGGCACTATAACAAACTAAATGCTAACTGGGATACTGGAATAGAAAATGTTTTCAACATTAATAGAAAGATTGCTAAAATTTAAGTAAGGTTTACGGTTTAAATAACATTATTATACCAATGTTAATTTCCTGATTTTTAACAATGGTAATATGGTTATATTAGAAGTTAATATTAGGGAAACCTAGATGGGGGATATACAGGAATTCTGCACTGTTTTTGCAACTTTTCTGTAGAGTCTAAAATTATTTCCAAATAAAAAGGTTTTTTATTGTTAATCATAAAGTTAATGTTGCAATCAAAACAGAAAGTAGCTTTTCCTTGAAGAGGTTTTGCAGTGTCTCTTTCATTTACACACACACACACCACATGTAAGTAACAATGGTCATTCCTTCAATGAGGAATATTTGTTCCACTAATATTAGAGTTACTCATCTCTTTTTGTGTTCTTCTATATTTACCACAATTTTTTTTTTGTTTAATGTGCACTTGCAGTCACCGGTCTGAAAACATTTAAATTTAAAATGGCAATTAAAGCCTGCACAACAATGAAAGTCACTCAATGGATAACAATATTAACAACTAACAACTGAGTTCACTCAAACACAGGCCATGACAACTACATTACCTGGTTATCAGTGATTATAAGATACTGCTTAATTTCAAGAAGTCAAAATGTAAAAAACAAAGACCTCAATAATCTAAGAATTATTAAATGTGACACAATTAGTTTAACACCACTATAACAAGAATGCCATGGCCTTAAATAGTCCATATATTCTATAATAATTCTGAGACTCAAATTTTAACTGCTATGATTTATAATTTCTCTAGAGTCTGTCAACAATATATGTATAAGTTTTTTTTGGGGGGGGGTACTGGGGATTGAACTCAGGGGCACTTGGCCACTGAGCCATATCCCCAGCCCTATTTTGTATTTTATTTAGAGACAGGGACTCAAAATACAAATATTTTGTATTTGCTTAGCTTTTCACTTTTGCTGAGGCTGGCTTTGAACTCATGATCCTCCTGCCTCAGCCTCCCAAGCTGCTGGAACTACAGGCATGTGTCACTGTGCCTAGCTTATAAATTGTTTTTATAAATGTGTAAAAGAATTTAAGAATTTGAAAAACATGAATACTCTTTGACAAACTTACAAAATATACACCTACGCCATATTTCCTTTAACACTGAATGTCCAGGTAAAGTACACATATGTAATACAGAAGATGGAGAAAGGGAGAAGACAATCCTTTTCTATTTCTTCAGGAGGATTTTTTAAAAGGGAGACTCCATTACCATCTTGCTCCCCTACAGAATGAATTACACATGTCTTCAAAAGTTAGAAAACAAGACACTCAGTGACATATATGGATTTGAATACAGACAAAAGGAAGAGATAAATCTAAATTAAAAACTATCACCTCTTGGAAGAAAAACTATTGAAAATAAGAAAAACTAGAAAAGTATCTTAGGTTACTATTTTTTAAACTTTACTCCATGGCTCTAGTGAAAATGTGAAATTTCTTTGAGGTCTTGTTTCTCTAAATAATTTATGTGCATTTTACATCCTATTCCAGACTATGTTTGTTTATGCATAAAATGATTTGTAGAGCTCCTTTCAAGTTATACTATTTGAATTCTGAAACCTTTAAGGAAAATGGATTCTTTGGGAAGATGCATCACATATATCTTGTGCTTTCTCATATATTCTCACATATACCATGTACTCTACTCTTCCAGGGCTACAGAGCCCTCAGTTGGAGAAGCTATTAAAAAAAGAAAAGAAAAAGAAAAAAATATTTTTGAAAAATATTGAATGGCACAGGAAAATGGTCACTATATAATATTAAATAGAAAGCAGTAAGAAATCTGTATGGCTTATTCTGGTTCCAAGCATGGCAGAAGATGCAACAGTGTAGCTTTCCTGTTGCAATAATTCTTTTAAAAAGTTGGATTAACTGAAAAAATGTATTCATAAAGACTATTGAGAGTCATGGAAGCAAAACAGGACTAAGTAAACTAAACCAGAGAGCTGTTTAGAAGCAAGCAGCTTTCCTGTTTACTTACCTGGGAGCATTTGCTGACTATGCAAGGGCTCAAGACTGAGCTCAGCTCAAAAGGAGCAACAACATTTACAGAAAATACAATCAGCAAAACTTCTTGAGGTTGTAGGGGGTTGGTGCAAAAGTTTGATAATGTCAGGAGTCCTAAACACGAAGTAGCTATTTTCCCATATGGTTTTATTTTCTGAATCCACAGTTTGTGTGGGAAGCCAGAATTATTCAAATGGATACCACTGTCTTCTGTAGTCTTTACAGTATTCCTGCTTGAGAAAGGGGTCAGCTTCCAACAAATCTCAGCCTCAACACATTTGCAAAAATTTGGAAGCAGTGTGAAGCCAGCTGGAGAACCAAGGTCAGAGCAGAAAAAAATCTGAATGAGTCTTTACCAGTCTTTCTGTGAGACACAGACCTGCAGGCTCAGGAGCAGAAACGGAGACCTACTGTCCTTGATGCACACAGGGCAGAGGTGGACTAGGCCCAACCCAGACCCAACCTAGCTTAATTCCTGACTAACTGAGGTGATCAGCCCCTCAATCCATACATCTGACGTCGACTTCAGGCTCTACAGTCCTTTGTGTGTAATGTCTAGTATATAATAAAAAATATGAGATATATCTCTTTTTCTCCCTTTCTCAAACAATTTAGTTTAAATAATTTGGTATCAAGTAAGACTGAGTGAAGAAAGTGTCTCCTTGGGTATTGTAACTAGAATACCATAAAAAGAAAAATGGAGAATGAAGCAGAAGAAATATCTGAATGGCTGATAATTTTCTAAAATTCAAGGAGCCCAGAGAATACCAAGTAGGATAAATACCATTATACAGAGAAGACGGTAATGGTCCCTAAATAAAACTTTCATTTAGTCAGTAATAAAATATCAATACCAGTAGACAGTAATAAGTTACACACACAGTAATATCTAGATCAACCACTAAAAAGCTGCACAAGGACATATAATAAAAAACTTAGAGCTAAATTAATACTTAGCTGAATTCATCAATGGAGCTGTCTGACCTTAAAGGTTTTAAATTACAAGTTTAATTTGTTAAACAGATACAGGAATGCTCACATTTTATATTTTTTTGGTCAGTTTTAATAAGTTGGGAATTTAAAAAATTCAAAGAACTTTTTTTCAAAGAATTTATCCATTTCATCTTAAGTTCTCAAAAACTTAAAGTTGTTCAGAACATCTAGGGTACACAGTGATAACTCCATTTTAAAAATTTCAACTATTGGTAATTATTTTTTTCTGATAATTCTTGCTCAAAGTCAATCACCTTTACTAATCTTTTTTTAATATATATATTTATTTTTTAGTTGTAGGTGGACACAATAGCTTTATTTTATTTTTATGTGGTGCTGAGGATCGAACTCGGTGCCTCCTGCGTGCTAGGTGAGCACGCTACCACTGCGCCATAACCCCAGCCCATCCTTTACTAATCTTTTCAAGAACCAGTTTTTGGCTTTGTTGAGTGTTTCCTTTTCCTCTCCAGATGTCAGAGTGGCAGTTTGCCCTGTGAGAACTCAATTATCTAATATGTTCTAAAGTTGCTGCTTTTAAATTTGTTCAACTTTTGCTGCTATGAAAAAGAAGCCAGAACCAGAAGCCCCCAGTTTATAATGTAATTGTCTTATATATTTTCAATACATATATCGAGCACCAAATCAGATGATGACTTAATTTTTGATTCAAATCAAAATGTAATTTTTAAAAACTCAAGACGAAAAGGATAGCACAGGGTAATTGTCCTTATTTTAATTCACTGTTTTTGTTTCTTCTTAGTGTTCCAAGTCTCCTGTTATAACTTCCTTCCTGTATGAAGTTTTTTCAGCCATTCTTTTTGAGTAGTTCTGCTGGCAACAAATTCTCTTCTTAGTTTTCATTCAATTGAGAACATCATAAATTTGAGCAATATCTGAACAATGTTTTCAGTGGATATAGAATTATGAATTGACAGGTTTTCTTTCAGCAATTGAAAAATGTGCTATTTCCTTTTGGATTCCACAAAAAAAATCTGCTATCATTTGAATCTTTGCCCACCTATAGATATATATTCCTTCCCTTTATTGTTGCTTTCAATGTGCTTTTTCCCCTCCCCTCTTTCATCTTCTCAAGTTAGATTCTAATATGTCTTAGTGTGGGTTTTTTGAGGTTTATCTGTCTAGTGTTCACTCAGCTTCCTGAATCCGTAGGCTTATGCCTCTCACCAAGTCTGAGGACTGCTTGGCCATTCTTTCTTCAAACATTTTTGCAGCTTCACACTCTTCTCTCCTGGGACTCAAATGAGAAGAAAGTTTTGTAACTGTCCACGGTCTTAGGGTCTCCGTTGATTTCTTCACCATCTTCTTTCTCTCTGTTGTTCAAACTAAATAATTTCTATTAATCTGTCTTCAAGTTCACTGACCCTTTTCTTTGTTATTACCATCTAATATTGAGACCATTCAGTGAACTTTTATTTCAGCTATTGTACTTGATCTGTAATTTCCACCTAGTTCATTTTTATATCTTCTATTCTTTGGCCAAGACTTTCTGTTTTTTCAAGGATGACAAACTGCTTACGGAAACATTTTTATGATGACTAATCTAAAATCCTCATCAGATAGTTTTAACATCTAAATCATCTCAGTGTGTGGTGTATGTGGGCTGCCTTTCTGCATTCACATTGTGATTTTCCTGGTTTTCAGTATGACAAGTGATCTTCAAGTTTGAATATGTGATTAGACTCTGAATCCTATTTAAATCTCCTATTTTAAATTTGAGTTCCTTAGTTGTGTTTCCAATAATTTCATTTTCAAAGCCCTTACAGCATTATTCTGGTCTGCTTTGTTTGTGTGCTACCTAGAGGCCACTGTGAAAACCTGGGCAGTATTCCATGGTGCAGTTCTCAAACTTTTGTTAATTCTGGTCAGTATAATGTGTTTACAGAGCCCATCTCTTCAGTTCCCTTCTCTCTGAAGTCCTCCCCCATGGTACTCTGTTTGGAAAGGGGAAAGTACTGCTTCTCATTGCCTTTATTTCCAGGGTGGGAGAACAGACATCCAAGCTCACCACTAAGCCTCCTGTGACACCACCCTATTGGAAAACAAGGGACACTGTTTGTTACCCACTATGGCACATCATGGCTTCCCTTTAGCTTTTAAACATGAGGAGTGGTACAGTTTTTACGCCATGGCATGTGGTTGGGGCAGGGGTGGGTACTGTTAAAAAAGTTCTGTTGGATTGCCCTTTTCTCTGTCCTTTGGCCAGAGAGAACAGGCTCTTCTTGTCTGCACCTTTTGGCATTTCTAGATTGTGAACTTCAGAGCCCAATCTAGGCAACAGAGAAAACCAAAAAGACAACCCAGAGAAATCACCAGTCTCACTCCTGAATTCTGAGGCCCCAGGCAGCCTGCCCTCTTCTACCCTTCATTCTTCTTATGTTTACCAGAGTTTTCACCTGTTCTTGTTAGGAAATAAGGGAGAAATGAGTCTTATCTAGAACTGAAGACCCTTATCTTAGCATTAAAAGAACTGTTAGTAATTGTAAGCATGGGCTTTGAGTGCATAAAAAAGAAATATTTCCCTTCTGGTTTTAAGAAACTAATATAGCTGATAGCAAAATCTTTTAAGACTACTATAAAAATTACAAATTTATATTCCTTATAAATACAAACGCAAAAAGTCTAAATATCATCAAACTGAATCCAGAAAGTGGGATTTATTTCAAGAAAGCAAGGTTTAGTTTAATGACTATAAATGAATCAATCCTAGTATTACACTTTTAGTCAGCCTTTGGTTACTGTGACTAAAATACCTGACAAAAACAACTTTGAGGAGGAAGTTTATTTTGGTTCACAGTCTCATTCCACAGATGGCCAACTATTGCCCTGGGCCTAAGGTGAAGCAGCTTATCAAAGCCAAAGGGCATGAGGAGAAGTGCTAGTCAGCTCATGGCAACCAGGAGGGAGGGAGGGAGGGATGGAGAGAAGGAGAGAGGGTGAAAGGGAGAGGGAGAAGGAGGGAGGACGGGAAAGAGGAGAAGATGACCCCTCCAGGGCACATTCCCAGGGACCAGACTCCTCCAGCCACACCGTACCTGTCTACAATTACCACCCAGTCATTCAAACCAGGATGGATTGATTAGGTTATAGCTTTCACAATCCAATCATTTTACTTTGAACATTCCTGCATTAACACAGGAGCTTATGGGGGAGGCCTCATATCCAAACCATGATGTTACTTAATGGTGAAAAATTGTACACTTCCTTCCTAAGATCAGGAACAAGATAAGGATGTTTGCTATCATTACTTGTATGAAACATTTATTGGAGGTTTTAGCTAGTGCATAAATAAGAAAATGAAAAAAAATATGGATTGGAAGGAAGAAATAAAATTATCTCTATTTGCAGATGAAATAATCATGAATATATAAAATTATAATTCACTAGCAAACTATGAGAACTAATAAAAGCATTCAAGAAGAATGCAGGATACAAGATCATTAAAGAAAAATTAAGCTGGGTGCGGTGGCGCAAGCCTGTAATCCCAGCACTTCGGGAGGCTGAGACAGGAGAATCGCAAGTTCAAAGCCAGCCTCAGCAACAGCGAGGTGCTAAGCAACTCAGTGAGACCCTGTCTCTAAATAAAATACAAAATGGGGCTGGGGATGTGGCTCAGTGGCTAAATGCCCCTGAGTTCAATCCCCAGCACCACCACCCCCGCCCGAAAGTACATAAAATGCTCAGCACACAGTAAATATGAACCCTAGTAGATACAAAAAACTTGTTTACATTATTTTCCTCTCTCTCGTTCTACACATATACCAGGTAATGGGATTACAGGTGGTTTTATTTACTGCTTTGTACTTTTCTCATGTTTTTGAAATATTTTATAAATACACTGATAGCTAGAGTAAGCTATTCTCTGAGAGGGCCTATGGCCCTGTGCTATTTTATAAGCCACAGCTTATGTAATTTATAAATTGTAAAATTCCTTAAGCATTTCCACCCCACTCAAATACTCTTCTTTTGACCTGTGTAATGCCCAGCACACAGCACGAGCACCCACACCACAGGGGCTCCCACTCTTTCGGCCCCAATTACTACCTTAATGCTACTTTACAACAAAGTTGAGAAAACCTACCAATATATCTCCAGCATCCAAATTCCTTTTAATATGCTTTGGGTGTGCATGTGGGCTTCAGCCACATCCCCGTCCAAGTGTGGGAAAAGCCTAATTTCCAGAGTTAAACTACAAATCAATACCAAGCAGAGGAAGAGGTACAGCCTCTATAATAATGCCAGATAACAAATGAAATCTATAAAGGCTCTTTCTTAGAAATAAAATAAAATTACAGGTTCCTATTCCATCAGAGTCACAGAACACACAGGCTGCAGTACAATAAAAGAACATATAAGAGACACTGAAGAGTAAAAATGACAGAAAAACATAGGGCAGACTTTGACATATCTCTAATTACTACTTCATTTCAGACTAATGGTAAAAATTATTCTTCAGCTAGTTGATAACATCAGCCCGCCTGTGCTGGGTTAGTACCAAGATCCGCGGCCAAGCAAATAGTTCTAATAAAATTGATTTTCCTTTTTGGCAACCAATAGGCCAGTCAATGATAATGTTGTTTAAGAAAGATTGAGTCATGAGGGAGATGAACCTTTCTTTCCATTTATTACATTTGTATTGTCTATATTTGAAAAGCGTGTTTCAGGAACAAAACCAAAGAAGAAATTACAAGGAGAAAGCTATTCTGAGAGCTAGTCTCCAGAAGCCCTGTGACTTGAAGCATGTTATCAACTCAAACTGACAAAGCCGAAAGCATTCCCATTAACCCAAGTTAGACAGTCCAGATTATGATTGTCACTAGCAAAGGAAAACCAGGCTCCAAAAACATTAAATGGTCATGTAAATGTGAAGGGGGCAAAGAAAACACAGTGCCCACACACTGCCCTACCTACCCTTCCTAAAAACCCACACGGGACTCTTCCTCTGCATTAAAGCTGGTGTTTAGTGAAGAGTGTTCTATAAAGCCATAGACAGAAGGCAGTTTTTGGACTGCTTGCCTTATACTATCCAAACAAATAGAATACAAGAAACTGGTAAGGCAAAAACCTTGGGCAGTTCCTAACGGGGACATTTTCATCTACATATCTCCAAACAATTTAAATCAAATAAAAGGCACGAACACTCCAACAGGTTTTGTTGTTGTTGTTGTTTTGGTACCAGGGATTGAACTCAGGGGCACTCCACCACTGAGCCACATCCCCAGCCCTATTTTGTGTTTTGTAGAGACAGGGTCTCACTGAGTTGCTTAGCACCTCACTGTTGCTGAGGTTGGCTTTGAACTCACGATTCTCCTGTGTCAGCCTCCCAAAGTGCAGAGATTACAGGTGTGAGCCACTGCGCCCAGCTACACCAACAGGTTTTGTTTTTGCTTTTTGCTTGTTTTAACTTAGTAGAAATGGTGGTTCAGGAAAGCACACAAAGTTTGCTTACAAAAATAATGCAGCAAAAATAGTAGGAAAGATTCTCAATGAGTAGTGAAGAAATCTGCCTGGTCATCAGATATTAAAACACTATGAAGCTATTATCCTTAAAAGGGTATGGCACAAACACATGAACAGAAAAACAGTAATGGAAGAACAAGGCCAGAAACAGACATGGAGGAATTGAGACTATGATAAAGATGACACTTCAAATCACCAGAGAGAAAAATATGGATTATTCAATGAACATTACTGGAACAATGGTTAGTTTTCTGAACAAAAATAAAGATGACATTATCTGGACAGAAATAAAATTCCTATGACACACCAAGATACAAAGTAATTCTAGATGGATCAAAGAAACCATAAAATGATGAAAGTACTAGAAGAAAACATGGGGAAAAGTTTTAACATATCATAAAGAAAGTACTCATTTCTTTAATGTATAAAAAGTTCCTGTAAATTAAGAAAAATAACCATCAATCTGAAAATAAACTAAGCAAAAGACAGATGGTTCACAAAAATAAACTATAAACCAATACACGAGAAGATGCTCAATATTTCATAATAAAAGAAATGTAAATTTAAAAGGTAACATTTTTTGTCATGCAACAAACAAGCAGAGAATGAAAAGTATTACAATAAACCTATTTTAGTAAGAATGGAGAAACAAGAATTCTCTGAAAGCATAAATGGTATTAGTTAACTAAATTGTGATAATCTGTAATAAAAGCATATTATCCAGCCTTTAAAAAGAATAAGACAGCAGTATATGTACCAATACAGAACAATCTCCAGGATAAACAGTTAAATGAACTGGCCCAAGAAGAAGGCACAAAAGTCTAAGTATGCCTTCTGGTAAAACAACAAGGAAATCCCAACGGTTCTGGTAGATGCTTAGGTTCTTCCTGGTTCTCTTACTCTAATTTTGTAACACTTTGTCAGTATCTTTATTAGCTGATATTACTTTATTCAGCATTTAATTACTAAACACTTGCTAAATCTTAGAAAAATAAAAGCAAACAAGAAAATATTTGTAAATTTGCATTTTAAAAACCCTTCTAGATGAAATGTGGGGAAAAGAGGACCAGGATTAGAATCAGGATATAGTTTAGAGGTGCTGAAATAATCTAAGAAGACTGAACTGGTGTACTGTCAGTGGTGACAGTAGAGGGTGGAGACTGAGATTACTTAGGAGACAGAACCAAAAGGATCTAAGCGGGTGCGAAGATAAGAGAAGAGTCAAGGATGACTCCTGGGAAACCAGCTGGATGACAGCGAGTCAAGAGGGGCAGGTAGGAAGGGGTGGGCAACTGCTAAGTCAGAGAAGGAGCGTTCAGGGTTCAACACTGTGAGTCTGAAGTGTCTAAGGGACATCAAAGAAGATGTGCGTCTGACTGAGATTTGGGTTGGCGATAACAATGTCTTCTATTTCCTCTGCGAAATTGGAGATATCTGAAGACTTGCCAGTCAAACTTAATGACAGACACTGTGATTAATGGTAACCTCAGGGTTGTGTGAATTTTTTTTCTAGCTTTGCCCAGAACCCAGGTGTAGCTGTGAAGAAGGTAAGCAATTGTATTAGTCAGAATTAAGAGTTCTGCTAGGTGACTATGACAGTTGAAAAGTAGAATGAGGATAACAGCAGGAAAACTGAGGGTAAAAGGGTTCATGTGGAAGCTTGTCCCCAATGTGGGGATGTTAAGACGTGAGGCCACCTTTAAGAGGTAAAGCCTAGTGGGAAATAATTAGACCACTGAGATTGCTGCCCTCAGTAGGAATGGATGTTGTTCTTGTGGGGCCCTGGTTAGTTCTGTTTAGTGGGTTGTTATAAAGGAGTGACCGTGACCACTGAATCACTCTCTACCTTCCTGTCTTGCCATGTGACACACGATCCTGCCATGATGCCATCCACCATGATGTGAGGCAGCCAGGGGGTCCCTCAACAGAGCTGGTTCCCATGCTATTTGGACTTTCAGCTTCCAAAACTGTGGGCTATAATAAACTTCTTTTCTTTTTCTTTTTAAATAAGCCATAGGTATTTTTTGTCATGACAATGGAAAAAGGACTAACAGTGCATCTGTCAAGGGACAGGACAAATCCATAAGGTCAAATAAGAGATTCAGAGTGGAATGAATTGGAAGAATAGTTAGAACTGAAAACATCAGAACTAGTAAGATCCAGGGTAGGTACACGAGGCCTGGGGGACTAGAGTGGGATGGACGTATATGTCAACGAGTGCTGCGCAGAGCATCTCATACCTAACACACCAAACTACAAAGCAAGGTTTTAGAATAAAACAAGGATGCTGGGGTTTTTTTGTGCTTTTTTTTGTTGTTTGTTTTTTGTTTTCCCAGTTCTGCTCAACTATAGTACTGGGAGGTCTTTCCAGAGCAAGTAGGCAGGAAAACAAACAAAAGGAATCCGTATCAGTCACTGGGATTGCTAATACCAAAAGCACAGAAAATAAGTTTTTACAGGATGTGGAAAAATTGGAACACTAATGTATTGCTGGTGGGAATGGAAAGTGGTACACCAGCTGCAGGGAGCAGTGCGGCAATTCCTCAAAAAACTAAGCATAGAATCACTATATGATCTAGCAATTCCACTTCTGTGCACATACTCAAAAACTGAATATAAGGACTTGAACTAACATTTGTACACCTATGTTTACAGCAACATTATTCACATTAGCAAAAGGTGAACACAAACCAAGTGTCCATTCATGGATATTTTAGTAAACAAAATAAGGTAAATACATCCAATAGAATATCATTCAACTTTAAAAGAAAATTCTAAAACATGCTACACGGATGAACCTTGAAAATGTTAAATGAAATATGCCAGTCTCAAAATGGGACAAATATCATTTATGAGTCCACTTATATAAGGCACCCAGAGTAGTCCACATTCAGAGAGCTACAAAGTAGAATGGTGGCTGCTGGGGGCTGAGGGAAAGGGGCCAGGGGAGTTTGTATTTAGAGTTTCAGCTGGGGAAGAAGAAAAAGTTCTATAGGTGAATGATGGTGATGTCTATATACAATGTGAATGTACTCAACATTACTGAACTGTACACTTAAATGATAAAATGGTAAATCTAATGTATATTTTGTTATAATTAGAAAAAAAAGGGAAAACATGGGGTAACCTTAACAATCTTGGATGTAGTGATGATTTCTAAGGTATGACACCAGAAACTCAAGACAAAAAGCTGGTAAGTTAGATTTTATCAAAATTAAAAACTTGTATATTCATAGACACTATAAGAAAGTCAAGAGAAAATTTGGAGAAAGTATCTGTAAATCATATATCTGACAAGAGTCTAATATCTAGAGTATCAAGAACTCCTAAAACTTAACAACAAAAAGACAAATGAATCACTTTAAAAATGGGCAAAAGATTGGAATATACATTTATCCAAAGAAAATATACAAATGGTCAACAAGTACATGAAAACATACTCAACGTTGCTCATCATCAAGGAAAGCAAATTCAAAATCATTCCATGATAAGATACAACTTTATGCCAACTTGGGTGGCTATTTAGAAGGGAAATAAGTCATGGAGAGGATATGGTGAACCTGGAAGCATCACACATTGCTAGTGGGAATATAAAATGGTGGAGCTCCTACAGAAAACACTTTGAAGATTCTTCAAAAAGTTAAACATCAAATTAACTTATGAGCCACAATTAACTAGGTAAATAACCAAAAGAACTGAACGTAGGTGCTAAAACAAACAAAATACAGAAATGTTTATAGCAGCACCATTTACAATTGTGAAAAGTCCATTAATTGAAAAACACATAAACAAAATGGGTGACATCCATACAATTCAGCTGTGAAAAAGGAATGAAGTATTGTTACATGCTACAACATGCACACACCTTGAAAATATTAAGCTAAGTGAGAGATCCAGACAGGATATTTCATGACCACATATTTCATGATTTCATCTATATGAAATAACTGGAATAGGCAAATCCATAGAAAAAGAAAGCAGATTAGTGGTTGCCAAGGTCTGGGACCTGGGGAAAACAGGAGGTGGCTGCTTAGGCACAGGGATTCCTTCTGCAGGGAGGGTGGTGTGATGAAACTGAATGACGCTGTGCAACACTGTGAAATACAGGAAGTGCCACTGAACTGCATGCTTTAAAATGGTTAATCTCCTAAATTTTGCTGTGAATTTCATTTCAATTTTAAAAGAAAGGTCCTTTCTTATCACTCTTACCTGACAATTAATGTCAGCTTTACACTGTAGCAAGACTGTGACTAATTCTTTATGTCCTCGATCACATGCCCAATGGAGTAGAGCTCTGCCCTAAAAACACAGAAAAAGACAAATCAATTAATCCACTTTGAGGGCCTTATAAAAGACATAATAGTTTAAGAAAGATAAAAGAAATCTGTAAGCTATAGGTTAATTATTTGAAGAATGACAGATGTAAAAATGAACTATGGCAAAAGCAATAGGTAATCAACTGGAATCCCTGAGTTCTGCTTGGGGATCCATTGCACACCAGCCCAATGATTTTTTTCAACCTAATCAATTTCCTCACCTACAGAATGAAAATAAGAATAATAATAACAAGATTATATCAAGGGTATTTGTTGAATGAACAAACTGCAAGCACATGCTTTGTAAATTTTCAAGTTTTTTATTAATGTAATATAGTTTTCTTAAATTATTATGTTCACTTCTGTAAAAGAAATCTGGTGAATAAAAACCCGAGTACTTAAGCCTGAATAGAAATTATAATCTACATGTACCATATGTAAATTTCCTTTAGTTTATTCCTTAAAAAGTAAAATTAAGGGCTGGGGATATGGCTCAGTTCATAGAGTGCTTGCCTCACATGCACAAAGCCCTGGGTTCAATCCCCAGCACCACCAAAAAAAAAAAAAAGTAAGATTAACCATTGCCCATTAATTTATACTCTGAAATATCTGAAAAATACCAGTGTCTATCATCAACAGCTGACTGAGAAAGGGAATTTAAAACAGAGTAATTATAAACTACTACATATGGCATTAATTTTAACTCATAGACTCATAGTTACTATTAATGTGTTATTTCTATATTGTGTCAGAAAACCTTACTCTACGTGATGAAAAAGGCCTACTAGGCTCAAAGAATAAACAAAAACCCTGAAGCTCAAGGCTTTTCTGAAGAAATGAATGATGTATGGCTTAACAAACTACTTTTTGAGGGTGGTGACGATGTTCTCATTTATAAAGAAGGAACTGTTTTTCCACGTTAAGTTGGGATCCGTACTTCATTTCATTGTAGAAAAGATTTAAATAGATATATGCTAGGATGAGGATGGCTTTAATGCAAAAAAAGTACCATGAGAATGGTTTTTGAAACCTGCCTACACTCTATCATTCAGACACCCTTCATACATCTATTAGTTCAACTAATGAAACCAGGACCTATTCCTGAAACAAATAAAAACAGCAAAGGACAACTCCCTCCTTACAAATGGGCCTTTTAAAAAATTTTATTTTCTTGGGTAGCTTTTATTTACCTATAAATATCTGTTTTCCATTAGGCTAAAAGGGAAATAAGTAAAAAAATTTGAAAACATGAAAACAAATGAAAATATGGGCAAATCATTCACAATTTGTTGTAGCAACAAATTTTTTTTTTTAAGAAAACAATTCCAAAAGCCTGTTTAAAAAAAAAGTATTGATGAGCACTAGAGCAACATTTCCTATGTTAAAATTTGCATAGTTGTAATGCGTACTGACCTGCTGTTACTAGGGCACTAATTTAAAAATTCTCCACGAGGCTAAATATTCCAATGAGACTCTAAACAAATATCAGTGTAGAACATATTCTATAGTTCAATGTAAATGTTACACAGCTTTTGCATTAAAAGAATTGGATAAAATTTCAAAGTCTATCATTTTTAGTTCTAATCTTAAGTGTACATAACTACTAAGTTAAACTATTAACAAGAATTACTACATAATTAAGATGGTGTGTGATATACTTACATAGGACATGTACCAGAACTACCTAATAGTTGAGTAGGGAAACAGTATTAATACATGTAGTACTTTTACCACAAGAAGTGCATATAATTTTTATTTCCCAACCAGGTTCTTGATTTTTCTCTAAGTTTGACCCAAAAGGGTTATATGAACTAGGGCTAAAATATAAATCCTTAGCTATTTGAATGGGAAAGTAGACAAGCAACACATTTTACTGTTAATGGGAGTTATATTTTAAATTTGCCGTATGTGGTGCCAAAAATTTACTTTAGGGAAACACCTATGACTGGACCTCAGCAGTGATGTTCACTTTGGATGTACTTTCCAGAAGGGTGACACACGTACAGCAATGTTTTAAGAAGGACAAGGTGCTCTCAGACATCTACACCATGCTTTTTAACATGTATTTTGACCTATAATGTAATTAATTTTTGTAACACATTATTTTAATGGTACACTAATTAACCTTGAATTAGAATGAATTCTCTGACAATGACTTTCTGTACAAGTGCTGAAGGTATCTACATTAAGGCCACCTAATGATTAATATTTTTGCAGCATTAAAAAGGTCAAAAACAAAAGTAAAATGAAACATTCTTGTAAATAAAAATAAAACAAATCAGGCTTTGGAATTTTTGCCACCATGATGCTCCACATTTAAATGAACAAAGATCAGCATAACAAAGTGTCCACACTCTTTATTTCTTCAAATTATAAAATTCCTGAAAACACGCTCTAATTTAATATTACTGTTCAAGTAATAAAATAACCAGTAATTTACAGAGCTGCTATGCTTGTAACTAATTACGGCAAACTCAGGAAATAAATACTCATGGTTACTTTCTCTTTGTTAACCCCAAGCACACCTAGACCAATGCAATGCAATTATTAGATTATTATGGGTACAAGATTCCATTCTCTCTCCTTCAAGAGGAGAACCATGGATTAGGTACACAGTAAAGTCATATTTGCTTTAAGACTTTACCTTTTGAAATATTTTACCTAATTATACATAATTGTATCACCTTTTTCTGTGTAATATAATCTCTCACACATTTTCAAAGTAAATATATTTTTACTACTATCCCAAAACATAACATTTCTTTGTTTGTTTCTAGATTTTAAAACTCTTGTGGAAAAATATCCCAGGAGTATTTAGAAGATGATGGTAAAAAGACTACAGGTTCTATTAGGAGAGCTCTGGATAAATTCTGGAATTCAAATACAGTAAAATCTGGGATGGGGACGGGGGCGAGTTCTCATCTATTAACCAATGGTGTTAATACTGTCCTACTTCAGACAGATGAATGACTCTTAAAGTGCTTCCAAAGTGCAGAATAGCAAGTAACCTATTAAGTGGTATTACTTTCAAGCCTTCTGAAAAATACAAAGTGGGTCTTAATATTTAAATCCTTCTTTGATATCCTTAATTACTTGTCCTTCAACCATGCAGAATTTTTTAAATTAGATTTTTCTCCTGGAAATTGCAAAATTAAATGAAAAGAGATTCTATTAGAAGATGAGTTTTCATGTTCCTATGATATTTTAAGATCAGATATAAAACATAAATACCACATATACAGTAGATCAAAACATGGCAACAGCGGCATATTTAAATTTCTGAGAATTGCCATTTTATCAAAGACAAATTGTAGGATACCTGTCTAATTAGCAAATTAAACAATGCCAACAGATTTATGTGAAATTTTTTCAGAAAAACAAATATGTGTTTCCATTTACAACTGTAGTAAAGACTGACTTCAGATACCAGTAACCTATAATGTCTGTTTCTTCTCTATCCTACCTCTTTTCTATTCTTTGCTGCTGCTGCTGCTGCTGCTGCTAGTAACAGCTGTCACTGTGAGAAGTCCCCCACCTGCAACAACCAGAAACTACAAATGCCTCCTACTTCCACGTCCCCCTCCACAGTGAAGTGCCAATGTTGTATAAAATACTAGGAGGAAGGTTAGGAAAAAGCTTAACATCTCAAGATATACCTCACACAGAAGTCAGTGACTCTGTGGAACAATTTAGTTATCAGCATTAAAAAAGAAAACTAGGGGTAGAAGTAAAGTTCAGCGGTCGAGACCTTGTACCCGATCCTCAGCACCGCATGCTTGGGAACACACACACACACTTGATCTCTTTCACTGGTGATGCGGGGTAAGGAGAAAGGGTGTTGCTAAACTGCTGGGGAAATTGAGGTTTTAAAAAACTACTTTAAAAAATTCCTTTACAGGTTCTGGGATTGTGGCTCAGTGGTAGAGTGCTTGCCTTGCATGCGTGAGGTGCTGGGTTCGATCCTCAGCACCACATAAAAATAAATAAAGATATGTCCATCTACAAACAAAAAAATTTTTTAGAAAAAAAAATTCCTTTACAAACATTTACACTAAGCTACGTAAAGGAATAAGCAAGAAAGACATTATTTTGTCTTGTTTAAAACCATAATGACAGCAATAATAATAAGTGGCAGTGAAAAAAGCCATATCCATTGTAATGGATAAATAAGTTGTGGTCTACTCACACAATGGAACATTACTTAGTAATAAAAAGGAAGTCAGAACTGATCTGTAACAATATAGATGAATCTCAAAACCATTATGCTGAATGAAAGCTGAATACAGAAGAACATACATGTATCATTCCGTTTTCAGAAAGATCTATAAGCAAAATTAATCTGTGCTAATAGAACAGTGATTTCTTTTTTTGGAATTAGAAGAAAGGACTGGCTGAGAAGGTACATGAGGGGACTTTACGGGGTTAGAGCCAAGCTCTAGATCTTGACAGGAGCTTCAGTTACATAGGTATATGCATTTGTCAAAATTCATTGAGTGTGCACTTCAAATTTGTGGATTTCATTGTATATAATTATAGAGGGAAAAATGAACTAATCCTGAATTCTAGTTAATTATATGCATGCTGAAGGATCTCTGTGCAATAAAAATGCATAAAAAAAATAAGATGGATTAATGGATGGAGAGATGCACAAGTATCAATAAAGCCAGTGTAGTGGACTATCTGTGGTAGAATCTAGGTGGTAGGAATACAGATGTTCAATGGAAAATGTATGTTTGACATGTTTTCACAACAAATTATTGGAGGAAACCAAACAAAAATTTGTACATATATTTACATAGGCTTATTATTCATTAGAGCCAAAAGGTGAAAGCATATCAAGTATCTACTGTTAGATATTTGAATAAACAAAATGTAGTAAACACATAAAATAGACTATTCAGTTTTAAAAGGAAGAAAATTCTGACACATACTACAACATGGATACAGCTTGAAAACATTAAGAGCAATAAACCAGTCAACAAAGAACAAATACCATGCAATTCCACTTAGGTAAGGTTTGTAGAATAGTCAAATTCATAGAAACAGAAAGTACAATGGTGGCTGCCAGGGGATGGGGTAAGGGAGATTGGAGAGTTAGTGTTTAATGTGTACAGAGCTTCAGCTGGCAAGATGAAAAAGTCCTCAAGCTGGATAATGGCGATGGCTGTACGGCGATGTAAATGGTCTTAATACCACAGTTATACATGCAAAATAACATTCTAATGTAGAAAGTTTCTTGAGGATAGATTTTTTTCTTCCTTTCTCATATCTTAAATAAAAGCAGAGATTTAGTGTCAGCATACTGACTCTGACTCTTAAATCTTTTGCTTCTCTGTAACTGAATATTGTGAGTTTCATGAGTTTGCACCAGTTTCTCAAGTCAAAAATGTGTAAACTGCATTACTGAAAGCTCTAGATTTAAAACAAAGCATAGGGGCTAGAGCTGTAGCTCAGTGGTAGAGTGCCTGCCTCACATGCGTGAGGCACTGGGTTCGATCCTCAGCACCACATAAAAATGAAAGATATTGTGTCCATCTACAACTAAAAAAAACCAATATTTAAAAAAAAAAACAAAGCATAAAAAGAAAGGGAGTAAAAAGAAAGGTAACCTTCAAAATATTTAAAAGAACCAACAGACATATGGAAAACAGCTAAAAATAACAAGTATGCCTTCAAAAGGATAGAAATGAAAGAACTAAAGAAGTAGCTCAGTCAGGAAAGGAGAGGCTGAGGCAGGAGGATTCCAATTTTGAGCCCCGCCTCGGCAGCTTGGTAAAATCCTGTCTCAAAATTGTGCTGGTCGTGATGGCACATGCCTGTAATCCCAGCAGCTTGGGAGGCTGAGGTAGGAGGATCTCAATTTTAAAGTCAGCCTCATCAACGGCGAGGTGCTAAGCAACTCAGTGGAACCCTGTCTCTAAATAAAATACAAAATACAGCTGGGAATGTGGCTCAATGGTTGAGCGCCCCTGAGGTCAATCCCTAGTACCCCCTCCCCAAATTAATAAAGGGACTGGGATTGTGGCTTGGTGGTACAGTACCTTTGGGTTCAATCCCCACTATCACAAAAAAAAAAAAAAGCTAGCTCAATCAAAGGGGTGCATTCAAATCTCTGGAAAACCAATGAACTATGAATACTTTGGGGGGGCCTTATGATAAACAGCTGCACTGAAATAATGTCATCTGTTTTGCTAAAATAACACATTGTTATGTGCTACTAATCTGAGAAATAATGTGTGACAAGAATTATGCAGGCATAATTTGTGTTCAATGTTTGATAAGAAATATTCTACTCATATCTTAAATATACTTTGAAAATTACTTATATCATCCTTTCCTCCGTTTAAATATTTTCTTGGAAGAATCATAAACACTTGGCATGTGAGAAGAACTGAAATAATATGGCTTAAAGTTAAAAATTGAACCAGTGTTTTAAAAAATAAATAGGCTTTAATTTAAATAGGCTTTAAATTTCTTTGTGTGGTCATAACTTCTTTTGCCCTTTTCATATTCTCTACCTCAGTATTTCTTCATATCCTCTATCCTAATTGCCAAATATTTTGCAAGTGGTTAAAAACATAATAAAAGTTGTAATTTAAATAAAAAGTCAGTACATATAACATCACTTGGACCCTGAAACATCTGATATATACAACAACTTCCCAAATAGTAAGTATAACTATGAAACTTCCCCCCCTTATGCAAAATATACAATGTCCTATTTATTATATCAGTGGGAACCATGTAAAATTCTCTTATTAGAAATATACGTCTTGGGAATGTACCTTAGGGGTGGAATGCTTCCTGGGTTCGATCTATAATGTGGCAAAAGAAAAGAAACACAGCCTTTACTATATTCGTAGCAATTAAAACTTATACGAATAAAAGGTATACATTAGAAACTAATACATAATAAAATAATTTCATTATGAAATACAAAACATTTTATTTAAAAGGCAGTTCACATGTTTGTTCATATGCTAAAACAGATGCAAATATTTGCATTTCAGGTAACAATAATTTATAAATTACAAATTTATTATAATAATTTAATAATTTATTGTGCTTATTTCAATGTATAGAAATGCATTATCATTTTATGACTATAATTAAATTTCTTTGTGTGGTCATAACTTCAAAAGCATTAAATGTAACTTTTAGTCATGTAAGGGCAAGAGCAAAATTTGTTGAGTCTGCTAGATAAACATTTTATGTAAAAATATATCATCTCAAAGAATCCTAGGCAATCAGGAGGGAAATATCTCAAGTTCAAATATCAGTAAACACATAGAGCTGGATGTTCTTTCAAAACTGAAATTGTCTTCCGACTTAAAACAAGAAAATGTCTTTCTATTGATAAGGGACTAAAAGTATTTGGCTAGACACTTCATTCTGAGGTCATATACATTTAGTCCATCACCAATGCTTACCAAATTATTTTATCTGTTAGACCTTTAAATGTCTCAAAGCAGTACCATTTATTTTATTTAAGATGTTAAGTTTGATTCTAATTTTAAGCTCCCATCTCCCTTATGTTCTTAAATTAATTCATAAAATCCCTGCTTAATAATAAAAGGGCTTGCTATCAGTATTCAAAGCTCAGCCCGAGTTGTCATGGCTGAGAGGGCAGAAATCTGCTTGGAGCAATGAGAGAACCCAACTGAATTCTTGGCGTCTCAGTCTATGAATGTGTAAGCACTTCATCTGTTCATGGAAACACAATGTTCTGGCAGGCTGGGATAAAGGTGGCTGCATGAGCAACAAACTGGAAGAGCTGGGAAGCAGGACTACATCAAAGTAGTAAATGCCATATATTTTCCAAGTTTTCCTTTTATTTTCACAGAAGAGCCATGTTAGTGTAAGCTATCTGTGTTCTAGATATTTGCTTCATTGCTATTGCTGCCATCCATCCAATGATCTTTGCAGAGGTCACATGTGGATTTGACTTTTAGTGTTATTTTATAAAAGAAATCTTTGTAAATTAAAGCAGGTCAAATTAAAATGGATTATCCTTTTTTGTAAATCCAGTGGTGAGAATACTCTCTCAGACCAGATTTCCACTTAGCAGGTATGTGTGGGTTTTTTGTTTTTTTTTGCGGGGGGTGGGAAGGGTACCAGGGATTAAACTCAGGGGCACTTGACCATTGAGCCACATCCCCAGCCCTATTTTGTATTTTATTTAGAGACAGGGTCTCACTAAGTTGCTTAGCGCCTCACCATTGCTGAGTGTAGTGGCTTTGAACTCGCAATTCTCCTGTCTCAGCCTTCCAAAGTGCTGGGATTATAGGTGTGCGCCACTGTGCCTGGCAGGCATATGTGTTTGAGAAGGTAAATGTACATCTCTGAATGGCAGTTCCTGTCTGCAAAACGAGCATAATATCTATTTTAGAGGATCACTGTGACCATAACATGGTAATAAGTAAAAGTGCTCTGTAAACTAAAATAAACACTTTATGAAGTGTTATTTGAAAGAAAGGAGTATTAATTGGGATTGTACAGTACATACATGATACATATGAGCGAAAAAACTGACCTTGAAAGTTAAGTGGTTTCTTAAATAATTTCTTCATTATATTCTTTTTTTTTTTTTTCTGTACTGGGGATTGAACCCAGGGGCACTTAGCCACTAAGCCACATCCTCAGCCCTTTTTAAAATATTTTATCTAGAGACAGGGTCTCACTGAGTTGCTCAGTACCTCACTAAGTTGCTGAGGTTGGCTTTGAACCTGTGATCCTCCTGCCTCAGCCTCCCAAGCCAGTGGCATTACAGGTGTGCACCACTGTGTCCAGCTCTTCAATGTATTCTTTACTCATATTAAGAATATCAAAGAAGCTAAATGTATTAAATGCTTACTATGTGTATGTCAAGTACTATTTACATGCTTTATATATATATATATATATATATATTTTTTTTTTAGTTGTAGATGAACACAATACCTTTATTTATTTTATGTGGTGCTGAGGATCGAACCCAGTGCCTCACACATGCGAGGCAAGCACTCAACCACTGAGCCACAACCCCAGTCCCCCTATTTACATGCTTTATATACTAACTTACTGAGTCACAAAACAATCCTGAGTCAAGTACAATTATTTCCATTTTATACATTTAGGAAACTGAGACACAGAGTAAACTTGACAAAGGTCACATAGCCAGAAAGTGACAGTGCTAGGACTTGGATCCACGTAGTCCAGGTCTTCCCTGTTACACTATACTGCATCTATCTATTCATTCTTTCAAACATTCATTAATTCATCAAATTAGTAAGCATGTGGCATAAGCCAGGAACACTGATAGGGATATTTTAAAAAATGATCTCTAAACACTCATCTTTTTTTCAAGAAATTACTTGAAGAAATGTTCCACCAAAACAGGGAAATAAACAATAAGAGAGAGAGAAAGAGCTATTAAAAGAGATGCTCCATCAAAGTAAGAAAGCAAATTATGAAAGATGAAAACATGGGATCCAGATAACAGGAGAATAGAGGCAAGAAGAGAAGAGAATTTCTAGGACAGCTGATAAAGAGAAATCCCAGGATAACATCTATGTAACCAGTAGAGATTAGAGACAAAGAAGAAAGGGGCATTCCAAAAGGAATGTATCTAGGAAATATGTGGGGTTCAATCCTGAGGTGTTTGAATGCACTGAAAAGAGTTCTATAGCTTTGTTGGGCAATTTGAGGAAAGAATTAATGATAGAAACAAAGAAGACTAAAATAATGCAGAAAGAAACAAAACAAAAAAGGGGCAATTATTAACCTTAAGAAAAACATAATGTTGTACTATGCCAAGTAGATATTATTATTCACAATTATATCATTATTCATTCTTTTCCCGTTCTTGCCTTTCTTGCCCACAGAGTATACTTCCCATTAAAATAATGGGGGGCCTGAGCTCATGACTTGTTTTAGCCAAAGGAATGTGAGTAGGTGTGATACACATCACTCCCAAGCAAAAGTTTTAAACGTATTTGTGGGGTCTGGCTCTGTCTGACTTCAGTCCTTGTCCCAGAGTCATTAAGGTTATAGCTCAGACTGAGAAGAGACATGAAAGCAAGACAAACCGAGGCCAAACCAGACTACCAGAATCCAGTAGAGCCTCAACTGATCCCAAACCCTACTGAAATATCAGAAAGATAAACAAAGGAGAACTAAAGGAAGAGTATATCAGAGTGTCTGAGAAGTTGCCACCCATCTAATAAGATAGTGACATGGGTGAAATAAATATTTGTTGATGTAAGCCACTGAAAGTTTAGGGCTGTTTATTGCTGCAGCAAATGCTCACTGATACATATGTATAGTCCACAGCTTAGCAATTAGTAATATTTACATAGTCATGATAACAAAAACATGGATTCAATAGAGATGTAATTAGAAAGCTGAAATTAAAAGTTATGATATGACTGTATCTTGAATGCGTGGTCAGAGAAAAGATAGAGGGAAAGATTATTAGAACTTAAATCCAAACATAAAATAAAAAGAAATTGATAATGTCTAAAGTGGAAAAATCAAGAGACAAAAGCATATGATTTAGAATTACATATGCAAATTTCAAGATAACTATGAGAACTGAAAGCTTTTGCCTTAAGGAAGCTAGAATCAAAGAACTTTTTTGTTATAAGACTAATAGTATTATTTATTTTTTAAAAATATCTGCATGTATTAATTTTGTAAAAATCTTAAAGCACAAGCATTAAAATAAAAATAATAAAATCAAGAAAAGCAATGATATTTGGTTTATATTTTTTAAAAAAGGCAAGCAAACACAAAGCAAAAATCCTAATTGGAATCAGAAGACCTGAAATTATTTTTTCACAATTTGGCTTCTGTTTTTCTTGGGCCACACCTTTCTTGGCTTTTTATTACATAGTTGAGAACAAACAGTATTATTGGTTCCCCTTTATGCTAGTATTATAATTTTACATTTTTAATTCCAGATACAATTAACAATATATTATGGGAAATATGTTGCCTAAAAGTGAGATATTATTAAGGGCTAACCTGCAGAGGGAGTTCTTAACCATAATAGGCTGGTTATTTGTATACCTGAGATTATCTATGATCACTGCATGTCCTCTTCCTAACAAGTACCACCTTTTAAAGCTCAACATGTAACTAGTTTTATTCATAAACAAATAAATTAAGAATATATTCTGAAAGTAAGTTAGCATAGGGTCCCTTTAACTAGTGGGTAAACAGTTGAAGGATTAGATTTATCAAAATTCGGACACATTACCAGAAATATATTAAGCAAAGAACAATATACCCATTTATGGTATAATGAAAGATGTTAAAGCTATTATAAAGAGTTCTCATTTATAAATGAGAGTGTTATCATCTACAGATTTTACTTACCATGCTAAAAGTGTCTCCTATCTTAAAAAAGCAGAAGTTATTTATGATAAATTTCAGCTTATCATATTTCTGTCCACATTGGATATACAAAGTATCTTAACTGAGTGACATCAATTTATTTAGATATTCTGATATGCTCTTAACCATAATGTACTTTTTTAAAAAATATTTTTTAGTTGTAAACACAATATTTATTTTTTTATTTATTTTTATGTGGTGCTGAGGATCGAACCCAGTACCTCGCGCATGTGAGGCAAGCGCTCTACCACTGAGCTACAATCCCAGCCCCATAATGTACTTTCTTAAAAAATAAACATTTTTGTAGTTGTAGACGGACACAATACCTTTAATTTATTTATTTTTATGTGGTGCTGAGGATTGAACCCAGCGCCTCACGCATTCAAGACGAGTGCTCTACCACTGAGCCACAACCTCAGCCCCATAATGTACTTTTGAGTTGTACTTCAAAGGCCCATCATTTAATTGGGGCAAAACAAGAAAGCATAAGAAAAAATTAAACTAGTGTGTTTTACAACCCTACAAGGCTATAGTATCCATTCATCAGAAATCAAAAAAGAGTATGTTTTCATACCTCTTCATCTTTCGTATTCACATCCATATTTTTCAATTTGATGGCTTTGGTTATATGCTCAATGTTGTTTTCCCTGCAGTAATCAAATATGTTTTTGTCTTCTTCCCTAATCAGAGCAAAAAAAAAGAAGAAAGAAAGAAAAACAACAACAACAAAAAACTATTTGTCCTTCTGGATAATATATAACAGCTACATATTTTTAACATAACCTGTTTGCTGCTAACACAGACATTACTAGAATCTGTTTTTGTAAAACAATTTTAATACAGAAAAATTTATAACAGATATGACATATTCACCCCCAAAATTAAAGTTCATAGCAGCTACAGTTATGGGGAAAACTTCATCTGCTCTATCATGTTACACTGGTACACCAACACAATGTCTTGAAGTGGATTTTCTCAGAGCCCTTTCCCCAGTTACTCTTATAACTGAGAGCCATACATTTCCTCTAACTATAAATTTTTAATTATAGCACTGCAATAAGATGGCGGGTTTTGGTCTCTCATTTACTACTGTCTGTACCAAAGTACCAAAACATCAGGACATAGCTTATAACTTGCCTTGCAGGATAATAGAATAATGACTGTTACTCGTGTTTTAACAAGAAAGTAATTTTCTTAAAGATAACTAGACAAAAGGAGGTATTACAAAATTCAGAAATCCTTTGTAAGAGTAGAATTAAAGACTGGGAACAAACACTGGGAAGCACACTCTGTAGAGGGCACCATTCTCAGTACACTGCATGTGCTCATTCACTCAACCTTTAACTCAAAAGGAGGCAAGGAGAGGTTAAATGATCTTCCAAATGGCACCACATTTATCAAAGGTAAAAATGAGCTACAACTCTGTCTCTTGACTAGTCATGACTGCTGCATTCTACTCCAGAATCTAAAAGATTCTTAACATGAGGTCTATGAACTCTCTAAAATAGTTTACAAAATTATCTTTGCATGGGCATTTTTTTCTTGGTTTTGGGTAGTGAGGGAATAGCTTCAATCAGATTCCCAAAAGAATCAGCAATAATTCCTCAAAGTATCAAAAACTTGGAATATTACAATGAAACTATCTCATATGAGTTCTGAATTTTATGGGTAGGCATAAAAGAATGCAGTTTGAATTCCAAAAATTATGTATGTTTTATAACCTGCAAGGCTATAACATCCATTCATCAGATATCAAAACATCTAGTCATAGGAGTCTTCTATCTTAAAGTTTATTTAAACAACTTATATGGTATAAAAAAATTATATTCTGTCATAGGTGTATAACTTTGGCATCAACCATTTAAAGACTTTCTTAAGCATCTGAATATTTTATTGAGCACTTATTACATACAGGGTACTAAACAAGATTCTGTCAATAACAGATACAAACCTAAACAAGAAAGTTTGCCTTTGTCACAAATACAGTATAACTGGGATGATCAAATCTACACACCATTAACAGAAAGTAGAACCTAGTCTTTAAACAGGACTGTAAGAGAACAGAAGAGAAATGGCCCACTTTAAGCTAAAGAAAATGAGACAGGTTCCAAGAAAGAAGTCAAATTTAATTTGAAAATGTCTTGTTTTGCAGAAGTGAAAATGTACTTCTAGATCATTTACTCTGTAAAGAAAATATGGAAAACTGAACCCAAAACCCCAGAAAGGAAATCATATTTTTAGAATTAGGGTTTCATATAATACTACTTCAGCTATATTACCAACAAAAACACTATTTATATGAAAAAGTGCACTTAGGGTTCCAACAAGGGAACAACAGGGATCTAATTTCCTCCAATCCAGTATCAGAGACCCCTCTAATTCAAGAGGCAACAACCTCAACCATGAGAGAAGGGACAGTTTTATATTAAGCCAGTGCAAAAATATACTACCTACCAACTGTTTAATCTAAAAATAATGGGGAATTGGTGGTGGCACACAAAGGGAAGCAGGAGGACCCCAAGGATGTGGGCTACCCATACAGTAACACACGAGTACTATTCAGAGAGGAGAGGACCTTCTGAGTGTTCCCTCCATTTGAACCTAAATCTGAAGCGTGCATGTACATATATGCTATGAGCACTAAAGGAGTAAACACAGTACAAACATACTTAAACTTTATTTTGCTTCATATATTTTCAATATATTTCTTAGATATATCATCTGTATCAATTATTTTGTCTTTGCATTTGAATTTTTTGGAGGACAAGGGGCACTTATCTATCTAAATACCTGTTTACAGTGTGTAGTTTATCATCATCGAATATAGTATAAAATACCTCAGGGTAGGGTACACTATGTAAATTAAATATAAAAAAGAGAAGTTTAATAAAATCATCACAAATGTGCTACAAAGTTGAGTGGTTAATATATAAAAATTAGGAGATTCTCCTAGCTTTAGTTGTTAAATACACGTTTTCAATTCCAAACCAAATTTTGACTATTTTATTGACCAGCAACCAAGCTGTTTTTATACAATGTCACCACCTAGTGGCCAAAATGGAGAAATATCTGGAGCAACAGCTTTCCACATATCCTCTCTTACCCCCAACAAAATTACATACATTGTACAAACTGAGTTCTTTCTCCCACTACATTTTCCTGTTAGGAGCTCAATACAGTCTTTCAGGCAATCTTCTCTACAGCCATACTTATCATAAATAATATGTGCAAATAGCCAGGTGCGGTGGCGCAAGCCTGTAATCCCAGCACTTTGGGAGGCTGAGACAGGAGAATCGCAAGTTCAAAGCCAGCCTCAGCAACGGCGAGGAGTTAATCAACTCAGTGAGACCCTGTCTCTACATAAAACACAAAATAGGACTGGAGATGTGGCTCAGTGGTCGAGTGCCCCTGAGTTCAATCTCTAGTATCAAAAAAAAAAAATATGTGCAAATGAATCCAAGCATTACTAAATATTGTAGAGCCACTATAAAAATGTCAATGCCCTTCTCTTCTCACTTTATTTCTTTCTTATGATTGCTACTAAGTTGTTTTGTTTCCTCTCTGTTGAATGTGAGTCTGAAAAGAATATTTATTCTCTACAGAGGAGTATGAGTTATGTTAGTAATGCTACCTTGCCTTAGGGATAACCCATGTTTTCCTAGTACAGGACAAAATGTCTTTCTTTATATCACTCCAAATTTTCTAAAACTGACAAAAATGCATTTATATACCTCAAGGAAAAATCACCAGTTTTCTTTGAAATTCTTTTGAAATATAAGGATAGACATGGGCAAGAGGTATGGTGTTTAAGTGTGGCTATTTTTCACCCCATCACAGGAGGTCCAGAGCCCTGTGCATTCCTAAATATGTTATCTGTGCCATTTTCTACACGGACTGTATTTTCCTATTGAAAGACTGTTTCAAATATGTTTCATGGCAAGCCACATAGAGTTCATTGAACTACTATTTCATCTGCTATTTCATAAAATTAAAAAGCACATTTATGGGACTAGTTCAGAAATACAACTATTTAATAGGTATGTTCAATAAATATTCCAATTCAATTCATATTTTTATCAACCAACTTCAAATTAGATACAAAACAATATTCTAGTAAATATATAATGGATAATCATTTACTAAATGCATGAAAACCCAAAGAAAGTTTCCACAAAAATACACCCAATATCCTCAAAAATACAAACAAATGTCATTAATTTCTCAAACTAAGGGCTCTAGGGTAAAGACCTTTAAAGGGAAATGCAGGTATGGATAATTTTAAATGAAGCTGTTTCCAGCTTCTCAACTTCTAAATGAATGTATTTTTCCCTGAACAGATCTACCTTAAACAGCTCCTGAGTAAGCATTTCATCACCACTCTTCTTCCACATCCCTGCTATGCCAACACTCTTCCTTGGTTTACAAAAGTCAGGCATACACCTCTCATTATTATGTAGTGCCCCAAGACAGAAAATGCTCCATGGTACTAAATCAAGAGACACTTTTAGTAAAAAAAACCTGGTGTTACAAAGCCTTCTGTAACTGAATTGAGGATGGAAGAGAAGAAATAAACCAAAAAACAGACTTAATACTGAACTCTGATCATTCCAATAAAAAATAACACTCAGGCTTGGGGTGTACTTCAATGGTACAAGGCTTGCCTAGAATGTACGAGGCCCTAAGTTTGATCCCTGGCACCAGGGGGGAAAAAGATCTATCTACAATAAACTTTTTCAAAGTCCCATCTATCTTATTAATAGATATCTTTCACTTACATATATATAAGTATTTTTTAGTTGTCAATGGATCTTTATTTTATTTATTTATATGCGGTGCTGAGAATCAAACCCAGTGCCTCACACATGCTAGGCAAGTGCTCTATCACTGAGCCCCAGCCCCTCACTTATACTTGATGACATAACATTATAACAAAACTTATAAACAAAACTTACATACATTTAATAAAACATAACATGTTGTTTTGATCAACTGTACAGAAATAGTAACCATAAAATTATAAAATCAAATAAAAAATAAATGTTTAAAACTTTTGGATCACAGAAAATTAATCTTTAAAAATTAAATTTACATATTCTTGTAAATAATTATGACAATGTGACAAGACTATGCAGAAATATATTACTTCAAAATGAAAATTATGTAGAAATGAAAAAAATGTGATGTAAAATTTCTGTTGAAGAACTCAGTAACTTTTTAATCAAGATCAGAATCAATTTTTTATTTTGAGATAATTAAAGATTCACTCAGTTACAAGAACAGAGAGATCCTGTGTACCCTTTGCCCCATTTCCCTTAATAATAACATGTTAGTATATTTTAAAAAATGGATTATCATTACTTTATCTAGATTCCATTAGAGTAATGTTTATTTTAAAAAACTGCATTATCTATAAAATGCCAGAAATCATATCCTTTGCAATCATTTAGTATTGAATGAAAATTTTAGATGTTATCTTAAAAATTCTTAGGAACTACAAAGTGATTTATTTATTTAGTTGTAGGTGGACAGAATATCTTTATTTTATTTTTTTTATGTGGTGCTGAGGATTGGACCCAGTGCCTCACATGTGCTAGGTGAGCACGCTACCACTGCGCCATAACCTCAGCCCCTACAAAGTGATCTTTTGAACGCCACTGTCCTATCCAAAATTTTAGGTAGAGGCCAAAAGCAAGTAGTGGGCTACTCATAAAAGGATGTTTAGAAAACCATACACTGATAAGGAGTTAATATCTAAAATATATAAAGAACTCAAAAAACTTAAGAGCAAGAAAATAAATAGACCAATTTAAAAACGGCAAAGGATCTGAATGGACATTTCTCAAAATAAGAGATGAATTCTCAAAAGATAAACGAAAAATACTCAATACTATTCCTCACAATGAAATATCACTTCATGCCTGTCAGATGGGCTATTATCAAAAAGATGAATGAAAACAAGTGTTGGCGAAGAGGTAGAGACAAGGGAGAACTTTGCTAAAAGGTTTTTATAGAGCTGGGTTACATTCTCGATCACTAAGGTAAGTCTCAAATCAATAAACAATCCAAGGAAACATCACTGCCAGTGTAGTAAATAGTCTCTAATTTACCTGTAAAGCACATTTTTTTAAAAATAGTACTGGAGATTGAACCCAGGTTCACTCTACCACTGATCTATACTTCCATCTCTTTTTATTTTATTTTGAGATATGGCCTCACTCAGTCGCCCAGGCTGACCTCAAACTTGGAATCCTCCTGTTTCAGCCTCCCAAGTAGCTGCAATTACAGATGTGCACCACCATGTCTATCTTGTGAAGCACATTTTAAAAAAAACTAAATGAAAAAAATTTAATTTAAAAAATTTAATTGAAGATGTTCAGTACAGTAATAGAGTAGTAACTATCTAATTTCATTAATTAGAAATTAATTATGATTCCTTAAACATCTCAGGAACCAATATTGTAGTTAAGGGCAGTTACTAACCATGTGACCTTGGGCAAGTAACCTAACCTCTCTGAATCTGTTTCCTCATCTGTAAAATGGGGGATATTAATAACATCTACATTTAATAGGGCCATTCTGAAGATTAAGTGAAATAACACATAACAGTATGGTTACTAGCATATAATAAGCAATCAACATATGTTAGCTGTCATTATTATCTTAAAAATTTAGTATATGTTACAAGCTAGGGTCATTTCCATATCTTGACATAACACTGTTAACCAATTCATCTAACAAATATCAATCAGATCTTCAAAGGAAAAAAAAGCCAATGTGACTAGAGAAGAGTGAACAAAAGGTCAGGACCCCCTATGAGATGAATGGCGAGGGGCCTTGTTCTTATTGTCTGTAACTCTGCCTGTTATTGCAGTGGATACAGGAGCCTCATAACTGCATGTACCTTTACATGTGTGTGCGAATGCACGTGCGTGCGCGCGCGCGCGCGCACACACACACACACTTTGTGAACAATTCCAAGTGCCCAGCTCTTCACAGGTACTGTATACAGATAAAGACATAGGAGAGAAGGGAAAACTGGAAGGAATAGAGAAGAGAGAGAAAATGTAGGGAAGAGAAGAAAAAAGGAGTAAGAAGAGTGGATGATGGTTTTGGTTGATGGATGACCCCTGTTCAGAAAGGGCTGTTGATCTGCAAACAGGTGGATCTGCCTATATGCTTGGTTGGTATCATGATACTGAGCACACAGAAGCCAAATGAAGCACATTAGAAAAGGGTGAATCTGAGAGCCAGGAGACTCTTACAACAGTTACTGTTTATGTCAAGACCTGCTTGTCCCAGGGGACCCATTTTCACATGATCTATAATTATCTCTTTGCTTTAATCGCCTTGTCATTCCCGAGGCTCTCATGGGCACTGGAAGAGGAAAAGCTCATTAACTAAACCTTTTCTCCTCTCTCCAGCCACCCATGGCTTTTAATTGCTTGGTGTGTTATTATCTAGAAGTGCAACTGGGATCATTTTCATAAGAAAGGGAGGTAGAGAAGAGGAAAGGAGCCATGAGTCCCTGAGGTATGCACCACAGACAAACCTTTGCTTTCTCAATTATTTATGCCAGCTGAGGTTTTACAGGCTGAATAAATCCATAACTCAAGTTCATTTTGAGCAGTCAGATCCTGGAGGGGGAGTTGCCCACTTGCCTATACACACTTGTGTAGTCCTCAAAGAATAAGCAGAATGTAACAAGACATATGTCATCCAATTTATCACCTATCAACCAAAGTGTTAACACAATGTTGATCATAGGCAACACAGTGAAATAGGGAAAGATTATATTACCACCAACCAAACAGATGGAGGGATGCTCTTAATGTGAAGGACAGTGGTGTCACTGGAACAGTGATGTCCCAGGACAACTTAACTTGTTAAAAGCAAAAAAATCCAAATATTCAGTTTTTGAAACCAAAATATGGTTCTTTTTTTCCCCCCACTGCTGGGGATGAAACCCACAGCTGCACAGAAAACACTCTACCTCTAAGCTACACTGCTAGCCCTAACACACAATCTTGAAGCTTCAGTCTTTAAATACATTTGTTAAAAACAGTTTTCTCAGGGCTAGGGTTGTAGCTCAGTGGTAGAGTGCTTGCCCAGTGTGTCTGAGGCACTGGATTCAATCCTTAGCACCACATAAAAATCAAGAAATAAAATAAAGGTACTGTGTCCATCTCCAACTATAAATATTTTGGAACAAAAAACCAGTTTTCTATTTAATGCTTAAATTGTTTGAGCAAAATATTATCACATCTGAGTTTGTAAGTTATAATAAAACCATACATGTTATAGTTTTTTATCTAATCAAACCTCTTTCAGGAAAACTTTAGAGTACAATTTATGAATAAATGACAAATTTTTATGCTACTGTCATTTGAGCTTATATTTTAGCCAAAAATAAAAAATTAAAGCATAAAACAATCACTTTCATTCTAGTTTTTTACACTTACATTCTTCATAATGAGATTAACCAATGGAAAGATTTTTAAAATATTTCTAAAATCATTTATTATTTAAAATTGAAACTTTATAAGTCAATGATGAAAGCATCTCTTTGAAATTCTACAGGCTTTTGTGTCTGACCACAAGCAGTGACCTCTGGTATTTTCTGCCAAAACACTTCATTTGTCTCACAGAGCAACTAATCAATTCCAGAGCCCATCAATCATTTCAGTTGTATACTAGTCTGGTCTTGCTTAGAGAAGGTCCAGATGGCTGCTTGTGTAAGTGGAATTAATAAAATTCTGATAGATTACAAGGTATCAAACTACAAAATACTACAGGGAAGACCAAATCTTATTGCAGAGTGGGGCAGGTATATATGCTCTTCACTTATTGTATTTTTAATTCATGTCCTAATGTCTCAGTGTATGTACCAATGTCTAGATCAAATCTAAGTATGTAATTTACCCAGAACAATTTCTTTCTATTTTTCTTTCTTGGTACAGGTATTGAACTCAGAGGTGCTTAACTACTGAGCCATATCCCCAGCCCATTTTATTTTTTATTTTAAGATAGAGTCTCACTAAGTTGCTTAGGGTCTTGCTAAATTGCTGAGGTTGGTTGGCTTTGAATGTGTGATTCTCCTGCCTCAGCCTCCTGAGTCTCTGGGATTACAGGCATGTATCACAGCGCCTGGCCAAAGAGATTAAAGTGTATCAATATATATACTCCTGAATCATTTGACACTTTGCAAAACCCTATGCTTCTTATTATGGTGCTTTCCCTGCCCGCCTCCAAGTATAAATGATCTGAAAAGAAGAGGCATGGTGGTGCATGCCTGGCACAGTGGTGCATGCCCGTAATCACGGTGGCTAGGCAGACGGAGACAGGAGGATCACAAGTTCAAAGCCAGCCTCAGCAAAAGCAAGATGCTAAGCAACTCAGTGAGACCCTGCCTGTAAATAAAATACAAAATAGGGCTGGGGATGTGGCTCAGGCGTTTAGTGCCTCTGAGTTCAATCCCCAGTATCCCACTCCCCAAAAACAAGACGAGATAACTGTGAGCTATGTTTGTTTTTTGTTTTTAAATAACAGAGATTGAACCCAAGAGTTCTTAAACACTGAGCTACATCCCAGCCCTTCTTTATACTTTATTTTAGAGACAGGGTCTCACCACATTGCTTAGGGCCTTGTTCAGTTGTTGAGGCTGGCTTTGAACTCACAATTCTGCCTCAGCCTCCGGACTGAGCATCCCAAGCTTCTGGGATTACAGGCATGCGTCACCGCACCTGGCATAAGATTTGTTACACCAGTTGATACAGTTTAAAACAGATCTAGTAGCACTGGCTTTCCCGTCCTTGTTTTCCATTTTCTTTTGCAAAAGCAAACAATTTGTATTTAGTTTGATACCCAGATGGACCTATAATTTCAGTTCCTAACGTAAGCTCCTGGTGTCCTCTGTGGGACTCCCTATGCTGACTAACAATAATAATGAAAGCTTATAGTTACACAGCAACTTATTTTGTACAAGATATTGTTCTAGAATGCATTCATATAATCTACGTAAGTACATATGAGACAATACTATTCTTATTTCCATTTTAGAGATAACATAACTTGCTCAAGGTCACAGTAAGTGGCAGAACCAGCATTTGAATGCTGGTGATCTGGCTCCACAATTTTTTGTACTTAATTAGACTCACACTGTACCCCTTCTATTATATTATAGAACAATTAGTTAGCTTCAGAATGAGAAATCAGTGTCAGGCCTCTGGGATATTTAATACAGAGTTCTGTATCTGTGACATCATACTGTCACTTTTCCTGAAAGAGTTGAAACAAAGATCAGAACCAAAACAGCAAGAAGCAAACTCAGAACTGGCCCCAGTTTACAATAAAACTCAACTGGACCCTTAACTCATCATCTATATTATATATCTTGCATATTAACCAGGAAAGCTGCCAAGACAATGCAACCTAAACCTAAACAAATGGATTTATTAGATACTAATTTTCCTGACCTTTTCAAATGTGACAATTTGGAGTTAGTATATTAAGTTATCCAAAATAGATCTTCAAAATGCATTGTTTTATATCCTTTTTAAAAACAATGGTTCTATAGGAAATGCTTTTTCCTTTCATCCAAGTTTACTATTTGATGTTTCTATAACTTTAAAACCTATTGTGTTGGCTTTCACTTCAGGTGAACATAATTCTGCCAAGAATTTGCAATTAATATCAATTAAAGCACAACTTTCTCTTAGAAAAATAAAATACCTGATACTATATTTCATTCAAGTATAAGCACATCTGATTACATAAACTTTAGGAAGCAGCCTGTTTTCAGTGTTGTAACTAGTCTGTGACTGCTTTAGACACCATAAGAACTACATAGGATCTTCCGCTAGGATAATCCAACATCTCAACGTAGAGGAATTTTAATTATGATCTAATTTGTTGTAATGGAATTCCATTACACTATAAAATGAATTCAACTAATACAAGAATATGACTAATTTTGACTTCTGATATACTGTAGTAATAACATTACTGTTTGCAATAGTTAAAAGGCTTTCAATGTTTTTTTTTCACTCATGTTTCCTACTGTTTCATACCTTACTTTGTCCCCGAATATAAAGATTTAGAAGATATCATAAGACTAACACCTAGAAGACTTAATGAAGCGAAGCCAAGTCTAACCAGTTTGCCTGTAGCAAAAGTTCATATTTCACTAGATTGATTAATCTTTATTAAACAGACTTACACAAAAATGCCCAAACTACTAGGAAAACACTAGTTAAAAGTGAAGAAGCGGGGAAACACAATATCCACAATATCCTGTTTCACTGTAAATTCACAGTAAATGTGTGTTGAGCTGAATTAAAATCTCTACTTTATGGAAATAAGCTATCCTAGTCTTCACTGTTTTTCATGATCAAGATTCTAAATACTGAATCTAAATATTAAACTAAATCTAACAGTCACTTCTTTAGGAAGTGGGTGAGGAATGAGGGTAAGATTAACCCTTTCAATATAGTTTATCTCAAGATTACTCTTACCCAGATTTCTACTCTCACTTCAAATGAAGTACATCTGATACACTTCATGTTGTGTAGAGCTACTGTGATCAGTCATGTCACTAGACATTTCAAAAGAAACTGTATTTAACAGATCATTTTGGAAACACTGGAGTCTGGGAGCCCTTAAGAAAATTAGCACACACATACACACAAATAAACATTATTATTAGATATAAGTAATTACTATTGTTAAGAAGTTAGGCTTAGTGATTTTATTTAAAGGAAAGTCAAAAATCAATCTCATTTATCTATACGACTATGAAAACAAAACAGCCTTTCCTTTCCTAGTTAAAATTTTTTGGACTGCACAGGAAAGGAGCTGAGGACAGGCATACCACAGGAAAACAAGCCAGCAGCACTGTTTTGTTACATGTCCACTAGGCTAACTCTGCGTGAGCAAGAGCCACTCATCGGTCAGCTCCTTGAGGAAAGCCTCTGTGCATACTTCCCAAGCTCAGGGCACTTATTAAGTTCTGGGACTTTCCTCAGGTGGTGTGAACACAGATGAATAAAGCATGACCCTTACCCTCAAAAACTAGAAGGTTAATGGACTGGATTAATTTTTTAAAAAACTGTAACTCAAGTGATGTATAATTGTGGTAAGTTCTATAACAAAAGTAGAAGCAAAAGACTATAGGAAAAAAGAAATGACTACCTCCTCTTTTATTACCTAGAAAAATGAACATTTAACAAACTTTGATCAGTAGGTTAAGATTCTAAATGCCATTTTTTTTTTTGGTACTGGAGACTGAACTCGGGTGCTCGACCACTGAGCCACATCCCCAGATCTATTTTGTGTTTTATGTAGAGATAGGGTCTCACTGAGTTGCTTAGCGCCTCGCCATTGCTGAAGCTGGCTTTGAACTTGCAATTCTCCTGTCTCAGCCTCCCTAAGTGCTGGGATTACAGGCTTGCGCCACCGTGCCTGGCCTAAATGCCATTTTTTATAAGACTCAAAAGACGGAATATGGAAATTAATAAGGTCCAAACACTTTCTGGGTATATGAGATTGAGGGAAGGGTTAAAGTTTGAAAATGGTTTTAAAAATATGCTTCCTTCAATCTTCTATGGGCTCCTCAGAGTTCTCAGGGTCCATCACAGGGACTGGGATTAGCAAATGCATTCCAGGTCCTAAGTGGTGTCTTTATCCCTCTTCCCCCAAATCTCCATCAGCCTCCCCCTATCTTATCCTAAATAAGCATTTGATCTAAATAAAAAGAGTGTGCTTGCTATGCAAACAGATTCAAGACAGGTCCTCTCATTAACTAACTGCCTGGTCAACAAGTGGAGACCATGAGCATTTCAAGCTTCTGATTTTTAGAGGTGCCAGTAACCTCCTTCTTATAATGCTATTGAGAGTTCATACGGCTGCTTCTTCCTGTGAGAAAATGTCAGTGAGCTCCCTTCCATAAGTGAGAAGCATTCATTTTTGGTATAATTCCCCCTTCGTTCTATAAAGATAGAAATTTCCCTTCAATAAATTTAGGTGAAGTCAGTTTTCCAGTTGAAACATTTATTTCATGTTAATGAATAAGTAAAGCAACATTTGGATAACTTGAAAAGAGTAACAAAGCATTAAGAATTCCTTTTTTGTTGTTGTTGTTTAGTTTGAAAAGTAACAATCTTAGATGAATGTGTCTCATGACTCCTTAAAGAAACAACAGAATCTTTTCTGGTTTACATACACAATGCTGAAAAAAATTTATCCAAGAAATTCTATACATAATTATAGCTTTGTTAATAACAAAATATTTTTAAAAATTTAATTGTGATAAAAATATAACAAAATTTACCATCTTAACCATTACTAAGCATACAGTTCTATAATATGAAATACATTCATATTGTTGTGCAATCTCTAGAACTTTTCCATCTCACAAAACTGAAACTGACCCATTAAACAACTCCCCATTTCCCACTCCTTCTAGCTCCTGGAAACAGCTCTTCTACTTTCTGTTTCTACAAATTTTACTAGTTTAGATAACTCATGTTAGTATACAGTATTTACCTCTTTGTGACTGGCTTATTTCACTTAGTATAATGTCTAAAGGTTCCTATTGCAGCTTATGTCAAAATTTCCTTCCCTTTTTTTGGTACTGGGGATTGAACTCAGGGGTACTCGACCACTGAGCCACATCCCCAGCCCTATTTTTTGTGTTTTGTTTAGAAACAGGGTCTCACTGAGCTGCTTAGTGCCTTGCTGTTGCTGAGGCTGGCTTTGAACTCGCGATTCTCCTGTCTCAGCCTCCCAAAGTGCTGAGGCTGGCTTTGAACTCGTGATTCTCCTGTCTCAGCCTCCCAAAGTGCCAATGCACCCAGCTAAAATTTCCTTTCCTTTTTAAGGCTGGATGATGGTCCACTGTATGTATATACTAAATTTTGTTTTAAATTTTATCCATTTGTCTGTCATTGGACACTTTGGTTATTTGCACTTCTTGAATATAGTAAATATTGCTGCTATGAACATGAGGCTACAAAGAAATCTTTGAGATTGTATTTTCAAGTCCTTTGGACATAGACCCAGAAGTGGATTTGTTGGATTATATGACAATTCTATTTTTTATGTTTTGAGGAAACCTCACACTGTTTTCCATTGTGGCTGCATCATTTTAAACTTCAAAATGACTTTTGGAGGAAATTTAAATGAGTTTTAACTAGAACTATTAGTTTAATTAGAATTACAGTAAATTATTAGAATTAAAATATTTAAAAGAAATAGTATTTTGAGGAAAATTAACAACAAAAATCCATAGTTTTAGATTATCTGAGACACAAAACCCTGCTTTATCAACCAGGTGGGAAAGGCACTGATTCAGACTCTGATGATAAGTAGTAAGTGATTATATGTTCAGTTGTTCAGACACTTTGGCACTAGTTCACTTATTGATTTTAAAGATTATACACTACAGAATTCTTTCCTGTCATTTATTATCCTACTAGATAATACAAAATCAGTTTCATGTTAAGAAAAAAGTACTTTACAAATTGAAGATTTCAAGATTTTAAAAAAATCTTGAAAATACACACCCCCACCCCCACATACACCCCACACATATGTATATTCCTATTATTAAAGATCACAAGAGAAATTACCTGATGGTTTCTTCATGATACAGAGAACTAACAACTGGCCCACCAAAACCACTATTTGCCTCTTTTCCTTTCCTCTCTGGTATCTGTGGGAGGGGAAAAAATGGAAAAAAGGCACATGGATTAAAGCAATGTATATTTAAGCCAGGTATAAAACATTACTTAAAGAAATACCAAAACTTCTATTCTCAACCACTTCTTCAAGCCATAATAACAATTTTGAAGTGGTACCAGAAAGGCAACAGGATCCTGGGTCAGTAGCAGAATGGATACACTTATTATCTAAGGTCTTTCCAGTTCCATCTTTTGGAGCCACTTAAAAGCAATCCCCTAGTAATTGTGGGATGATGTCCAATGTTGAAAACATCGATGTTTATGTCAAAGCATGAAAATGAAATATAAACACTAGACATAAATATGATCAGGAAAGTCATATCTAGATTTATAAAATTAAAGTTTACAAACAAGAACTAAACTAAACTATAGTAAAATTTCAAATTCAATCATAAAGAAAATATTTTTAGGTAAAAAGAAAAAAGTAGAGAACATAGAAGAAAAAGGAAAAGCAGTTCAGATATATTTTAAAAACAAGAAGAGATGCAAACTACTATGGAAACATTTTCTAAAATCAGCACACAGAAGTTCAATCCATGTTCCCATGATTAGCATCCCTGGCCTTTACTATCACAGCAGACCAAGGATTGGGTTGAGAAGGTACCTCAAATCTCTGATGGACCTAAGAACAGTCCTTTGATTTCTGGTTTGGTCATGTTGTTGCTGAGGATAAGAATAATGATTTACTAGCTCTTTACATGTCAGGGCTAAAACACTAAGCTCCATTATCTTTTAAAGAGATTTTAAAATGGGGGGGGCTTTTGTAGTTACCCATCTATTCAGTACTTCTAATACTTTTTAGGTCCAAATTTTCATCTGAGGTAATTTTTCTTTCACCTGAGGAAAGTTCCTTTAACATTTACTATACTGCAAATCAGTCAGCAAAGAATTATCTGTGCTTTGATATGCCTGAAAAGAAGTATTCTGCCCTTACTTTTTTTGTATTGACATGAGATTCATATAACATAGAATTAACTATTTGAAAGTGTATAAATGAGTGGAATTTAATACATTGACAAAGTTGTGCAACCACCACCTCTAAGTGGGATATTCATCATCCCCAAAGAAACTCTGAACCCATAAGCAGTTTTCTTCAACCCCATCCCTCAAACACTGAACCATCAATCTACCTTCTGTCTCTATGGATTTATCCATCCTAGATACTTCACATAAATGGAATTATATATGATGTGATCTTTTATGTCTGGCTTCTCTTACTTAGCATGTTTCCTTTTTACAGTTCAGCAATACTCTATGCTATGTACATGCCAATGCCACATTCTATTTGTTCAGTCATCAGCTGCTGGACATTTGAATTGTTTGCACTTTTTGCCTATAGTGAATGGTGCTGCCATGAACATCTGTGTACAGGTATTAGAGCACCTGTTTTCAATTCTTTTGATTATATACCTTAGGAGTGGAACTACTGGGTCATACAATATTTCTCTTTTTAATTTTGAGGAAACCACCAAACTTTTCCATACTCACTGCATCATTTTAAATCCTCATCAGTAACATAAGATGGTTCCTTCATATCCCCAGCAACACTTAACACTTGCTGGGGTTTTTTTATTCTTATTTTTTAATGATCATCTTACTGGGTATAAAATGGCATCACACTTTTTAAAAAAAATTTATTTATTCTAATTAAGCATACATGCATTTTGGTTTGGTTGTTTTGTTTTTGTGGTGCTAGGGATTGAACTCAGGGCCTTGTGCATGCAAGACAAGCACTCTGCCAACTGAGCTATATCCCCAGCCCAAGCATACATGCATTTTGATTGTACACAAATGGAGCACAACCTTTCATTTCTCTGAGTGTACACAATGCAGAGTCGCACCATATGTGCAGTCATACACGTACCTAGGGTAATGACATCCATCTCATTCCACCATCTTTCCTGTCCTCATGACCCCTTCCATCACCTACCACCCTTTTGCCCATTTCATTCTTTTTTAAGGCTGAGTAATATTCCATTGTGTATGTATACCATAGTTTCTTTATCCATTCATCTACTGAAGGGCATCTAGGTTGGTTCTACAGTTTAGCTATTGTGAACTGAGCTGTTATAAACATTCAAATAGATGTGTCACTGTAGTATGCTGTGGTTTTTTTTTTTTTTTTTTTGGTACTGGGGATTGAACTCAGGGGCACTCAACCACTGAGCCACATCCCCAGCCCTATTTTTTTGTGTTTTATGTAGAGACAGGGTCTCACTGAGTTGCTTAGCATCTCGCCATTGCTGAGGCTGGCTTTGAACTCACGATTCTCCTGTCTCAGCCTCCCTCAGTGCTGAGATTACAGGCTTGAGCCACCGCGCCCAGCTTGTAGTATGCTGTTTTTAAGTCCTTTGGGTATAGACCGACGAGTGGGACAGCTGGGTAAAATGGTGGTTCCAAGTTTCCTAAGGAATCTCTATACTGCTTTTCAGATTGGTTGCACCAATTTGCAGTCCCACCAGCAATGTATGAGTGTGTCTTTTCCCCCACATACTTGCCAACACTTGTTGTTGTTTGCATTCTTGATACTTCATTCTGACTGGCATGAGATGAAATCTTACAGTAGTTTTGATTTGCACTTCTCTAATTGCTAGAGATGTTCAACATATTTTCATATATTTGTTGATTGATTATATATCTTCTTCTGAGAAGTTTCTGTTCAGCTCCTTAGGCCATTTATTGATTGGGTTGTTTGTTCTTTTGGTGTTTAGTTGAGTTCTTTATATATCCTGGAGATTAGTGCTATATCTGATATGTGTGTGGCAAAAATTTGCTCCCAAAATGTAGGCTCTCTGTTCACTTCATTGATTGTTTCTTTTGCTGAGAAAAAGCTTTTTAGTTTGAATCCACTGATTCTTGATTTCATTTCTTATGTTTTAGGAGTTTTGTTAAGGAAGTTGGGGCCTAATCCATGTGATGAAAGTTTGGGCCTACTTTTCCTGTTAGGCGCAGGGTCTCTGGTCTAATTCCTAGGTCCTTGATCCACTTTGAGTTGAGTTTTGTGCATGGTGAGAGATAGGGGTTTAGTGTCATTTTGCTGCATATGGATTTCCAATTTTCCCAGCACAATTTGTTGAAGAAGCTATCTTTTCTCCAATGTATGTTTTTGGTGCCTTTGTCTAGTATGAGACAACTGTATTAATGTGGATTTGTCTCTGTGTCTTCTATTCTGTACCATTGGTCTACATGTTTATTATGCCGGTTTTGTTACTATAACTTTGTAGCATAATTTAAAGTCTGGAATTGTGATGCCTCATGCTTCACTCTTCTTGCTAAGGATTGCTTTGGCTATTCTAGGTCTCTTATTTTTTCAAATGAATTTCATGATTGTCTTTTCTATTTCTATAAGAAATGATGTTGGGATTTTAATTGGAATCACGATGAATCTGTATAGTGCTTTGGGTAGTATGGTCATTTTGACAATACTGATTCTGCCTATCCAAGAGCATAAGAGATCTTTCCATCTTCTAAGATCTTCTTCAATTTCTTTCTTTAGTGTCCTGTAGTTTTCTATATAGAGGTCTTTCACTTCTTTTGTTAAACTGATTCTCAAGTAGTTTATTTGGTGGGGGGGTGACTATTGTGAATGGGGTAGTTTTCCTATTTCACTTTCAGAAGATTCATAACGGATGGATAGCAATACATTTGATTTTATATCCTGCTACTTTGCTTAATTCATTTATTAATTCTAGAAGTTTTCTGGTGGAATTTTTGGATCCTCTAAGTATAGAGTCATGTTGTTAGCAAATAATGATAGTTTGAGTTCTTTTCCTATTCATATCCCTTTAATTTCTTTCATCTAATTGCTCGGGTTAGAGTTTTAAGAACTAGGTTGAATAGAAGTAGTGAAAGAGGGCATCCCTGTCTTGTCCCCGTTTTTAGAGAAAATGCTTCCAACTTTTCTCCATTTAGAATGATGTTGGCCTTTGGTTTAGCATAGATAGCTTTTACAATGTTGAGGTATGTTCCTACTATCCCTAGTTTTTCTACTGTTTTGAACATGAAAGGGTGCTATATTTTGTCAAATGCTTTCTCTGCATCAACTGATATAATCATATGATTCTTATCTTTAAGTCTATTGATGTGATGGATTATGTTTATTGATTTCTGTATGTTGAACCAAACTTGCATCCCTGGAATGAACCCCACTTGATCATGGTGCACTATTTTTTTAAACATGTTTTTATATGTGATTTGCCAAAATTTTATTGAGAATTTTTGCATTTATGTTCATCAGGGATATTGGTCTGAAATTTTCTTTCTTTGATGTCACACTCTTATTTTGAGACATCCTTCAAATGGATAATATTTCATATGATTATGGGCTATTCTCATTGGAGAAATATCTATATACATCCTCTACCCATTCCTTAGTTGGGCTGTCTTTGGTGAGTTGTAAGAGTTACTTACATGTTCTGGATACCAGATTCTTGCTGGATATACAATTTGCAAATATTTCTTCCCATTTCTTTTCATTTTCTTGATAGTATATTCTGAACAAAAGTTTTTAATATTGATGTAATCTTATTTGTCAGTCCTTTCTTTTGTTGTTTGAGTTTATGCTGTCATATCTAAGCAGCCATGGTCAAATCCAAGATTATTAAGATCACTCCTCCTATGATTTCTTCAAAGACTTTTATAGTGGTCACTTTTATAAGTTAGGCTGATGATCCATTTTGAGCTAATTTTTGTATATGTTATATGATAGAAATGTACCTTCATTTTTTTTTTGCATGTGGATATCCAACTGTCCCAACATTGTTTGTTAAAGAGATTATTCTTTCTCCGATGAATGGTTCTGGTACCACCATTACTGAAAATCAACTGACCATAAACTTGAGAGTATATTTCTGAACTCTCAATTCTATTCTATTGGTCTATATGTTTACCCTCATGCCAGTTCCACATTATTTAACTGTGGTTTTGAAGCTTCCAATTGTTCTTTTTTTGGGGACCCTTTGTAATTCCATGTGAAGATTAGCTTTTCCATTTCTGAAAAAAAAAAAGGCAAGTAGATTTTTGATAGTACTGAATCCATAGATTTGGGCTTAACTGGGCTTAACTGACATCTTGACAAAATTAAATCTTCTAATTCATGAACACAATATATATTTACACTTATTTAGGTGTTTGTTAGCAATATATTTTTCACTATAAAATATCACCTCCTTGGTTAAAATTATTGAGTATTTTATTCTTTTGTAAGCCACTATAAATGAAAATATTTATATTTGTTTCCATTATTGGAGAGTCCACTGCTGGTGTATAAAAACACAGTAATTTGTTTATGTTGTTCTTATATCTTGCAACTTTGCTGAATTGACTCCACGATTTTATTACAGTATATTCTAAATACATTCATTCTTCATAGGATTAGGCTCTCTTTCAAAGGTAACTGCACAGATATATATGTTAGAATATGTAACAATATTTTGGGGGGATAAAAAGATTGTAATTTAGGCACAGATACTATTTTAAAAATAATCTGCCATTGTCAGAGTGAATTCAGAATAAAGCTGCCAAAGATGCATTAGTTTTCTTTTCCATTCAGTTTATTATCAGAAGGGGTAAATTTTTTTTTTTTTGGTACTGGGAATTGAACTCAGGGGCACTCGACCACTGAGCCACATCCCCAGCCCTATTTTGTGTTTTGTGTAGAGACAGGGTCTCACTGAGTTGCTTAGCACCTCACCATTGCTGAGGCTGGCTTTGAACTTGCAATTCTCCTGTCTCAGCCTCCCTAAGTGCTGGGATTACAGGCTTGAGCCACTGCGCTCGGCTAGAGGGGGTAAACTTTTGAGGGTACTTTACCCTCTTGATTTCCACTCTGATGAAATGTCTCTTACAGAGACTTAGAAGTTTATTCTCTCTACTCAAAATCCATTAAGCGATTTTTATGGTGCTTCAGCAGTTAAACAAAGAGATTCCAATTTGGCAGCCAGGAGGATAAAATTGGCCAATTCTCCTACTGCCTCAGGCTGTATCATCTGAGATACTGGAATGTTCCTTCACTCAAGGAGGAAAGGATCGTTGTTGGCTGAATCTTTATCACTTGATTCAGACTCTACTTTTGTTTCAGGGTTAAAATCTTTATGAAAATTTCTTCTCTACCTGTGAAAGCTCATATTCCAAAGGTCATCAGGCTACTATATGCAAAGAGGTATCTTGCTTCTGTGTGCTTTTTCAGATTCTTTTTTTTACTGGCTTGGTTGGTTGATTTGTTTAAAGGTTTAATTATATGACTTTGTACAAATCAATTAACCTCTGTCTCACTTTCTTTACTTACTTTCTTTCATTTGAAAAAAAAAAAGAGAGAAATAAAAGGACTTACCTTATATGGTCATTTTTTACTGATTTAAAGTATATATGTAAAGAACAGTAACACATGCCGGGTGCAGTGGCGCATGCCTGTAATCCCAGAACTTTGGGAGGCTGAGACAGGAGAATCGTGAGTTCAAAGCCAGCCTCAGCAATGGCGAGGTGCTAAGCAATTCAGTGAGACCCTGTCTCTACATAAAACACTGGGGATGGGGATGTGGCTCAGTGGTCGAGTGCCCCTGAGTTCAATCCCTGGTACCAAAAAAAAAAGAACAGTGGCACAAACTGAGCATTACATAGTAAGAATTATCAGCAAAAATATGGCCATATCTCTAAAGCAAGAGTGTCAGTAAAACAGATACCAGATGTTTTGATGTGGGGACTAGACATCATCAATTATAAGAAGCACCATTATTTTCTGGAAATCTACGAAAGAAAAAACATAGCCAATTAAATGTAATATACCATAATTTTTATTTGATTCTTCAATTAGATTCTTCTTTTCTTTTTGTCTTTATTATCCTTCAATGTCCTACTTGATTTTGATTAAACTCCCAGTGGACTGCTCTCAGTGTTAGGCTTTCTTGTATTGGAAAAGAGCTTTGGCTGGTAGGCAATTTTGGAAGCACAGAGCACAGACAGCTCTAGAGAATCTGACCATCAGCCCTTTACTCACCATGAATTAAAGTATGGAAAAACCCCTATAAGCCTTATCTGTTGGCTATTTTAGGTTTCTGTCATTCTTAGGATGAGTTTTCTACTCTTTTCTTCTATTTCCTCCTACAGAAATGGTGATGCCACATAAATCATGTAATTGTCAGCAGTCATCACCTTGGTCTGTCTCTGTTGTCTCTGATTGGAGACATTACAGACCTTAAGAGACGTTACGGACATTAACCAATGTTAAAGATTTGGTTATGATATCCTAGTTATTTTGTTAAGAACAAATTTGGGACTTTGAAAAAACTATGTTATAGGTACTACCATCTTCCCAGAATTCCAAAAATCATACAAATTTTGTGATTGAATGCATTAAAAATGAGAATGGGAATACTAAAGGGAATACATTAGTAGTGCTGCTAAACTAATCTATCTTTTCCATTACTTTTGCCTTTATCCAACTACCTTACTAGAATACATGATTTCATGAAAGAGAGGTAGACTGCAAAAGCAAGACAAGTTTAATGAACATGTAATTTGTGTAATTAGACTCATGTAATTAGATCAAATGTATATGAAATTATATTTAAATACAGAGGGTAATATTAATGTCATCAGAAAATTCACAAATAGAACGTTACCTTAGTGGCTCTTTTTTTTGGTAGTTGTAGATGGACAGAATGTCTTTATTTTATTTATTTTTATACAGTGTTAAGATTGAACCCAGTGTCTCACGTGCTAGGCAAGGGCTCTGCCACTGAGCTACAGCCCCAGCCCTAATCAACAGCTCTTTAAATGTAACATCTATAGCTTTGTTATTGCTTCTTTTAAAAATATCTATTTGTGAACTCATCAGTTATGAAAATTTATAGATTGAAAATATTTAATAAATATATAAAGATTAAAAATATCTGAGTTTGGTGTTTGCTGTAGGCTTTTTGTTGATATTCTTTATCAGATTAAGAAACTTTCTATTAACAGCTGTTGAGAATTTTTATCATGAGTGTCAAATCTTTTTTTCCTGACAAAACAATCATGTAATTTTTTCTTTTCTATTAGTACCACAAATCCTTCTCCTTTTCCAAAGTTAAAGTACCTTTACATTTCTGGAATTGATTCTGTTTCTTCAAGATATGTTATTATTTTTATTTGCTACTGGATCTGATTTAATACATTTTAAAGAGCTTTTTCACTTATTTTAATGAGAATAATTAACTTGTATTTTCCTTTTTATATATCATTCTTGACAGATTTTTGCTCTCAAGTTTATTCTGGTTTTACAAAGAGAATCTGGAAGTGTTCTTTTTCTATTTTCCAGAAAGACTTAGATTGGCATTATTTCTTCCTTAAACAACTGGAAGAAAGGATATGCCAATGAAACTGTTCTGACCTGAGGTTCCTCTGCAGTAAGTTTTTTAATTAAAGATTCAATTTCTTTAATAAATGTAGGACTATTCAGATTTTCCATTTCCTTTCTGTCATGTTTACTAAATTCCTTTTTCCTGAGAAATTTGTCCATTTTTCCTAATCAACCAACTTATTTGGCTACAGTTATTTATAAGATTTACTTATTAATTTTTGCATTTTTTAAAGCTATCTAATGATATCTTTTCTTTCTTGAACAGTCATGCTAGGATTTTACTAATTTTTTTAAAGAAGCAACTTTGGCTTTGTTAATTTTTTTCAAGTACATATTTGTTTTCTATTTCATTGGTTTTTCTTTAACTTTTTGTTCTTTTTTTGTGGCTTCTTAAAATGGAAGCTCAAAGCATTATACTCTCTTTGGGAATTCCAAACTATTCAAGAAAAAACTTATTAAGGATACATATTCAGAAATAGTCTTAAGTTTTAGTGTATTATTATTTAGTGGCTTCCCACTCGAAAGAAAGATGTGGTCTTGTTTCACCAAATACTGCAAAGAAATGGCTCCAAATTTTTTTTTTTTTCCTTTGGCCTACACAAGATTCTTCCTCTTATTTAGGTTTAAGCTAATGTTTATCTCAAGACTGAAATACACAGGGCAGAGAGAAATAAATAAAGAAGCATTTCCCCCAGACAATATATTTGGGTTCCCCTACAATGACCAGAAAGCATCTTAAGGAACTGTCTCTGGTCTCATAAATACTTCACAAGAGAACAAACAGGAATCCTTTTTTCCAGTTTTCTAAATAGTTCACACTCTTGCCAACTGAAAGTCCTTATTCCAATGTCACTTTTCTCAATGCAGTCCACACTTACCACTCAATTTAAAACTGCACACCAATACTGCTTTCATTTTATACTCTCAATGGTAAAATTTTAAGTCCAAAGGGGCAAGAATTTTTGTCTGTTTGCGTTCACTGATATATCCTAGGGACTAAGAAAAGTGCCTGGCACATATAAGAACCTAACAAATATTTGCTGAATATAATAAGTATTTGCTGCATGTGAATACATAAAAAAAACTTCAAATAAAATGAATTTTTATTTGAGTAAATTTTAATTGAGTACGAATTTTAGAATGAGACAGACTGTGTTTGGATCCTACCCTGCCACTTGTCAGCTATATGACTTCAAACTAAATTACCAAATTCCCTAAGCTTCAGTTTTCTTATTTGCATTTTTCAGATGCAAATAATAACAGTATCTCTTTCATAGGATTATGGTGAGGAGTAAATAGAATAAAGTATTTAGTACACTCAGCACTATGCATAGCACATAGTAAAAGCTCAGTAAATAAGCCTAATAATTATTTTTACTATCACTGAGTGCCCAAAAGACATGTGTAAATGGATCAGTATGAATCTTCATCAAGTTTCTAGTGGCAAAGTCAGTCTCCAATCCTATCTTATATACTGTCATTAGTGGTTGACTTATACAATAAAAAAGCACACTGATCAAATTTCCTTATGACAGGGTCAATGAAAGGTAGTTCACACATTAAATGATACATCTGAGATTAAAAGAAAATGCTAACATTGGAACAGTATGTTAAATTAAATAAAATGGAATTTAATATGGGTTCATATAAAGTACTGAATTTAGCACAGAAGAGACATTGCATAAAAGAATATGTAAAAAACATGGGATTTTAAACCACTGAAAATAAAGAATTAAATTTGTACTGTGGCTCCCAAAAGTGTTAAGGTAGTTTTAAGCCACATCAGTACAAGTAGAGTATTCAAACAAGAGAAAGTTTTCTCCTACATTAGCCACACTATCTCTCAACAGTCTGCTCAATTCCAACGGTCATCCTGTAAACATGGAATCGAGAGACTGACACTTGTTCACATAAGAATGACTGCAGTGGTAGTAGGACCTGATAGTAATGAGGGCGGGGAACAATTTTAGAAATTGGGGGTATCTGTCCTGAAGAAGAGGAGCCTTCAAAGCTCTCTTAAGATATGTGAAAGACTCTCTATGTAGATTTATTCTATATGGGCCTAAAAAGTAAAAATATAACAAATTAGAGAAAAAAAACAGTAACAACAAAACAGTGAAATAGATTTTGGTCTAATACAAAAAGAATCTTCTAACAACTGGAGTTGTTTAATAACTGTACCATTCTTTACAAAGAGTAAATTTTCCATCATTAGGAATTTTTCAATAGAAGATTAAAGATTGTATGCTGGAATAATTTGCCGACAGAAAATCAGCCTAGACAACCACTAAAGTTCTAACAATAAGATTATAGCCTTACAATTTGGGAAGAAATACAATTTTTTAAAATTAAAAATACATATATAAATGGCCAATAAACACTTGAAAAGATGCTCAATATTATTAGTCATGAGGGAAATGCAAATCCAAGCCACAAATAGGATAGTTATAATCAAAAAGAGAAAATACCAAGTATTAGCAAGGATGTAGAGAAATTAGGACCCTCATATGCTATTGATGGGACTGTAAAATGTTGTAGCCACTTTGGAAAAACAGTCTGATGGTTCCCAAAAAGTTAAACCCAAGATTTACTGGTTTGCAGTTATATTCTTTTTTTTTTTTTGGTACTGGAGATTGAACTCAGGGCACTCGACCACTGAGCCACATCCCCAGCCCTATTTTGTGTTTTAAGTACAGACAGGGTCTCACTGAGTTGCTTAGCGCCTTGTGGCTTTGAAATCTCAATTCTGCTGTCTCAGCCTCCCTAAATGCTGGGATTACAGGATTGCGCCACAGCGACCAGCTGGAGTTATATTCTTGAAAGACACAATCCCAAATGTCATAATTCCAAATATTGAAATTGCAGATCAATACCCTAAAAATATAATTCTGGAAAAATAGTTTAAGAATCTTTAAAAGATATTTGCATTTTTTAAAGGAAATTTGTTCCAGAAGCAAATAAACAGCAGAGCATTTCATATGCCATTTACAAAATAGTCAATAATAACATACATATTTTTGCAAGCACACACTCAGGTATGCTAACAACCACAAAAGTGTAAGTTTTCAGCTGGTGAACCATATTTATGAAGAAATAGGTCCAAATGTGAAAGGTATAAATACATAACACTGTGGATAGTCATCATACGCACTTAGCTTTATAACTGCTGTCATCTGAAATGCTTTCATGGGCATCCTAAGTGCTTAGATGATTTGTTATGGGTTATCACCACAAAAGAGCTGCAATATTGAGAAATTTTGTTTCACAAATGCAATGTACAAAAAAGACATCTCTTCATTTACTACGGAAGTTCTAATGTCTTTACATGTACACACAATTCTTATGTACAAAGTCAAAATGTGTTAGAACTCTTTAAGTTTTTATATAGTTCAAACTTCCAATATTGGAAATGAAGTAAAGATTAAATACACAGCATAGCAAATTGTAAAAAATAATGCTGGCATCTACACGAAAAGCCAAAACAGAATTATTGCCACCTTTCTAAAACTCAAAATGTAGTTCTATATCAAATTCAATGTACACTAGCCCAAACATTTTAATGGTACTTACTGAGCTATAGCATAGCTGCTTAGTTGTATTTGAGCTTTTACTGTCATTTTATAATGGAAAATTCTTCCTTCCAAAAGTTGCCAATGGCATATCACTTTCTGCAAAACAAATCACTATATATTTAATGTAAAAATTCTTAAACTAAGCAGTATAAACTTCAGACTCTCTTTTTTCCATCTGTAGATTAAGTGGAACAATACTTAACTTTGCCATTTCAATCTTAACATTATATAATCTAGCTACTTTGGGATGGTCTTAGAATGTTTTCCTAATTTGTTCCATTTTCTGACACCTGCCTATAAACAAAATGGCAAGGACTGGGGCTGTGGTTCAGTGGTAGAGCTACTTGCCTAGCATGCAGGAGGTCCTGGGTTCAATCTCTAGCACCCCCACCCTCAATGGCAGAATTTTATTCAGAATTTTTTCTTCCTAGTTTATGCCTAGCCTATTGTTATTAAACTTACAAGAATAAAGTTAATTTTTAGTCTATCCAAAAAATCCTGACAATTTAAAACCAAGATGAAAAACTAAAAAAATAAACAAACAGAAAAACTGAAAAGAAAATTCAGCACACAAAAAGAGTATTATAGCAACAGATTATGGGCAATTGCACGTAGGTGAATCCATAAGAGCTGGCTGACTGTGACAATCATTAACTGCATTTTGGAGACTTGCATTACAGTGACTAGCTGTCTCTATCCCTTTCACCAATATACACACAATTCCCCCACTCACTCCCAGTGCCCCTTTTAAGGGCATGGCTGTCTTCAAAGAATATGTTCACATTCATTTTCCAGGTGCTGCTTTTTTTCAAATTATTTTATGATTCAAAATATACCAACATAATTATTCCCTATTAACTTGTGCCATCTTCTCTTTTGTGCCACAATTCTGTACTATTTTGGGTATCTGGAAATCCATTCCACATGTACTCATTTGCAGATCACACACTTGGCAGAAAATGTACCATTTAGTGATCAAACAGTAACACACTCGGTATTTTTTTATCGTGCTGTGTACATAATTATTTTTTAACTAATCAGTAACTGCTGGCTTCTTCAGACAAATGCAGGTTTATTTCATTAAAAGCTCCAGAATTTCAAGAGCTGGAAGGAATACCAATGCAGACAAATGAAGCATTTTTAAACATAATTTTTTGTTATGGGCATATTGTGTGGCCAATATACTCATATGAATTTTCCATCAATGTGTTGGGCTGAATGGAAAAAACCAAACTTTACTGGTAATACCCTGAAATTCACTTTTAAAAGCCCAGTTACATCTAATTCCAAACATGTTATTATGGTTTGGGGATCTCACTGAAATCTCTTTTCTTCTGCAAAAGCCCATTAAATCTCCAAATAAATATATATAAAGCACTTCACTTTTTCTAGTCATTAATACATACATGAGCAGATAAATTCTAGAATTTCAGGATCCAACCAGGGCATGAATTGTATGTATTTGACAACAAACAAACAAACAAACAAAAAACAATGAGGACAGTTTCAAAAAGTGCCATCCATTCACCACAGTGAAAAAGCACTAATTTTTCTGTTAGATTCAGTGGTAAATATAAGTTTATCTTCTTTGACAGTCCAATCTCTTTTTTAAAAAAGTTTGTTTTATAACATTGGAGAAACCTCTGTATCAGTGTCTTTGGTTCAAAAGGTCACTGAGCTTACTGAATTCTTTTTATTCTCTGATAAAGGGTGTATTTGAAGGCAAGCATGGCACTGTGGGTGAAGGGGCAAAATTTGGCAACTATCATGCATAAAAGTGAAAACACACTCATCCCTTCTCCAGAATCCAGTATCCCTCTTATACAGATTTTATTTTTAAAGGGAAACTGCAGGTTTCAGGATTTGGGCTTTCAGGATTTCAATATCTTTGAGGTTTAGAATTTCCTACAATGTGATCTTTAGGGATTTTGGATTTTGATCTTTCAAAATTTCAACGTTGAAGATTATGATGTTTTGGATTGTATCTTTGGGGATTATGATCAGTATTTGACCTAGCAACTCCCCTCATAGGTATATGCTTATTAGAAATGTAGGCAAATGTCCACACAAAAACTTACAGATAAAGTTTGTAGCAACATTATTCAAAAGAGCCAAAAAGGTGGAAACAACTCAACTGTCCCACAATAGACAAATGGGTAAATAAAACATGGTATGTCTATACAACAGATTATTCAGCCATAAAAAAGAATAAAGTACTGTTAGAAGCTATTAACATGGAAGAAGCTTGAAAACATGCTAATGAAAGAAGGCTTTCATGACAGACCACATACTGTACTGCTTCACTTGAACTGTCCAAAATAGGCTGATCTCTTCAAACAAAAAGTAGATTAGTGTTTGCTTAGGACTGGGGGAAATGAGGAAATTGACACTAAGAGTGAAGGGTATGGAGTCGCTTTTTGACAGTATTTTAAAATGGATCGTGACAATGGTTGTGAAGATGCTAAAAACCAATCAACTGTACATGTAAATGGGTGAAATGTATGAGAAGTGAATATAATGTGTTTTAATTATAAAAGCACCCCAAAAGAATATGAAGTTTAAATGTAAGAGGTGAAGGAATATACAATCTATACCTTAACTAGCCCAATCAGCTCATCACATCAGTATTACAATAATTAGTAAACATAATGATAACCCTCGGAGGTGAAGAAAATGGAAAAATGTGTTTAGTAAGCTAGGTTTAAATATGCTAGGAAACATCATCACATTTAAAAGAATTTACACCTAAAAATGAAATAAAAAAGGTTAGATATTTAAAAGGGCAAATTTGGTTAGCTGAAAAATTCACTTGTGCAGAATACAATCATGAATTACACATTTTAGTCAACAACAGACCGCATATATGACTGAACAGCAAGCTGACATCAACTAATGATATCAGAGCTGTCTGTGTAAGTGTACTCTATGGTGTTCATACAATGACAAAAATCACCTAAAGATGCATTTCTCAGAATACATCCCTGTTGTTAAGTAAGGGATGATTATAATTTATTTACCAGGTGTGGAGTAAAGTAGGCACTTCTGTAATAGGTAATCCCCAATCTAGAGTGACTAGAGGAAGATCTTGTCCTATCACCATGACTACAAAATGAAATTAATTCTAGATTATACAGGGATTATATATATAATATATATTATATACACATATGTAAATATATATACATTTATATATATTACATATATGTGTATAATTTTAAAAAGGTAACAAACTTAGAATTACATTTCCTGAACTGTGACCATTATGGTATAAATCCATAAAGGAAATGTATTCATAATTAATTCTTCAGAAATATAATCATAACCAATGAATCTGCAACTCTTCTTTGTCTTACAACTGTCAGAGTCATTCAGGTCAGTCTTACAGAAATAGCCATGCAATTTTATAATTTTTTTTTTTGTGGGTTTTTTTGGTTTTTTTGGTACTGGGGATTGAACTCAGGGGCACTCAACCACTGAGCCACATCCCCAGCCCTATTTTATGTTTTATGTAGAGACAGGGTCTCACTAAGTTGCTTAGCACCTCGCTGTTGCTGAGGCTGGCTTTGAACTCGTGATTCTCCTGTCTCAGCCTCCCTAAGTGCTGGGATTACAGGCTTGAGCCACCACGCCCGGCTCGCAATTTTATATTTTTGAATATTCAAAATAGACAAGTTTATAAGCAAAACCTTCAAAAAGTTTCAGAACCTCTCTTTTCATTTCTAACTCTATACAAGGCCTGGCACAATTGCCCCCAGGGAAAGAAACTTAGGCAGACAGTAATTGTACTTGACAGCAGCAATTACATGCAAGACTGGAGATTAGAAGACCATTACTATATGTGCGGTAATTGCTCCAGTATTTTCTACTGAGAGTCAGTTTGAAGAGAATCCGCAGCAAACCTTTACATAGGATACAGATGGTTCATGAACTCCACCCTAAGAAAGTAATGGAAAGTGTGAACACACTAGTTACAGGCACAGCAGGCATACAGAATACTCCTTTGATGAAACACTGATAAATTATGAAATCAGAACACGAGTGTGCAATTCTAAACATTAAAAAAAATTTTTTGTAGTTGTATACAGACAATATGCCTTTATTTATTTTTATGTGGTGCTAGGGATCAAACCCAGTGCCTCATGCTAAGCAAGCACTCTGCCACACAGCTACGGCCCCAGCCCCAATTCTAAACATTTTTACCTTCCAATTAAATATGAAGATTATCAGAAAGACACAACAAGTGTGACTAAATGTTGATCTTTGGCTAAAGTCCAAATAAACTATTTTATAACATCACTCTATAACAAAAGCTTACTCAGTATTCAGATATTATATTGAATAAAGGACCTTGGAAACCTAGAAACAACAGTAAGACAATAGAAACAAGAAACTTTTACTAAAAACAGTACTCACAAAGACATTCTATCATTTGTCATCTATCATCTATCATCTATAGATGATAAATATATATCCACAGTCCGCTATCCCCAGTATGGCTATGACAGGAGAGCAGCTCAACAACTAAAACCAGCATGGTAGAAATCCTGAGTGTACCTGAAAGGAAAGCATATAGGAGCAAGAGATCCATGAGCCCAAAGGTACTGACAGAAATTCACTCTGAGAGAAAATCTAAATCTTCAGGAGTTCAACCATCTAGTGAAGGCGGATTCCTTTGACAAGCAGAGAGGGGCCACACCTGTGATAGTCTATATATAGTTCCCATACATGGTCGATCTGTACTTTGGCGGTCCTAAACCACGCTGGACTCAATTGCCACCAGTCTCTATGTTAAAGAGGAATGTATATTTTCTCAGCATCACCTGAAGTCCTAAGAAAAGAAAAGTTTCTCTTTTACTCCATCTCATCTTATCCCATTAGAAGGGTCAGAGATTCCTAGCTCACTGGCCCACCAGACTAGTAAAAAACTCCATCCTCCTTTCTCTGTTAATTAATGCTTAAAATACTTCAATAATTAGATCTAGTGCTAAGGAAACTTAAAATCAAGAGGCAGAGAAAAATTACCATTATTTAAGGAGAACAAGAGGCCAGGATGAATCAGAACAAAAGGTTTCTTTGGAGGGAGCCAAAATTATGTGAAACAGGAAAGAACTCTCATATAACAAAAATGTAACAATACACACGCAAAGACAACCATAAATTCATTATTACATTAAAGTCTACTGTAACACCAGTATAAACTTTTTACCACTGTTGATAATATAACCTTAGTTTAATATATCTCTCCTACAGCATGGCTCAAAATAGCCCTTCAGTCAATAAATATAATTCAGCAACTGCAATGTTCTTAAAAAGACAATGAAAAATATTCAAACTTGTTAAAACCACATTCAGAAAGGATACATACACCATAGTATGAGGCATAATTTATGTTAATAAATATCTCTAACTCATATCTCAACTCAATTCACCATAGAAAGTACTTTTAAGCACTTACTACTGAGCTCATCACTGAAAGGTACATTAATCAAGGTACCGGCTATCAAAACACTTAGTATAAGCAGGAATTTAGGATATGTTGCCACATAAAACAGAAAAGAAACAATATAAGACAAATTAAGATCAAATATTAAATTGTATACCATAAATACTATATGAAATGGACTTATAGGAAGGAAGAAAATCAGTGTGGACTAGAGGCTTCACAGAGTAAACCAGAATTAACCAACAAACAAAAACATAGGCAGACACAGTAAAGAAAGCATCTCAGGACACAGCACGAGTACACACACATGACAAATCTACTGATTTTAAGGAGCAATGAGGAACAATGAGGAGGGAGGCGTGTTAAGCAGTAGCTAAATTCACAGTATATAAAGTTAGAAAGGAAAATCTGGATTCATAATGTTGAGGAGAAAAATACAGGTTACAGAGGGTCTTGAAACTAAGAATTAAAAACTTAGATTGAAGTTAATGGTTTCTAATAGGTTAGGTATAAAACTAATTGTTTCCATCTTCCTCCTAAACTTCATTATGAAGAAGACCATGTATTCTGCATCTTGTCAGTATATCATACAGTCACACTTACAATGCAACAAATTCTTAAAAAACATATAGATTCAAAGTTTTATTATGTTTTATAAGAACTTAAAGTTCTAATAAAAGTAATGACATTTTTCAAGATCTCAGTACTATAAAGCACTAAAATCATTTATATTATAAAACTGTAATTATTCATAACATTATGATACTGAAAGTCACAAGTTCATTAGGCAACCTGCGTCTAGCAGAGGGCTGAAGCTATTTGAGAGAAATCTCCAATACTTTATTAATTGGCTTTAGCCCACCTAAGCATTTTAAATTTCAAAACCACAGTTAATAATTTAACTTTTTCTGTACTTTCTCCAGAACTACAACTTACTGTTCTATTTATTCACCTTCCCTCCAGTTGTAGCTGTACAGTTTGTTAAAGGTATCATTCCATGAGAACAGCAGTTCATAAAACCAGAGACTGAAATACTCAATAGTAGCTTAGCTAAGGAGACCTAGCTTAAATTAGCACTTGCAGCTCACAAACAGCTAATGAATGTAATGATGATTAACGCAAAAGAGAAGATCGCTTCTTTGTGACTATTCTATTTCTAATATAAAGGCCTTAATATATGGTTTACCAGGAAGTAGGCTCTCACTAACATCTGTGGGTACATTTTAAGCAGAGTTCCCACACATTCATTTTAGTTTAAACATAGCACACACAGTAAGAGGTCTTTGGCATTCTATTACCTACCAATATATATGCAATGTCAACTTTCTCAAGTTTCATGAAAAACAGGAAAAATTAAAATCAATTTGTTATTTATCTCATCAGTTTTTACAAAATCATTAAATTCTTATTCTGAATTCTATTGGAGATACTTACACAGGGAAAGGGCTAATACAATCTAGTTACATTTATATAACACTATCAAATTTTAAATATTTTTCTTTTTCTGCAGTACTGAAGACAAAAGGGAAAATTAAACCCTTATAACTCCAAGAAAATATTTAAAGCTGGTAAAGTGCATATGTTTATTTAAGATACTATTTGGGGGGCTGGGATTGTGGCTTAGTGGTAGAACGCTCACCTAGCATGTGTGAGGCACTGGGTTTGATCCTTAGCACCACATAAAAATAAACGAATAAAATAAAGGCATTGTGTCCATCTACAACTAAAAATATTTTTAAACAAAGATACTATTTGGGGGTAAAGGTTTAATTTTATAAGCTTTAATTCAAAATGTAAGATCAAATTTTAGCATGTTATTTATTCTAATTATATTTAATTTAAAAGCAATAAACCAAATATGTAAATATAGTATATGAGAGGGATATGTACACATAGACCATTTATGATCATATTTCTATAAAATATTTACTAAGTATTACTATTTGTATTTGATTTGGCAGTTTGCTCATAATGCTTTTTCAACAAGAGCTTAACACGTTGCCAACACCTGATGGTTTTCTTGACTAGTTAGGGAAAAAAAATTAATGCTATATCTTAGGTGTATTTAAAAATTTTAAATACTTTGTTTTATTATTAAAATAATTATGATCAATCTTTGTTAAAATTTACCTTTAATTGTTTGTCTATGCACAAAATGCCAAAAGCTTAAAAAATACTTCCTAATTTGTCTAGAAAACCTGCTGCTTCTAAGTGATTCATTTTTGTTTCCTAGTAGTTATAATCAAGATTATTTAGGTTTTACTCTTGAAAGGTCAAGGTTGAAACACACACGGAGACTACCAAGGATAACTTAGCACACAAATCAGCATAAAAGAGGTGACAACCCTCAAAGAATAGGTGGAAACTTCCTATTCATTTTATAGGTATTCTTCACTCCTGACCCCATCTAATTACTTGTGGTCTTAAGCTATTCATTTGTAAGTAGGCTAAAGTAACCGGTAAATACTCCTTTGGGGCATATCATTTGTAATACTGATTTATTGGACTGTTGCCTCATGATATAGAGGTTTGACCTCGTGTTTATAATTAGGCTGCACAGTGTAGAATGGAATGATGTTCACCATCTTGCTTTATGAAATGGTATAAACATAAAAATATTATAGTTTATTAAATAAATGGAGAATATGGGCTTTCCACTATGTAGTTTGAAAACAGTATTTTCAGCAACATCATAACATATTCAAACTGCTGGCTCACTATGGTTCTATACACCATCTTTGAAACAGGCACCATACTTCATTTTTAGGTATGTATTTCCCAATTTGTTCAGTAACAATTGATGGCTACTGCCCCCTAACTGTGAATACTGTGGTGACCCAGACAGATACACTTTCTTAATCTTGTGAATGAATAATAAAGTCTAGAAAAAGTCAACTGTCAATTACAAGGAGATAAATATCATCTAAAGGAAAAGTAAAAACTATATAGTTTTAAAGTCAAGTTTCATTCTTTTTCTCCCAAACCCTCCGGAGTAATATTCTCATATATTTTTTTCCACCCTTTACTATGAATCAATTCTAGGCTCACAGTTTGTAACCACAGATTGACCCGTTGGAAAGTTCTGACTTAGTAATGTAGTGCCATGTTCACAGTGGGTACTCAATACCCACTGCAAGTACTCAATAATTATTAACCACTAATGAAAAGTCACAAGTGATTAATAGAAAACATGAGACCGTATTTCTGCCTAGACAAATAGTGCACAGCTTGATGAGTAAATCAATAACCAAAACTAAAATATTTGGCTACTGACTACCTGGAATTCAACCTGAAGAAATAATTAGATAAGTGTGCAAAATATAAGTAGAAAGATACCTATCAGCATTAACTATATGAGGGAAAATGTGAAGCAGTGAATTATCCCAAAAAGAATATTGGCTAAATTAAATAGGATTTATCCATACAACAGAATACTATGCAGTTATTCTTAATATGATCACATTTGGGAGAACAATGAAATTATAACTATTTGTGTGCATATGCAAACAGAAAATTTTCCAAAAATCAGCACCAAAATGTTAACAATGGTTTCCTTACGACAACTCTTATTTTCATTTACAAACTCCTCTGTGTGGTCAGAATGTTTCTATAAAAAGCATATTATTTTTTTTGATTTGAGGGTGTAGCTTAGTGGTGGAATGCACACTTAGCAAGTGTGAGACCCAGGTTCAATCCCTAGCACCAAACACACACACACACACACACACACGCATTACTTTAATAATCAGAAAAAAAAAATGCTATTTCCTCTTTGGGAAAAAAAAAAAAAGACTCTACCAACCAAAGACACTAAAACTTGGCTAAGAGTAGGCAAGCAGCTTTATGATCAGCTCATACATAGGCTCTAATAACTAGGTCCCATGGATTAAATTAGATGGGGGCAGTATGTTAGAAACTCAGGCTCTGGAATCTGTATTAATTTTCTAACCATCATTATTAAATATATACAACATCAAGTGTGGCTATGTTTTTTGTTTTTCTTGAAGTTTTCTAGGCATTGAGCTCCTCATCTGTAAAGCAGGAATAATAATAACCTCAGAGTCATTACCAGTAAATAATGCATATAAAGAACTTAGGATAATGCCCTGGTTTATAGTAAGCCCACATTTGTATGTGTATGTGTACATGGTAAAACAGTTACAAATTCAGCTTCTACAAAATCCCCAAAGATTAACATTGAACAAACTAAGCACTTTTGTATATTTTCTATATGCTAAATACATCTGCTCTCCATTTTCAATAATCATCCCAGTGCATATACATTTAAGTAGCAAATTCTTTTTCCACTGTTTTGTCAGATGTTCAATGTGAAACAAAAATTATCTTACAGAAGTGTATAAAGTAAAAAGTAAAAATCTTTGTTTTTCATTGCTACTTCCCCAATCCCACATCATTTCTTTATATATTGTATCTATGACCATATGTGGGCACATACATACCTGGTGCATCAGGGGACTTCACTTCTCAAAATGGGATCATACTAAACACACTGCCCTGCACTTTATCTTGATATATCACAGACAACTTTCATATCACTCTGTTATTGCTGGATAGTATACATTAAATTGTATAATACATTATTATTTAACCATCTCTCTATTGATTGTTTCTAATCTTTTTAGTAACATAAATAACATTGAGTGTACATCCACAAACATATATCTAAGTTCTACAGCTTGCAGATATTTTTATATAATAGTCTCAGAAGTGGAACTGTTAGCTTTTTGGCCTAGATTCCCTATGAAACAGAACCTGAGGTAAATATTCCAAGCTCACAAATTGTTGAGAAATAAGATCTCACAATATAAATGATGAGAAGGAAAAGGAGGTGAGACCCAAAGGGAGGAAAAGCAGACAAAAGATAGTACTGTTAACAGAGCTGGCTCCACTGACCCCGGACTCACAGGAGGTTTCCAGTCAGGACATGCAGCACTATATGTTGGAACCAGCAAGAAAGGAAGGCAGGGAAAAGCAACTGTCTGACAATTCTTTCCTGTCTCCTTCCTTCTCTTTGGTCAAAATTTGCCCCTTGAACTTTTGGGACTGTACCTAATCCCTCTAGGCAGCCAGACACTGAGACTAAAGTTGCAGCCACACCGCCTCCCATCACCTGAATCTGGAAGTAGCAGAAGCCAAAGCCTCCATGAATCTAGTCACTAGGGAGGTCCTGGTGAAGCTGGTCCTCACGCCAAACAAGGCTATGTGGATAGGTTGTTTAAAATGGTGAGAAAGCCATGCCCTGGCAGACTATGGCCCACTGACACTTCACTAAGGGTGCAGGACTGTGCTAGTTCCTCGTGCTCTGCCAACAGCCTCGGATTCAATCTTAGATGAGAAGTAATCTACACTTTGATCTTACATTTCTTGATTATTAATGAGACTGAACATTGTTTCCTGTTTATTGGCATTTGTTATTTCTTCTAGGGATGACTTATTCTTATAAACTGCAGATATAATTTCTCACTCTTTCATTAAAAGTCTGTAACTGAATTATAAGATTTGCTATTCTCAGATCTGCCCTATTTTCTTCAGGTTACCTATAAATCAGATATTAAGGTTATCAGCATAAATATAGCACCATAAAATTTTGGGGGGGGTTCTGGAGATTAAACCCCAGCATGCTCTATGACTGAGCTACACTCCCAGCTCTATTTTTATTTTGACAGAGGTTCTTGCTAAACTGCCACACTGGTAGCTAGAATTATAGGTGTCGCCATTAACCCAACAGCCCAAAATCTTTGAAGATTATTCTGTCCATAGATGTAACAGAAGAGGACATGGCAAAAACATGCCTTAACCTCAGTTTCCACAATCACATTTTCCAAGGTCAGAGAGACTCTGGCATAAAAGAAAATATTTGCATTCAGTTTTCCATATGTCCTTGACCAGAATGCTTCATTCCCAAAAGAAAATTTACACACCTGCTTGCCATCGCTTCTCTCTTTAAGCCACCAAGCTGCACTGCTAGTGTCCAATTCAAATTTTTTTATCAATATAGGGTTTTGACCACTCACCTTAAAAAATATAAAAACTTCCCACACAAGGATAGACACTGAGAAACTCAGATCAAATTCAGGATACCACCCTTCTTTTTCCCTTTACTCTCTTCTCCTTTCAAGAATTACCTCAGTTGTTTTGTGGATTCAGTTTCAGCACTGTACCCTACACTCAACACATCATCTCTCTCCCTTTTCATCTTTGCCATTCTCTAAAAACCAAAAGTCCAACAAACATATGATAGATTTGGCTATAAAGCAATAAAGTTAGTAATATTTTTGGTCTCAAAATATAAATTGTGGCCAAGTGTTGCAGCACACACCTGTAATCCCAGCTACCTGAGGAAGTGAGGCAGCAAGATCCAAGTTCGAGGCCAGTCTGGGCAACTTAGCAAGATCTCTTCTCAAAAACAAATAAAGGAAAAAAGAAAATTTAAAAGTGGCTGGAGATGTAGCTCAGTGGAAGAGCACGCTGGGTTCAATCCCTAGCACACACACACAGACAGAAAAAAGACAAAGAAAGATGGTATCATACCTGGAAGTCGTACTCTGTGTGCACTGTGGAATAAATAAAACTGCACCCCCAGAAGTGGGATACGCTACAGTTACCTTAAAACAAGATAGTATTCTGACAGTGTGTTTTAAATCTAAGCCTGTATTAGCCTCTATTTTTAAAAAATTAATGAATTTATTTTCAAGTAGGTTAACAAAATCTCATTCATGCAGCTGATAGATTCAATGCAGGAAAAAAACCCCTCATATTTACTTTAAAGGAATGTGACTTAGACTTAACTCAGTTCCATAAGAATCAAGCCACACAAAGGAAATGTACTAATTTTTCCCTCTGAATAATTTCCCTATAATTTCAACCTAGTCACTTATTCTAAACAGCCTAGCTAATATCCCCAATAATATAATATCCCCACTGCATCTCATTTACTATTAGTAGCATACTAATAAAATTTTTGCCTCTTTAAGTATTATACTTGATACAATGTTTTATATTTTCATTGAACTCTACAGTTTACAAAATATTTTCTACATAACTAATTTCAATGAGTTTGAATTTTCCTTCACAACTTAAAACATGAGAACACATTATTAAACATGTCAAATACTATAAATAACATTTTAACAATAAAAACTAATAGAAATAAAAAGAAATTAACCTATCATTCCCTTCTTATCTTACTCTAAACAAATCCACATTAGCACTGTTGGTTCATTTTCCCAATTTAAGCTTTTAAAAAATGCATACTAAATTTCCCCATATTGTATTTCAGTCAATTGCCTACACTGAGACTACGATGTCATAAATAAAGCACCCAATCATAAATTTCTCAATAGACACAAAATCAAAGACACTCAACACCTGCAAATTAAATAAGGAAAAAAGGAAACCAAAACCCCACAAATTAAACAATGAAAACAAGTTAGTACATGAAATCCCAGTTGATCAGTTAGTTGACCAGTCTATTCTGAACAGATTTAGTCTTCACACTCTACATTGATATTAAGATTACAACCATGTACCACAATCATCTTGGTCTAGTCTTTTCAATTATGTTTTCTTATAAATTATAGCACTATGGGAAAAAAGTCAATCACCTTTCAGATGTCTGACTGCAAAAGCACTACACAGAATAACAATGATATGAGTTATTTAAATACAGAACTCTGCATGGAATGAGGTGAGCTGTAAACAGCACATTCAAGCTAGGGTATATATTACAGCACTTCAAATACCTAGAAGTGCTCCAGTTTCCCAGGTTTCTGAAACAGGTGACAAGAAACTCAGGATACAGATTGTTTTAAAGATCTACAAAGAAAAAACACTAGTTTTTACTGTTTTCACACAAATAAGTGCAATATCTATATCTCATCATATCCAGGCATTAAGAGGTTGTGCTTGTGCTCACTATGAAGTATTTATAAAGTTAAGCTAAATAGATTGTTAAAGGACATGATCAAAATGGCATTTAAAACCAAATGCCACTGTGCGAAGATGGGTAAAAATATTTAACTGCTCTCTTTTGTGGAGATATATCAATTTCTTAGAAGTAGTGTTTGGATAGTTGTCTAGATTTTCCAAAACTTTAGAACTCTTTGCATTAACCTGAGTATAACTTAAATAGAAATTTTCAACTTAAGCATTTGTGGTTCTGTTCATTTTGCAATTGATATTTCTTTGTTCCTAAATGACAGAAATAATTGAAAGTTTGTCTGTCAACTTGAAAGAAAGGATATGATTAACACTTAAACTCTTCTCCAACAAGCACAAGGTAATGAATAAAAGGATGGCAGATTTTATTTGAACATAAAAATGATCAAACAAAAACCAAGTGTTGTTGGCACAGCAAATTATTCGAGATGTGTATTTTCTGTCTCAGCAGATGTATTTCTTTAAAAACCTGTCTCTTGTATATGCATGCACATGCCTCTGTAAACAGAGAAAAATGTTTACATCCCTAATTACTAAAGATATGCATTTAATGTATTATTTCGGACACGTTGAAATTTTAGAAACAGAGATACATATAGAGCAAAGTCCTAACCTGAAGAGTTCCAAAATACCTTTGCTCTTTCTACCCTGGCCACTCCTACCACAGTATCAAATCCTTCCTTTAACTTCAGCAATCTTCTGCTGGAGCCATTTGGGTATCAAATATGTTCATTCTTCCATTACTTCATTACTCAAAGTTGATCTAGATGCTTAAGTTACACCTGGCAAAAAATTAGACTCTGGGAAGATAGTGCACACCCTACTGTCAGACAAGGATGACTCAGAGCATCAGAAGACAACAGCAGGTACCCACCCCATCAGGCAGCCCTGGAAACTTTCGGTGACAAAGTTAAAGGAAATTAGCTGTCTCCAGAGAAATGTCTCCAATTTAAATTTCCATGGAAGACACTACAAAGGTAGAGGGGTATATGTATGTGTGGACTCACCAACAGCTGTTTAAAAAAAAAAATCACAAAATCTTCTAATTCAGCTTTTCAAAGTTATAAGCCAATGACAAAATAATTGAATTGGATGACTGCATGCCTTTATATTGATTAGCAGAAATGCTAGAAGAGAGAGCTAAAAGCTGAGCAATTTGGTACCTTGAGTTTGCTGAGAAAAATCACATTCCTAAGTACATTAATATTTTAAAATTTTCAGAAGATGACATATAATTAATCATTATTATTATAAAATTTCAACAGGATTACAGCATTAGTTTATGCTAAGTAATGCAGTCTGAAGAGGCTCAATAAATCTTAACTGAATTGATTCTCAAAGGATGAATTAACACAGTCGCCCTCAATTATACAACACAAACTATAGTACTGGGAAATAAAGAAACCCAGTAGAGTACAAGAGCAATAAACAAGTATATAGAATAAAACATATACAAGAAAAATATTTCATGGACTATAAAAAATTAATATGAAGAAAGAGCACAAAGATTAAAACAGTTATAAAAATGATTTAATCAGGTATTGTACAAATATCAGGCATTTAAAACATTCAGTCTCTCAATATATAAAATTCTGTACATGAACCAAATTTGGCGGTGGGTAAGCACATGAAGGAAAATCAATCTGAAAACTTATCCATCTAGGTTTATAATATGAAATGTTAATATCCTCAAATACAAAGAATTTTCTTAAAAAAAACTTTTAGAAGAGAGAGATACTAAATTCTCAAAGCATTACAAAATTTTAAGCAACAGAGGTAAAAGTATTTGGAATGCAATGTAAATAACATATATAAACACAATGGTGCTGTATTTTAGGTCTTAATGTTCCAAATTTCCTGGTAATACCATCAAAGAGCCTATGCTATAGTAACTGATACTGAATACTACATGTCAGCAGGTAGTATGAGGGAAATTAACACATGCACCAACCACCACCACCAAAATATGAGTTCTGGATTTCACTTAAATTTGTGTGTATGTAGGGGGCAGGTATGGATGGCCTGGGGAGCAAACCCAGGAACTCAAGCACGCTAGGTAAGCACTCTACCACTGAACCACACTCCCAGCCCTGATTAAAATATCTCTTAAATCATTTTATTGACATTAAAAAGTTAAGCGAAGCCAGGCTTGGTGGCACATACCTATAATCCCAGTGACTAAAAAAGGCTGAGGCAGGAGGATCTTAAGTTCAAAGGCAGCCTCAGCAATTCAGCAAGGCTCTAAGCAACTAAGTGAGGCCCTGTCTCAAAATACAAAGGACCAAGGATGTAGCTCAGTGGCAGCGCATCCCCAGGTTCAATCCTTAGTATAAAAAAAAAAAAAAAAAAGACAAGTAACATCCATAACAGTATCTATTTATACATGTGTATACATACACACCCACAGTCATTCTAAGTATCTATTTATACATGTGTATACATACACACCCACAGTCATTCTATTTAACATAATAAGGTTAAAGTTACAAAATTGTAATATTCATCCACGTTGAGATTTCTCCTCAAAGTAAATCTAAATATAAAAGTTAATATTTTCAAAGACTATAAGCTCTTACTGAAAACATAGACACTCTGGTTTAAAAATAAACAATAAAACAGAAATACCACTTTTCTACTGTTTATAATTTCCAATTAATTAATGATTCTAATATTCACTTATATCCAGGAAAAAATGCAGGAGTAAATAATACCATGTTCTCAAGGTAGAATTCACAACTAAAAACCATCTTGAAACAGATCTACAATATATTTCTTTTTAAAAAGTTACAAAATGAAAGGCATATTACCTGAGCTTAAAATATAACTGAAATCTACACTTTCTTTTAAAAGGGTAGAAAGGAAGTCCTAAAAAAGGGCATCAGGCTCTGATTAAAATTGGGCCAAATATCTCATGATATTTAAGGAAACAATATAAATCATATATATCCTAAAAGCTAAAAAACAACACACACACACACACATACACATACACATACACATACACACACATGAAACTAAAATGTGTTGAGCAATGTGGTGTGGAAAAAATAATACAGGTTATCAAAGGCAAGCCCAGGTATAAACTCTTATTTTTATACTTTGTAGTTATAGGCTGATTACTCAACTTCTTAGTTAAATTATTTCACTTCCCTCAGCCTTAGTTTCCTCATCTGTGAGAAAGAAGTAATAATATTTAACCCACAGGATTATTAGGACTAACTGAGGCTGAGAAAATCTTATACTTTGAAATTTTATACACAGATATATACATATGTAAAGGAATTCAGTATAAGAAATCTATGCTATTCAGGTACAGGATATATTAAAACAGAAATAATGCATTCATTATTGAAATTTAATGTAACATATAATTTCACTGATTTGTGTAACAATGTATTTTTTTAGAAATACATGGGAATAAAAAACTATCTTCCTTCACTGGATTTCAAATCCAAATCATCAGCCTTTACGTTTAAAGTGGCCTAGTGTTTTAACTGTTAGATGACAGGGAAATGTTATAATGAAACTTAACTATATGTTAAAGACAGCAGGTGAAGCATATCTCATTAAAAAATATACCTTATTATCTGTCCTACGTTAATTTTGCTTCTAGATCAGTCAAAATTACAGATCATTAAGAGTTTCAAAAACTTTTTAAAAACATTAAATATTCAAGCTAAGGGAAAACTGGAAGATAACATCACTTATTATGTTTAGGTAGTTAGGTATTTATATGGCTAGAAGAAATATCAAATGACTATCACACACGAAGTCAAAATCTGGCTCTAATGCAACCTCATCTCACCCATATTTATGAAAACACTAGAAGTTTATCCCAGGCAAAAATTGTAAGATCTCTGATACAAAATTATGATGTTATTTAAAGATGCAATGTGAGGCCTTTAAAAGCTTTTATGAGGTTTGTTTAAGCTATACCACTAATTTTTTTAAAGTAAAGAATGAAGCTGTCACTGACACATTTTTGCATGCACATACACACAGACCAATACACCACTTCCTTTCCTTGGCAAATATGACGAGAGTACTGTGGTCAAATGAAACAGGGAAACAGACAAGCAAATGCATTGAAAGGAAAGTGAAAATACCCAAGGAATATATCAGATGAATATCTCTTTGCCAGCTCCCCTCTGAAGATAATCAGAACATTATACATTTTCAACTACAACTAGGGACTGCTATATTAAATTGGCAAATGTACACAGAATAAGACTTTTGTAGTTCCTAAATACTGTGTAACTCTTTAGAAGGAGTCAGTAGGGCAGACCACTAATATACCATGTTTTCTAAATCAGAAATTACCTGTATATGAAGGCTAATAAATTTGACCCCAAATATGTTCAATTTGTCTTACTAATAAAATGTTATAATGAAGTATGCTATTAGGAAAAATGGTAGTTTAGTAGACAAAAAAAAATCTTTATAATTTGGGAAGTAGATAAAATGCAGTTCTAACTCCTAATTGATATACTGTTGCCTTTTTATTTAAAAAATCAAAAAATAATTTACTAAAATAATCAGAAGAGGAATTATTCCTAGATTATTCCTTTTGGCTATGGCTTTAACATCATAATTCAACTGATCTACTCAAAATTGTTTTACTTTAAAAAAATATATATACACACGTGTGTATATATGTGTGTGTATATATATATGTATATATACATACACACACTCATATTCTACAGCACAAATAAGAAGTCTTAAAAATTCTTTTGCAAATGAAAAATCTGAGTTACAGAGGATACTAGTTTTCCCCAGACATTCTGATAAATTTAGATTCTCAGCTGGGGGCAGTGGTGGACGCCTTTAATCCCAGCAACTCAGAAAGCTGAGATACGAGGATTGCAAGTTTAAGGCCAACTTCAGCAACTTAGTGAGGACCTAAGCAACCTAGCAAGACCGTGTCTCAAAATTAAAAAACAATAAAAAGGGATAGGGGTATGGGTCAGTGGTTAAACCCCTTTGGCACCAACCTCCCAAAAAATTTAGATTACAAAGTGAAATTTGTTGTTTTTATTAACTTACATGAATTGAATGGGAAAATATCATCTTTCTCATTTTTAGTTCTCATTTATTATTCCAAGTCTACAATATTTTTGAATGTAAAGATAATTAAGGTATTCTTTAAAATTATTTTAATCTTTAATTAAAATGTTTTATTTTTATCTCAAGTACAGCTTATAACTTTTATTTCTAATTTTACATTTACTTTGCAGTGTGTACGAAGGAAACACAAAATAAGCAATACAAGTGCATTTATTTTCACAGGAAAATCGGTAATTTTAAACTGTGAAACACTGCCCTCTATAGGATATTGTTTTAAACGACATGGAAGCAAATGACTAAATAACAATATAAGCCAGTCAAGGAATTTTGGATTTTCCTACCTTGTTCCAGAACAAAATTCTGCTGCTCTATAAAATTCTCTTCTAAAACAGGGTTACCTTATAGAAACATCTCTTGCAAATATTTTTCAACCTCAATGAAAGTTTCCTCCCCTTTTGGCTCACACAAAGCTCAATTTGCAGTTAAATATGCCATTAACTTTCTTGTTCCTACATAAATATTATAGTACTTAACCAATTTAATCAAGCTCAATTAATTTAGACAGAACATATCTGAGAAAACAGACACAATTCCTATCAAAAAAGGACTAAATATACTAAATTCAGAATTCAATTTACATAGTTTTTTAATCCAATTTTCTATTAACTGGAAGCTTCAATTGGGAGAGCTATATAAAGCAAAAATAAGCAGAAGTATAGGACATTCAGGTATTAAGGTAATCTAGCCAAACTGCACTTCTGGCTATATGGATTCAAACTCTTCTTCAACCGTTCCCCTGTACCATACAACATACTGCCAGAGGAGTTCAATATTGGGTAACTTTCAAGGCATGCTCTGTGCTAAACCTTACAGATGGCATGGTGGGAATACAAAAATGAATTCAGCATGGGCCTTGGTTCTGAGGAGCCAATAGTCTGGATGTCATACTATCAAGAATAACTGATAAAATTCTTTCTGAGTTTTTGGTACTGAGGATTGAACCCAGGGGTGATTTACCACTGAGTGACATCCCTGAGCCCTCCTTTAAAATTTTTTTAAAAAAATTTTGAGACAGAGTCTATGTTGCTCAGGGCCTCGCTAAATTGCTGAAGCTGGCCTCGATCTTTTGATCCTACTGCCGTAGCCTCCCAAGTCACTGGGATTACAGATGTGAGCCACCACACCCAGCATGCAATTCTTTGTGAGATGAAAGTTCTAATATCTGAGAATTTAAAGAATTACTCTAGTATAAGGCAACTAGAGAAAATAAATCTGATTTAACACTAATACTTGATAATCAACAAAAATTGATTATGAATGACAAGAAAAAAATCAACATAAATTTTGACAAAAGTAATATTTGCTAACTGTATTTTAAAATATAAATTTTGAAAGTGATGAGTATTATTTAAGTATAAACTATATGTATGAATTTATCTACTTTGACTTTTTTTTATTTTTTTAAATATTTATTTTTTAGTTGTAGGTGGACAGAATATCTTTATTTTGTTTTTATGTGGTGCTGAGGATTGAACCCAGTGCCTCATGCGTGCTAGGCGAGCACGCTACCACTGAGCCATAGCCCCAGCCCCTACTTTGACTTTAAATGAATTTTTGTAGGAAAAAGATAGGCAGATGATGCTACAAAAACTAACAAGGTTTGCAAAAAGATAGGTGGCTACTGGACAGCTAGATAGCCAATTATTTGGCTATCAGAGCAAAAAATAGTAAAATGTCTGTTCTCCCATTTATGCTATTTACTTTCCTGAACAATACTCAGATAAAATACAATGGATGCTTACCTAGGAATCATCAGACCAGTGAGGTAAAAAGAAATGAAGTTCCCAATAAGATTCTGAGTAAACATAACAAATTTCAAGATTAAAAGAGTCAAAATACTAAAAGGAAAAAGCAGGAGAATAGTCAATGAGAACTAAGGTATTGTTTCTGTAAAACACCCAGCCATAGAACCTCCAGAGAATAAAACCATTTTATTTACAATGTACTGTGCTCCCTCTAGTGGTCACAAGAGGTTTTACTACAGGTGTGAAGAGAAATGGGGGTGAGGGCAAAGAGAGATGAAATAACAGGAACTGTCCAGCTTAACCTTCCTGCATATCAAATGTTCAATTTACAATTGAACATTGTTTTCAAAAGAAATAATTGTTTCTTTTGAAAAGAAACAATTTAGAGTTGACTGTTATGGAGGCAGAGAACACTGAGGAGTAGAAACATACTTCTAAGGATTAGGACTGAATATATGAGTGAGTGTGAAAGGCAAGGCACTTTGTGAAGTTTCATTTTATACTTGTCCACATTGCTTATTTCCATATGTCTGTACTGACGTCACTAAAATATTATTTATTGGACAATGGGAGGAATACTTTTACCTTTCACAAGTATACAATGAGAGTTTATTTCCCTTCTCCTTCAGAGTGAAGGCTACAATCCTTACGATAAACTATACCATGTGCCCAGCCCCACCTTATTTTCTATTCTCTGCCCTGCATTCCTATCACATTCAGCCCTGGCAGTTTCTACAGCACACCAGTTATGATCCCATAGAGACTCGTCCTGGATGTTCCCTCTACAGTCCATGGAAAGTTCTTCTTACACTTTTTTGTCACTGTTTCAGTAGGCCTTCCTTGATTATCATATTTAACATTGTAACTTCAACTCATAAGCCCTTATGCTTCTCCCATTCTTTCCATATCACTAATCACCTTCTAATACATTATAATATTTATAAATAAGTATATAATATATACTTATTTTTCTTATTACTTACCCTTGCCAGACGGTAAATTACCTAAAAACAAGGATTGTTCTGCTGTGTTTACCAACTGCTGTATCTCCAGACCCTAGAGTTATAACTAATAAACATAAGTGTAAAATTAATGTGTAGAATGAATGACTAATATCAATGACACTTTCATATGTGTTAGTAAAAGAAGAAAAATTTACTCTGTTTTATGGAATGAAGTGTGAATTCTTGAATCCAAAATGAAGCCAATTAAAATCTTTTTTTAAAAAAGAAACACAATCTATTTTATGGAATAAGTGTTGCTAATTCTAGAACTGCAAAATAAAGTCAATTAAGATCTTTAAAAAAGGTAGAACAAAATGTCTCATTTTATATTTGGCTCACCAAGAAATAGTAATCTTTTACAGGATAAATTTTAATTATACATCCAAAATACATAACATTAGTCTTTTAAACAGTGAGATCTGGAGAGATCAAATTTTCTAATCATTCTGCTATTATTACTCAGAAGAAACAGCACCAGGCTGGGGGCGTAGTTCAGTGGAAAGTGTTTGCCTAACGTGAACAAGTCCCTGGGTTTGATCTCTAGAACCACCACCATGAAAAAACCAAAACAAACAAATAAATCACAACCACAAAAAAAAAAAAAAGAAGCCATCACACTATGCACTTCAGAACAACAATTTCCTCAAAAAAGCTATGAAAAATATCAAGTACAATCTAGGAATTATGGGAAAACACCTGATTTTTCAATTTAGAAAACATCCTCTTCCAGAACTGTTATATTATATTTATCAAACTATAACAAATCTTTTGGTCCAGAGTGGAAAATACATTAAACTTACTACACGACTTACAGCTTAGTGGTCCTATTGTACATGTCAATACTATTTATTTACAGGCAAGGCAACCACTACAGAACAAGGTTACTTCATGGTTCAGGATACTCACATTAAAAAGAATCTTAATCTCCCAAGTGACCAATGAGTCAATTAAGTGGCAGTAAAAACAAGGTGACTGGGATGCAATTATTTTCCAATTTCACCAAGGGTTTGTACAAAACTGCCTTGGATACTCATCAAAAATCATCAAATTATACATTTAAGATTTGTGTGCTTCAGTGTATACAAATTTTACCTAAAAATAAATTCCTGTAAACAGAGAACTTCAGCTAGTAAATTTGCTTTTCATAGTGGTACAGGTCAACAATTCTGAAACTACTTTCTTTTCTAGGCTAGAACAAATAAGTTAATATGTTGGGGATACTGGAAACCACGTTTCTATTAGAGAAATAAGTTACAAATATGAAAAGAAGACAAGAACGTACCCAATAGTGTTGGGCTGCAAATTAAAGGTATCAATATGAATATGTGGGTTTTAATATGTAAGAAGATTAATATATAAGTGTTTATATATGATACAAAAGTAACAATTTGAGTATGTGTCTATACATGTGGAGAGTGGTGACAGAGAATGGGAGAGCAGTGACTGAGATTGGGTGTCTCTGATGACTTCATGGCTGTGGCGCACCTGCTGCCTGGGAGCGTTTGTGCAAGGGCACAGGATGCCTAGCCACTATGGTAACACCCTGCCCAAGGAGGCTCTGCTGAGAGCCTTATCAGCTTCCACTTTGATCTCAGGCACAGAGCTCTCACGGATGAAGGAATTCTCATGCTAGACAACCAGTGTTTCACCAGCTCTACCACTCCTGAGCCTACCTGCTGAACAGTAACTTTAAACAATGGGCCTTCTTGAGCCCTACACAAAGCTCCTGCCATTGCACATTGCAACTGTGGAAAAGCTGCATAGATGTTTCTAGTTCTGTAACTTGCCTGAGTATAAAGAATAATGCTTGCATAGTCTTTAATCTGATAATGAGACACATATAAACAGATGTAGAATGAGGTCATACTTCATTAGGGAGGGCACCAAATCCAGTGAATGATATCTTTACAAAAGAAAGAAGACAGAGATTTGGACACACAGACATGGGAAGAAGAACATTTGAAGACAGAGGCAGAGATTGGAAGCTAAACCACCACAAGCCAAGGAATGGGGGGCCACCAGAAGCTGCAGGAGGCAAGGAAGCATTCTGTATAACCTTCAGAGGAAGCAACGGGTCCACTAACACCTCCTATTACACTCTACCTTTCAGATCTGTGAGAGAATACATTTCTGTTGTTTTAAGCAACAAAATGTGAGTTTGTGGTACCTTGTTACAGTAGTGGCAGGAAACTAATACAACTTGGAACATATTGAGTTAGAAAGCAAGAAAATGCTCCAAGAATGTCAACATTGACCAAAAGGATGAAGGAACCATCTCAAAGGGCTCCTAGTAGTCAAATAAATTATTTTAATGGATTATACCCCATTGAATAAAATAGAAATTGATGATTTTATACTCATATATCCATGAATGTTGGGTAAGGCAATCCACCATGGGTCCTGACCTTCCCTACACATTCTTGTTCAGTAGACAAGGCCCTTATCACTTGCCACCTGGGCCATTTCTCAGGATTGTGTGTGCAGAATGCCACCTTCAGGGATGAGGTAATCTCTCTCCAACCCCTGACAAAGCGCAGCCTTACTTCCACTGATTATAAAAATAGTGAAATCCCCACAACCCAGTGCTCCTTCCCTATAGCATAACCTGCTGCATATGTAGGAACCCAACTAGGCCTACCTGTAGACCCTGCAGGACTTGGGGACATGAGAAATCAATGCAAACCAAATGAAGCTCACGCAGTTTGCCATGTCATGAATAATAAAGTCCCTTGGCTCTGACCCAGGAGTCATGTGCCAGCATTTAAGAAACAGTAACAGGGGGCTGGGATTGTGGCTCAGTGGTAGAGCGCTTGCCTTGCATGCGTGAGGCACTGGGTTCGATCCTCAGCACCACATAAAAATAAATAAAATAAAGATATTAAAAAAAAAGAAAAGAAAAGAAACAGTAACAGGCTAATTTGGCTTATAAACAAAGTAAAATCTCAGACTTTCACAGTTCTTGACAATGAATGAGGGAAAAGAGAAAGTCACTCCTGCAGTTGAATGATAAATAATAAATGTAGAACAATGGAGTTTGAAAAACATTCATGAATATTAGATGAAATCCGATTAGAAAAAGGGTATTTACATAGTCTCAAAGTGTCTCCCCACAAGTTGCTCATCAATTACTAAGGAATTTTTCAGAAGAGACATCCTGGAGACACCACTATTAACCGAGTGATCAAAGTTAACATCACCAATACTGGAACAAACAGGTATGTACTTCCTGATGCTGAGGACACAGTGCTTTGGTATTCTTCCTAAAAATGTACAGTCTGAATCTAATTATAAGGAAATATCAGGCAAACCCAAAATGAGACACATTCTCCAAAACTGGCTTTTATTGTTCAAAAATATCAAAGGCAAGAAGCAAAAGGAAAATGGGAGAAACATTCCAGAGTAAAGGAGATTAAAGAGACATGACAACTAAATACAAAATGCATGATCCTGGGTTAAACCATGAACCAGAATTGTAGAAAATAACTATGAAGGACATTATTAAGGTAAATGACAAATTTGAATATGGACTGTAGATTCCATAATAATGCTGGACCAAGGTTAAAATTCCTGATTTTGATAATTAAGGCAGTTATATAAGAGAAGGCCTTTGTGCTTAGGAAATACTGAAATATTTAGTGATAAAGGAACATGATACCTCCAATTTATCTCAAATAGTTTAGAAAATATTATTTATACATGTATGTAAAGAGAATGATAAAGGAAATGTAACTGATGAGTGTAGGTAAAGGCCATTCAGAAGTTCTCTGTATCAATGAAACTTTTTAAAAAATTATATAAAAATTAAAACTTGCCCTACCCTACCAAAAACAAAGGTAAAAGAGTTCCTTGATTATATAGCACACTCAGATAAGATAAAACACAACAGAAAACACAGGCAAAGGACTGCATTTTAGACTTCAAGGTACCATGTAGTTTGGACAAAAACTACCCGCATTTTTTATGTGCATGAATTTACACGAGTCTGACTCATTTAAGCATAGATCCAAATTTCAGTGTCATCACTTATTACAGGCTTACTTTAGGCAAGTTAATAAACCTCTCAGTGCCTAAATTTCCTAATTTTTGAAACCTAGACAATAATAGTTTCCAACTTTTAACATTTGTTTGACAATCTCAAAGGAAAACACATGTAAAGAACTCAGCACATTCAGAATATAAATGTTGTTCTTATTTTGTTTCTGTAGAAATAAACATCAAAAGAAAATTATTCTAGCTGGGCACAGTGGTGCATGCCTGTAATCCCAGCACTATGGGAGGCTGAGACAGGAGGATCACGAGTTCAAAGCCAGCCTCAGCAACGGTAAGGTGCTAAGTAACTTACGGAGACCCTGTCTCTAAATAAAATACAAAATAGGGCTAGGGATGTGGCTCAGTGGTTGAGTACCCTTGAGTTCAATCCCTGGTACCAAAAAAAAGAAAGAAAGAAAGTTATTCTCTATTTTTTTATTTTTGGTGCTGGGGACTAAATCCCATGCCCCAGGCAGGCTAAGCACATGTTCTACTACTGAGCCACACTCCCAGTTCATGAAAATTATTCTTTAGCCTAAAGAATAAGGAACTGAATGTCAAATCTCTTCTTATCAGTCTAAAGACAAAGAGTTAAAAAAAACCTCTGGGGCAAACAGGACCAGCCAGAGCACGTACACTAAAAATTAAAATGCATATAAAAACTAAATTTCCTCTTTACAACTAGATTCCGATGTTAAAATATTTTCAGTATAATGCATTAAAGGAATTTTATATTCTTTTAATTTATTATGTAATATATTAAACAACATATTAATTTTTAAATATCATTTTTATTTAATAAATTAATTCATTAAGGAACATGAATGCGCCTTTAGTTTTGTGTGGTTTACTCAAGTATATGTTCAATAAGTGAGGTTTAGATGTTTTTATGAGGTTTAGATGTTTTTATAAAGCATCCTTAACACCTTTTGGATTTCCATAAGAACAACCTGACCACATGAAACCTGCAAGCATTTGTAAGAGTCATAGTTAATGGGATTTAACTGAATAATTAAGGTTATGAAGATAAGAAATCATAACTTCTGTCATTTATCAGAATTTAAACACTCAAATACTTTCATAGGCCAAGCATCAGAATAAACCAAGTTATAAATCAATCAGGAAGAAGTGAGAACATTGACTAGACCTGATAAGCACTCTACCTAAAGACATTCAGATTCAAGTTTTTGTTTCATTTTTCAAACATTGGGCTGAGTTCAGCTCCGGGCAGGTATTTTGACCACTGAATTTCAGATGTGAAGCCTTTAGGGCATTTATAATATGTATGTGCCTGTGGTATTTTATGATAAAATGAAAAATTTCTAAGAATGAATACTCATGCATATCAAAAACATTAGATGTTTTAAATGACTTCCAAAAGGCAGTCATATCATTAAAGATATCTTAAGTTGGCTCCCTCTTTGTACTCTTAATTAAGATACACTTTAACATGTCACAATATCTAATCTCTTAAGGTTCCTAGCAACTCTGAGATTTTAAGATTCTATGACTGCTAGAATAAAACATCTTCATACTGGTAACATACTCATAAAATAATTTAATTATTATAAAAACAATGAAAATTATTGAATTAATTCACCACTAAAATGTTTCATCTAAATTTTTTCATGAAAAATTCATTTGCATTTGTTTTCATTATAATGCAATCTCCATCCTGCCTAATACCCATTAACCATGTTTTAAAAAATATTTAAGGACTGGGGATGTGGCTCAGCAACAGAGTGCTTGCCTCGCATGTATGAGGCACTGGGTTTGATCCTCAACACTACATAAAGTAAATAAACAAAGGTATTGTGTTCATCTACACATCTAAAAATAGAATAGACAGGGTCTCACTGAGTTGTTTAGCGCCTCACTATTGCTGAGGCTGGCTTTGAACTCCTGATTCTCCTGTCTCAGCCCTGCAAAGAGCTGGAATTACAGGCGTGCGCCAGCGCGCCCGGCTACCACCCCATCTTTTGTAAAGTGACTATTCAATGTCCCCAAAGCTCAAAGTAATCTCTTATTCCACTGGATTCCCTATCATTTGTATTACTGTTTCTCTATACTACCAAACTTTTATGTTTTAGCTTCTCCATTATATTTTAAATAATGAGAGAAATCATGTCCTATTTGTCTTTTATCCCTACTGAAAAGCATTTTGAACTTGCACAGAAGGTACTCTCAAAAAAAAAGAAACATCCTAGAGAAATTTTTTCCCCCAAGATAATAATGAAGACCTCAAGAGGAACACTTTCAGATTCTAAAGTGAACAGAATTCGTCCATGATTGATTGAAATTATCATACTCTTAAAAATTATCTACATGCCTAGCACATAAAAGCCCTGGGTTTGATAATTCCTAGCACAATAAATAAATAAAGATAGATAAAAAGAAAAACAAAACAAACTACAAAACCCTACTCTACATCAGAGAAGTTCTCACCATCAGTACTGATTATGTTAATTTTTAAGCAATAGTTTTCTCAGAAAATATTGCAATAACCATAATCTTTTGAGGAACTAAAATTTATAGCACATTATTTAAACAAAGCTTAGTTCTTAAACATTTTATTTGAGAGAAAAATAGGGTTTTGGCAAGTATTATTCATAATCAGGTCTTACCTGAGGATTCCAACCTGGATCTAATGTTTTAACTACCGCGATATATTCCTGCATTGCTTGATGGGGGCTGGAGTCGCTGAGTGCTTTCCATGCTTCCCTATGGTACAGAATATCCAAAATGGCTCATCATCCAATATGTGAATAAATAAAACAGCATATTTATTTTTATTATTAAAAATTTACATACACATTTCAAGGGTCTGGGAAATAGAGATAAAAAGCTATGCACAGAGGAGGAGCCCTCTCTTTTTGCATTTACATCGATCAACGGCAATACAAATCTTATCACTCCAACTAAGGAGACTTCTTGGAAATTTTTTTCCTAATTGCCTTCTCCCATGAAATTTTAATAAAACAAATGAACTACATACTTGTCGAATTTTCAAAGATCACAAACCACTAAGATTTTAATCACTTCCCCAAACACAATTTTCATTCCTATTGAGAACATATGGTCTACAGACCAACAGAAGTAGTTCCCATCTTGTGAATTAATATGCTTATGGCATTTGGTAGTATAGAAACTAATCATCACAAAAGAAACAATATTCCTTGGGAAAATGCATCTAGCTTCTTATTTAAGATTCAAGAAATCACCTTCTCCTTCTGTTTTCCATAAGCTACCAGTATCTGATGTTGAGGCCTTGGTTGGAGATTTCAAAAATGAAGAAAGGTGAAGCAAAATTACAAATACTAATGATAAGAAGGAAGGAATTTCTGATAGTATAAACGCCAAGAATAACATTTTAGTCCTGAGTCTCCTTTTGAGTCAACCCTTCCTTTTTTTAAGCAGGCTGCCAAGACAGTCCCTTTTCTTGGTTTGTCCCTCCAATTCTTCTACATCCAACCAAGATTTCTTAATTTTCCCGATCCTTTGAAAAACAACCCAGTCCCATAGTTCTGTCACTACCTTCCTGCTCCTATGATAAATACCTTTCTGAGGCTTTCTAAGTTTATTTTTACTCAATCTCTTGAGAGTTAATTGTTTACATTGAAACACTTTACCCCTAACCATATCAGCTATGTCAAACTCAGGAAATTTTTCATCAATACTATAATACAGAGAACAAATACTCAGACTTCCCTGATTGTCATAACAATGTCCTTTATTTCTTCTCCCAGACCAAGAGTCAATCAAGATTCACATATAGCAATGAATTTCATGTACTTGAACCTTTTTGTCTTTCATGATATTGACATTTTTTAAGAATCATTTTTCAAAAGTTAAAATCAATTAAAAATGTTTCAGAACCAATTTAAAAATTTTTAAAAACCAATTGTTTTGTAAAATGCCCCTCAGTTTGGATTTGTCTGATTGTTTCCTCACTTACATAATGTCCTTGACAAAAATGATTAATCATGATTAGAATCAGGTTTAGTATTTCAGCAAGAGCAATATATAGGTAACATGTCCTTTACAAAGTATTGCCCTTGGGGGAACATGATATTAGTCTATCCCATCACTTATAAGACTGATGAGTTGATGGGGCTGGGGTTGTGGCTCAGCGGCAGAGCGCTTGCCTAGCACATGTGAGGCACTGGGTTCGATCCTCAGCACCACATAAAAACAATAAATAAACAAAACAAAGATATTGTGTTCATCTATAACTAGAAAATATTTTTTTAAAAAAAGATTGATGAGTTGGTAATGGCAATATCCACAAGCTTTCTCTTTTATAATTAATAAGTACAAGTATACTCTTTCATAATTAATAAGTAAACTGTAGGTCAGGCTGTGTAAATATTGTTCTTCAATAGTTTTCCATATAATGTTTTAGCATTCAATGATTCTTACACGAAGTAATTATTAGGGTGGCTATAAAATATAAACAATTCCTAATTTCTAAAAACAATGGCAAAATAGGCAAAATTTAGGGGAAAATAATGACTACAAAATTTCACAAACAAAAACTCACAATACAGTTATATCATGTACTCTCTAGAACAGTAATAAAATGCCAGAGAACTGTTTGTCATCAGCAAAGAAAACTTGTACCAGAACGTAAATCAAAGTATTGGTTCCTTCATTGTAATTTCCTCCCCTGCCCCCCAAAAAAGTGATCTAAAATGTTCTACCAAAAAAAAAAAAGAAGTCTAATCTGAATAATATGGTTAGTGACACAGTGATTTATCTCAAGGTTCAAGCTCTATATTTCCTTACAGTTGGGTAACAAACAGTTGGTAGGCAACTTGTCTAGAGGACCACATCTTGTGCAAGACTGTTAGAATGTAGTCAGGCCGGGCGCGGTGGCACAAGCCTGTAATCCCGGCACTTAGGGAGGCTGAGACAGGAGAATCGCGAGTTCAAAGCCAGCTTCAGCAACAGTGAGGCTCTAAGCAACTCAGTGAGACCCTGTCTCTACATAAAACACGAAATAGGGCTGGGGATGTGGCTTAGTGGTCAAGTGCCCCTGAGTTCAAGCTCCAGTACCAAAAAAAAGAATATAAACTCAGAATTCATCTTTGAGCACTTCCTCTCTCTATAACTATATTCCACCTTTTTTTTTTTTCCCTAACTCTACCCTTTATGCTTCTAATTTTAGGGCTAATATTCCAAAGTCTTTCCTTCTATAACTAAGGTTCTCTAGTATATGCAACTTCTCTTTTGTCATTTAAACCAGGGAATTAAAAATAAGGCCTCATATAAGAGAACCACTGAATCATAAGTTAAAAAAAAAACTGGGGCAAGTATAATCTTTTAATCTTTATATAAAAATTATTATAAAAACCTTTTTCCTGTAGTATGGGTGGGACAAGGAAGAGAACAGTGCCGAGAGAGATAGGGAGACAAAACTGATACAAGGGAGAAGAGTTCAAAATGGGGATTGGTCCTATTCTTCTCCTCAAGGTCATCCCCTTGGCTTTCTCTCAAAGATGCCTCCAGAGGAGAGGAGTGGCGACCCCTTATGAGCTGTACAGTAGCAAAAAAAATCTTAAGCAAGAGCTCTGATAGATATTCTCATACATATGTTTCCTATGGACAGAATGCACATCTGTTGTGAACTACTTATATTCCAATGTCACTGCATAAGAATCCTTTAGAAGTCTTAGCTAAAAGCAGATTCTTTTAATCCCTCTCCCAATTGCCTGTCATTATCACAGTCTACAGTAGAGAGAGATTAATATAAAAATAATTCTCTAATCTGCTCACTACTTTCTAATGCCTAAACGCCTAATCATTTCCAACAGCTTCATTAAAGATTCCAAGAATTACTTACCATTTTTGCTTTCCTTCAAAATCAAAGAAGCTTGGTTTAGGAGTATTGCAATTTCCAACTTTGACCTAAATGAGATTTAAAAAAAAAAAAATTAAGAACTTATTTTTCAAAGAAATGTCTGAAAACTTTCTTTTCAAATTTATTGCTTATTTAATAACTATGGATTAGAAAATATGCACCTATATAGAATAACAAAATTTAACATTCTTTGCAAAAGCAAAGAAACAAAAAACCTCAACAAATCAAACTTAAAAATACAGGTAGCTGTGGCTTACTACCGAAAATTGTTATCCAATACTACAATACAAATAAATGTGAGTGATAAACAGTTGCATTCCTTAGTAGACCAACTATAAGGCAAATTATAAAATAAATTATATAGTCTTTCTTACCATTATAATAAAGAAGAATTTTTAACAATTAACAAACTTTAAAGTTCTTTTTTTCAAGAATCCATAATACTGCTTCTTTATGCTGATTCTCATAATGCTACTTGGATTTCACCTCTCCCAAATTCCAGGATAAAGTGTACTTTATTGCCTATTACGAAAAAGTACACTTTACCATAAAGTACGATAAAGTGTACTTTATCACCTATTATTAAAATCACCTATTACGAAATTCCTCAATATGAATTTAGATGCCAAAAGCCATATAAAAAATTTCAGGGGTTCTCAACAACAACAATATAAATTCTGTCTATTCCACAATAATCTTGTCTGTGGTCAATACTTATTTTTTTAAGTCCTCAAATGACATCTGTAGCTAAATTATGGATTATTTTCATTGTGAATATGCACAAATAAAATTCACACAAATGCAGAATTCACTATGCAGCCCATGACTGCCACTGTAGAATCTCCCTTCCTTACAAACTCTTAATAGCATTTTTTCTATATATCTCTTGTGGCATTTTGACATCTTCTACTGCATTAGAAAGTTCTGCATAAAGTCTTGTCTTTTTATTAGAACACAGCCTCTTAGAGACTATTCTTAACTCATCCATAGCACTTATCTACTTCTCAGGGACATTCCTGCTTGTTTTTTTGATACCGGGGATTGAACTCAGGGGTACTTGACCACTGAGCCATATCCCCAGTCCTATTTTGTGTTTTATTTAGAGACAGGGTCTCACTGAATTGCTTAGAGCATCGTCGTTGCTGAGGCTGGCTCTGAACTTGCGATTCTCCTGTTTCAGCCTCCCAAAGTGCTCGGATTACAGGCATGTGCCACTGCACCTGGCACATTCCTGCTCTTTCTATTACTCTTGCACACCTGTATTTTGCTAAAATTAAACTGATGTCTTTACCCAGCCATACTAATCTACTTGCTGCCTTAGAGATTTTTAGTTCTGTGTTTTGCTCATATTATTCCAATCATCTGAAATGCTTCTCTTCTTCCCTCAGTTTTTCAAAATGCTATACCTCCTCCCAGTCTTGCTCAAGGTTCAGATTCTAAGAACCCTTTCACTCTGCAATAATCTTATCCAGCTCTGAATTCATAAAAATTATCACCTCTCTCATTTCCTGAGCAATTAATCTCATGGCCCTCTGGCTGTTGTTAAAATGTACACTTCTATAGGAACCCCTCTGTTACGATGGGATAGAAGGAAGAAAAGGTGAGAAAGTGCTTACTTTCTTGAATAATCACCATAGACCAAACATTTGACTTATGTTATGGCAAGTGAGCCACACTGTAATCCTGCAAGGTATGATATTACAAACTCATTTTATAAATGAGGACAGAGAATCTCAGGAGGGTTGTCTCAGTTCCCATGTTAGCAAATACTGAATTAATAGTCAGGACTGGAATCCAGGCCTGTTGGGACTCCAAAGTCTAATATTCCTTCACTACATCATTTTGCCTTACGTGTTATAGAAACTAGGCTTCAGTTCTAATGTCTCTAAAATCAAATGAATTACTGGATTCCCAGAAATATAAGAAAATGATAATTATTAGTATTTTTGCATTTTGTCCAGATGTCATCCAGAAGCAGAAACCAATGCCAATACCTGTTCTTTATTTCTCCTACAGTATTAATCTCACCTAGACCCATGGTCATCCAACTGAAATAGCACATGTGGCCATGTAACTTCTGTCTAGGTTTTGGGGACTGGATGTGTATGAAAATTATAAAAATATCTTCCTTATAAAGAAAAGGGGGCTTGTCATCCCCTTTCCCTTTGACTTGGTTAGAACATGTATGTGGTGATGGTGAGGCTCTCTGGCCATAGAAGAAGAATCTAATTAAAGCCTTTTTTGGTCTTTTGATCCCTTTACACTCTCAATTAAGAACCCCAGTGAATTTTTGTTCATGTGGATTATATCTACTGATATTTACCATGTTAAAAGTTAAAATACTTAACATATATTAATTCATTTGAAAATAACAATAAACTTGCATATTAACAAAAAACATGTTTTATGAATAACTACATATTATTAAACTAAAAAATATTTAGTGAGAAAAACGGTACTGTTTTACATTTTGTAAATCTCTTTAAAGTCTGGCTTAGTTGTATTCTCATATTTACTTCTATATCCAAACTATTGCTATGTGTTGCTATAGTTGAAGTTTATAAAGAATATTCAGCTTCACATAGATATGTTTTTACAAAATTAACAAGTTATTTTGGTCACATTTTCAAGTACCTGTAGATATTGTTCTCTGATATTACATGAAAATTCAACAAGTGGTAATTCTTTTAAGGTTAGCTGCAATGTGGAATCCAAACTTATATCAATGCATTTTTTACACTCAATGAAAACCATTGGTCTGAAGTACACTTTCAACAGATCTTTTACCCACACGTGTTTTGTAACATTACCCCATGAAATGTTTAGAAAATATAGCTCACTGAGTAATGCAGATTTTCCAAATGTTGACATACTTCTCTATACATTAAAAGGTTCACATTCATTATTCTCATTGCTTATCAAAAAAAAATTTTTAAGTACTAGGATGCTGTCAAGCTCATGGTGGCAGAGATTTTCTAAACTTCTAATTTTCATAGAGGGCTTAAATGTTATCATTGGCAACAAATATTTTCAATTGTTTTCTTTAAAGGCAAGGGCTCATTTCTTTCATTTTCAAGAAACTATCTGCCAAATAACCAAATCTGAATACACATAGTTTATCTGTCAGTTGTTAAGTAAAAGTGATATTCCATGGAAAAGTGGGTAGTTTAGTTTGTAACTCAGAAATCACACAAGTGCTTTTCCTCAAAACAGCCAACATATTCTGATGCAGCAGAAGTGCCTTGGGTCCTCCCATTTCATTACAGACAATGTCAGAGACTTGTACTCAAGGGTTAATTTCTTTTTTAAAGACTAAAATTTTTTTTTAAGTTGTAGATGGACACAATATCTTTATTTATTTTTTTATATGGTGTTGAGGATCAAACCCAGTGCCTCACACATGCTAGACCAGTGCTCTACTACTAACCTACAACCCTAGTTCCTCAAGGGTTAATATTTAATAAAAACAAATAATATACTCTTGAGTACATGGTAGTTAAAAAATACATATGATAGGCTTGGGATACAGCTCAGTGGTACAGTGCTTGCCTTGTATGCATAAAGCCTTTGGTTTAATCCCCAGCACCACCAAAAAAAAAAAAAATTGACTATTGATAACAGTTTGCTGTCACTGCCTTGATTCATACTAAGGCATCAGTTGTTTTATTCAACATAACAGCATAGGAAAAATTCAAGAGTGTCTTAGTATTATTATGAAAATAATTTTGACCTTATAGATCCCCTGAGAGTGTCTTGGAAATTCACAGGGGTCCATGGACCACAATTTGAGAACTGCTACCTCAGGGGATGATTGAGCTGTAAGACAATAAGCAGAAGTCCCTGGATGATCTCATGAAACAAAGCCACCCTACCAACTCTGGATCACCTACCTCCAGATCATTATCTGAGATAAAATAAACGCTTAGCAATTGACCCTATATCCTAACTCACATGGAAACTTTTCTAATTCCCAAGTTCAAAGAATAGTTCTGGATCTAGAAGACTGGGAAAATATAACAGAAGTTTCTGAATCATTTATGAAGCAGGGGTATGCATCACTTTAACAGAGTATCTAAATTCTGTTCTCTAATATAAGTAGATAAGTATGGTAGGTGTGGGAGTAGGTAGGTAGGAAGAAAGGAGGAAAATAAATTCAGTGCCCTTGAAGCAGAATATTTCAACAGAGGTTGCCAATAGCAAATGCCAGGAAATCAAGTATGCCCAGGTTAAACGAGGATATGCAGAGCATCTTCAATTCTGCTAGTAGTGAAGGATCTTTGTTATGGTTTGAATGTGAGGTGTCCCCCAAAAGCTCACATGTGAGACAATACAAAGTTTGGAGGAGAAATAATGGGGCTATAACATTAACCTAATCAGTGAATTAATCCCCGATGGGATTAACTGAATGGTAACTGAAGACAAGTAGGGTGTGGCTGGAGGAAGTGGATCATAGAGGGCGTGGCTATGGGGTATACATTTGTATCTGACGAGATCTCTCTCTCTCATCTGCTTTCTGATTATCATGTGAGCTGTTTCTCTCTGCCACACTCTTCCACCAAGATGTCCTGCCTCACCTTGAGCTCCCAGGAATGAAACTGCTGTCTATGGATTGAGACCTCTGAAACTGTGAACACTTAAATAACACTTTCTCCCCTGAAATTGTTCCAGTCAGGTCTTTTAGTCACAGCAGTGAAACAGCTGACTAAAACAATCTTACAAAATGAGCCCCCGAAATTTGAAATTTTCATTGCCTTTCATTTCACAGGTATTGAGAGAGTGTAGGCTAATACACAGGGGAAACAAAAAACTGTTAACTGATTTGATATTTTTGAAATTTCACTAAAAAGATAACTTTGAAGCCATAGGCTTATCTGAGACTAAAAGAGCTATGATATTATGTTAGTTTAGATCTCTGCCTGAGAAAATAAGGTTCATCTCTTAGCTTATTTTTATCATCTTCCTGCCAACAACCTTACCTCATTTAGCCTACAAAATAGGTGCTAATCCAAGTAGAAAATGTCATTTTGTAAGAAATTTTGATCCATCTTTCGGGCACTGTTTCAGACTTTAAACTTCATTATTCTACGAAAGATGCTATTTTTTAACACTATCTCAGAATTCTGTTAGAAATAAAATTTAGGAGAGACTGATTAAAAATCTGTGGTCCAGTTTCAGATCTAAGCAAGCATAATCTTATTCTCTAATAATGAAGAATTTTATTTTCAAATACAAAATAACCTAAACCCTGTAAGATTAAGTTTTTGGAAGAATGAAGGGCAATCTTCCTTCAGAATATCTGGATGAACTTAATATAACAGAGACAAATGATGGCCAACTGACAGATGTCCATAGTTCACTTATGACTTGGAAATCAGTACTTAACAATGACAACACCAATATCAAGAAAGATATATCTAAAGGAAGAAAAAGATTGTTTTCTAGGGAATATGGAGAAAATTAGCTAACTAAAAATTAAAATGTTTTTAATAAAAATAAAATAGGCTATTATGCAGGACTTCATTTCATCCAGTGTTCCAAAGATCTAGAGTTTTCCTGAGGTGTTACTTCACTCTTATCAGTCATTTTTCACATGTTTAAATCTAGATTCCTCAAGTACTTTATAAGCTTCTTAGGGGCAAGTGTCATGACGCTTTTGCTTCTTTGCATTCTGTATAGACGTGACATAAAAGATGTTGAACAAGGCCTGGGGTTGTAGCCCAGTGACAGAGCACTTGCCTAGCTTGCCTAGCACATGTGAGGCACTGGGTTTGATCTTCAGCACTATATAAAAATAAGTAAATAAAATAAAGGTATTGTGTCCATCTACAACTAAAATACATATATACTAAAAAAAAAATGTAAAAAGCCTGGCATGGTGGTGCGTGCCTGTAATCCCAGCAGTTTAGGAGGCTTAGGCAGGAGCATTGTGAGTTCAAAACCAGCCTCAGCAATGGTGAAGCACTAAGTAACTTGGTGAGATCCTGTCTCTAAATAAAATACAAAAAGGGCTGGGGATGTGGCTCAGTGGTTGAGTACCCCTGAGTTCAGTCCCCGGCACCAAAAAAAGAAAAAGACAAGAAAAAGAGAGATGTTGAACAAACCTCTGTGTGGTGGTGCACACCTGTAATCCCAGCAGCTCAGGAGGCTGAGGCAGGAGGATCTCAAGTTCAAAGCCCGCCTCAGCAAATTACCAATGCCCTAACCAACTCAGCCAGACTGTCTCAAAATAAAAAATAGAAAGGGCTGAGGACACGGCTCAGTGGTAAGTGTCCCTGGGTTCTATCCCTGGTTTAAAAAAAAAATGTTGGACAAATACTTGTTGATTATGATAAGGTTATTATTTTTCCTTCTGGTACCCATTCAATGACTTCTTTGAATGATACATTAAATGTTTTTCTTTTTTGTTGCTGTTATACCAGCACTGAACCCAGGGGCACTTTACCATTGAGCTACATCCCTATCCTTTTTAAATTTTTATTTTGAGACAGAGTCTCCCTAAGTTGTTGAACACTGCGACCAGCACAGCCAAACTCTCAGTACCAGCAAGGGGCCATAGGGGATTAGAAAAGAAGACTCACATGCAGATATGAAGATAACAGCTAGGATCAGGTGGAGCACTCCTCCCTGACGGAGAAGCAGATCTAAAGAGTTACACCAGCAATCTTTATTTATATATGTCTCATTATCAGGTTAAAGACTATGCAAGCATTTATTCTTTATACTCAGGCAAGTTACAGAACTAGAAACATCTATGCAGCTTTTCCACAGTTGCAATGTGCAATGTCAGGAGCTTTGTGTAGGGCTCAAGAAGGCCCATTGTTTAAAGTTACTGTTAAGCGGGCAGGCTCAGGAGTGGCAGAGCTGGTGAAACACTGTGGTTGTCTAGCATGAGAATTCCTCTATCCCTGGGAGCTATGTGCCTGAGATCAAGGTGGAAGCTGATGAGGTTCTTGAGCAGAGGTTCCTCAGGCATTACCATAGCAGCTAGGCATCCTCTGCCCATTGCATAGAAACATTCCTGGGAAGCAGGTGCGCCACAGCCATGCAGTCATCAGAGACGCCCAATCTCAGTCACTCCTCTCCCATTCTCTATCATGGCTCTCTACAGCTGAAGTCCCCTTAACTGCTGAGGTTGGTCTCAAACTTACCATCCTGCTGCCTCAGTCTCTCAAGTTGCTGGTATTAGAGCCATGCACCACCATGTCTGGCTTAAATGTGTCTTATATGAGTAACTAACACATTTCCATATTTCCAGGTAAAGTTCAGAACCTTAGAGTCAGGAGCTATAATCTAGTTCTGACTGATGTGTCTATATGACTCTAGGCAACGAGCCTACTCTTCAGGTTTAGATCTCCTTTTTTGTAAATGAAGGGAATTATTTCATCTGATGTTTATAATTCTAAAATTTTTAAGATTTTCTCTAACAAAAACACATTCAGCCAAAACATAGTTCAAATTATATTTAAGGTTTAAAAAAATCACAAATGTAGTAATATTTTATTTTGTATTGCAGCACCCTATTACAATCCTATTATTCTTTTAGATCTCAAAATATTTTTAATAACACTACCATATTTACTTCAATATGGCCCTTTGGCAAGAGTAAACGAATGCTAAATCTTATTTTATCATCTTCATTTTGTAAAGGTTCTAAGGCTGGTAAAGTATAAGGTCACTAAGTAAGAGAAGACACAAAAACTGTCATTCGGTGTCCAGCTAAATAATTAGCCCTCCTAGCAGACAGATCTTTTCCATGTCCAGAATGATGCTAACCGACAGCAGTTAGTTAGGAGATATACACAAATACACACACACGCACACGCACGCAAACTTCATTTCGTCTAGCCATTAATCATACACGTTTGCTATCCGTTGTTGGAGGAACAAGACGACCCCGTGCCTCTGGCATCCACCCCTTCCCTACTTTACCTGCTTGTACCTGGCATACAGGTATAAGAGCTGCTCCCTGGTGGCCACCTGGATCAGGGTCTGGAGGTGCGCGGCAGCCTTCTCAAACAGCTCCGCCAGGTTCCTGGACGCCTGGGTCTCGGGGTTCTGGGGGGATTCCGCATCCCCAGAGTCGTCGCCTGAGCTCAGCTCTCCACCGCTGTCGCCCGTGGTGGCCCCCGCGGGCAGGAATGGTGTGGCCATGTCTCCTTGCTCTGTCCGTCCCTCTGTGTCTGGGCAATCCGGCCCAGATTCGGGGTAAGGCCGGCTCGCGGCCCTGACCCACCAGTCTGGGAGCGCAGCCGGGGCCCGACTCCGCCCCCGGCGTGCTCACTCCGCGCTCGCTCACCCAACTCGCCGCCTTGCCACCACCACTGCCTGGGCGTGCAGGGCCCGCTCCGATGCCCTCCGCTGCTCTCCCCAGCTGCCTCGTTCTCTTCCGGCTTCCCTCGATCCAACAGGGTGCTCGGGCTCACCCGAGGTCCCTCCAACGGCGCGGGGTTCCGGGGTCGGCTCCGTGGGCAGCCGGGCGGCGTGAGCGCGCCTGGGCTCGGGCTCGCGCTCGCGGTACGCGCCACAGCCGGCGCCGCGGCGGCCGTGCGCCTGCTCCGCGCTGGTAGGGGCGGGGCGGGCGGGCGCTCCCGCGGCGGACGCCCTCCGCCACCGGTCCTCTTGGGACCGCCAGCGGGACGCAGCTTGGAGAAGCTGCCCTGAGTGGTGAGAATGTCCGTTAGTCGTTTCGTTGAAATTAGTGGTCAACAGCTCCTGAACCCGCGGTCAGGAGAGGCCATCGGGAGTGGAGGACGGAGGCCGTCTGTTTGGTAGTGTAGCGATTTGAGCGGAGTCGCGGAAAACACGGAGCCGAGGATGAAGGTTCCGCCTGCTTTCGCCTACCCGGGATGAAGTGCCCCAGGCGCCCCCAGACAGGCGTGCGTGCGCGCGCGCATCCGAGCCTTGAAAGTTTGGCGCTCCCGGAAAAAGTGAATTTCCTGGTGGTGGGACTTTCACTGCCCTACGGTATGGCCGATGGGTCGAATTACGCCCCTCTGTGGCTTGCTTTCCACACTTGTGGACCACGCATCTCCCGGAGCTCTGAGAAGAGGATTTAACGAGGTCCCAACCTTCTCTAGCAGGATGCGCGGAGCTCGGCCTTCCCCTTGTGCTTTGCAGGCACTTTGGAGTGAAACCGAAAACGCACATTGTCGTTCCCTCCAAAGGAACTTGCAAAACTATATGTGTATTTTTTAAAGTAACATTTTTCAAAAGGTAAAGTGAGGTATTATGTCCCAGATGTTGTAAACACACATTTAGCCTTCAAAACACTGGAATAAGCACCTTAAGAATGGTACAAAAAAAGCGTTGTAAAGACCAATTGGGGTGTTAGACATAATGAACAGGATAAGGAACAGTAAAAAAAAGCCGGAAGGTGATTCAGCTTGGATCAGAATTCAACAGACCATCCTCTAGTGTGGAGAATGATTCCACTGTCAGTTCCCACTCTCAAGGGATGACTAATGACCAAATTCTTGAATTAAAATGTAGTAACAAAGCTGGGAGAGATAGCACATGCCTGTAATACTAGCTACTATGGAAGCTGAAGCAGGAGGATCCCAAGTTCAAGGCCAGCCTGGGCAATTTAGCAAGACTGTCTCAAAATAAACAAGACGGGCTGTGGCTCAGTGGTAGAACATCTCTGGGTTCAAGCCCCATTACTGGAGGGAAAATGATAACAATAATAACTGTTCGAGTATTTTACTGTTTAAGGGACTTAGTTAGCCCTTACTACATAAGGTAAGTACTGTTATTTCCATTTTACACATAGGAAATCAACACACAAGTTTAAGCAACTTGCCCAGTGGTTAAGCAACTTGCCCAAGGGTTCACAGATAATTAATGCAGAAATAAGGAAAAAGTCAAACCTATAAACCAAAGGTTAGCCTGCAATGTGGGGCTATAATAGACAATGAATAAGAAAAGTAGATATTGAAAGGGAGATGTATGGACTTTTATATCTCTCATTCAGAAGCTGCCCTGACACTCATAGCTAGGCCATGTTATTCTCCTACAAGATAGAAATAAACTCACAAAATACTGACCTCAGACGGGGTCCCTCTGAAGCCATGATAAACTGAAACAAAGCAAACCATTCCATCAAGTTTGTCTAAGCACAGATAAAAACAGAGTCAGTTTGCCAAATACAAATACCAACACTTTCTCCTGGCCAACATGAGTAACTACTACTTCTTTACAAATTACAGCTTTATTCTCATGCTAATCCTCTCCTTTCAGACAGGATTGAGATGCCCAGTCATAAAATGCTTTCCGACAACATCTGGTCTAGAACAAATCCCTCCTTCTTTTTTTTTTTTTTTTTTAAATATTTTGTTTTGTTGTAGATGAACATAATATCTTTATTTATTTTATGTGGTGCTGAGGATTGAACCCAGTGCCCCACGCATGCGAGGCAAGCGCTCAACTGCTGAGCCACAGCCTCAGCCCCAAATCCCTCCTTCTTTAGACCCTCCCTGAAATGGCCAATCAAAGCCCAAGTCCCATAATAAGTTGTTTCTTCACACACTCTTACCAAGACAGGCTTGGGCTCCCATGCTCTTATGTTCCTACTTGAGGCAACAGGTAATAATTCTGATTTGGTAAATAATAGACCTGGAGGTCTCTGGCTAAAAGGCCCTGACACTTGAAAATGATCTATTTCTTGAAGATTCAGTTAAAGCCCCCAAATGATCAGGATCTGGTGATTTTTTTTTTTAATTTTTTCTAGTTGTAGATGGACACAATGTCGTTATTTTATTACTTTTGTATGTGGTGCTGAGGATTGAACCCAGGGCCTCACGCATGCGAGGTAAGCACTCTGCCGCTGAGCTACAGCCCCAGCCCAGGATCTGGTGATTTTGAGAAGATAGATCTTGTGTTTCAATTCAGGCCTTTCTTGGGAGAGGCATATGCTTTTATGAATCCCAGGGAAAATCAGCCAAGATCAGGAAGCCTGAAAAAAACATTATAATTCTCCTGCTAGAATTAAAGCTTAACAGTCAACAGAGAGATCACTGATTCAAACAACAAGTAGAAAGCAGTAGCAGGAAACATTAACTCATGGAGTCTAAAGTGGACCAAAGAAAGAAGCAGGAGAGAAGTGATGGAGATCGTACAGGTCTAACTTGTGACGGCTGCCATATTGGACATGTGGGTTCATGGACCATCTAATGGTCCATCATTCTTGCAGATAAAATAAGTATTAATAAGGATATGCACAGTCCATTTAAAACAAAATTCTGTGAGTGATGTTCTAAGAAATTACAAGTTTTGGAAACAAAAATTAGTCCTTAAACTGGCCATTTCTTCAGGTGCTGTGCACTACTGTGAACCTTGCCAAGAGATCTGAATGTAGTTATTGGGCACTACCCCACAGTGTTCGCGGGAGTTTCCCAGTGTTCATATTCACTACAAGCTACAGCTCTGTCCAAGGAATTTGGCAGACGTGCAAAGAGAAATGGTTGTGAATGTTGTGAAATAATTTCAACATGACATCCTGAACTGATCTAAATTGTGAATGAGCAAAATTATTCTACCTATTTTAGTGATGCAACTGAAGTCAGGGCCACCAGACAAAATATTTTCGTTGTTACAAAAGTTAATTGGATTGGATTTAGCACAGTTCAAGTTTTGTGAAATACTGACATTCTTTATATTATGACCAAAATATGCATTAATTCATAAAAAGTATGTTAATAATATGTTTCAGACATGGTGCTAACCCTAAAGACAGAAAGATGAACAACATTATTCTTTCCCTTTTACTTCAGTTCAACCACATGGACTTCATGGTGGCTCTTCCACAAAACAAGCTAACATAACCCAGCACACTCATACTTTACTGCCTTTTCACTTGGAATGCCCTCTTTCTGGAACACTCTATCCCAAATATCCATACGGTTTGCCCTTGCCTCCTTCAGGTCTTCACTCAAATGTCACCTTAGTCAAAATCTTTTTGACCACCCTTCTGAAAATTGTAATCCTGCCTCCACCCACTCTCTATTCCGCTTCTCACCAACCAACATATGATGTATTTTATTCATTAATTACATCTAACCTACCTAAGCTCCATGAGGCCAGGGATTTTTTTAAAAAAATTATAGCTATATTTTCCACAGCTGACACATAGTTAATCTTTTTTGGAATCACTAAATGTAAACGTATGAAAGACATGGTCATTGTTCCTTAAGGATTTACAGATAATAAGTGAACAAGGGGGATGAGTCAGATGGGCAAAGGCACAGCCATGAAAAAATAGCAAGCAGTGCTACTTGTTTTCACTTAGTAAGATTCAGTGAGTAAACAGCAGAAATGATGTTAGCTATTTGTCCTCTCTTACCCAGCATACACTAAAATTCAGAACATATGTCATCCTGCTGCTAACACAAAAAAAACTTGCATACCATAGGCTGTGTTATTTTTTGCAGATATTTTAAAAAACAGAGTTGTTATAGGACAGTGGCTTATTTTTAGGTTACTAAATCAATTATCAGTATTCATTTAAGACATAATCTAGGAAATTATGGCCTTTAATCTAGCTCTTTAAGCACATTAGCAAGACTCTAGCATTATAGGAAGATAAGAAGGTAGAGATATTAGACTTATACTCTAATTTGCATAATCTTTTTATTTTTGGCCCTGGGAATTGAACCCAGAAGGGCTTTACTGCTAAGCCACATCCCCAACCCATTCTTTAATTTTTCATTTGAGACAGGATCTTGCTAAGTTGTTCAGAGTCTTCCCAAGTTGCTGAGGCTGTACTTTTCAATCCTTCTGTCTCAGCCTTGTGAATTGCTGGGATTATAGATGTGAGCCACCTCGCCTGGTTAATGTGGATAATCTTGAAGTTCATAGGACCCCGTTGAAATAAAATAATCTGCATATTTTATTTCATGCAAAAAATCACAATAGGACCTTGGAGTATACGAAATCTGTATCATGAGCAAAATTTAATGGAAAAGAAAGATTACATCTCAGCCAGGCGCAGTGGTGCACGCATATAATCCCAGCACTTTGGGAGGCTGAGACAGGAGGATTGCGAGTTCAAAGCCAGCCTCAGCAATGGTGAGGCTCTAAGCAACTCAGTGAGATCCTGTCTCTACATAAAACACAAAATAGGGCTGGGGATGTGACTCAGTGGTCAAGTACCCCTGAGTTCAATCCTCAGTAACAAAAAAAAAAAAAAAAAAGATTACATCTCAAGATCTGAAGAATAGCTATTTCCTGCTACAAATTAAGAAGGAAAAATTAAAAGGTCCTAATTTTGAGACCATCTTAGAGGCTGTTTGATGACAAAGGACAACTAAACTCAAAATGAGTGACAGAGACTTCTGGGGAGTGGGTTTGTGAATTTAGAAACTAACTTCACAGTAGACTCTTGTGTAATGTTGTTTATAATTACATGGATACAAATACAGAGGCAAATCGTGTCCCATAAAGCAAAGTAGGATTACATGGTAAAAGCCTATTGTATTCTTTGATATTAGTCCTAAAGAAGTTCCTGTTCTGCATAAATCGGGACACAGGGCATCATAGTAGCTGACTTCTGCTTACATTTGCAACATTTTTGTTGCTATTACTGTAGTGTTATTATAGTACTGACTATTAATAGAACTGAATATTAATAGTCCTCAATATTATTTTTAGTAAATATAAAATATTCTTAAATTTTATATTGTTATTTCAACTTGCTAAGAATTAGTAATGTTATTAAATGTTAATTCATCTTTTAGATAATGTAATACAGTAGAAAGTACACAAGGTAGGGAGTCTAATATCACCTTTGCCATCAAGTAACTGGATTTTAGATGAAGAACCAAGATGAATGCTCATGAAACATTTAGAAACTCAAATGAGAGTAAATTTAAGTGGTAAATCTTATGGTACAGTCTGAAGTCAAATAACGATAGGAGTTCTTTTTGCTGGACATCGTTCCCACAAAATTCCACTCTTGAGTCCCATTATTTTCCGGAAGAAGCTCCTTATGTGTTAAGTGGCTTGCTTTAGGCCTTCCATTGAAGTGAGTGACCAAGTGGATCTAACTGCCAACTCTCATAAGCAGTTTGGAACTTTCAGATCTAGTAACACATGCTCTGCTCAGGATTCATTAATTAAATGGAAAGGAAGCTATTAAACAATTGGAAGAAACTAATATTGAGCTATTTTTAGGCATTAGAAGTAAAAATCTTTAAAGTCTCCCCAAACCTGAAACTCAAAAACTTATCAAGTTTTCTTATCTATGTCATGTTAACAAGTTTCAGTTACTGCTTTGAAGAATGAGTCCAGAAAGTCCAAAAAACAATAAATACATTGTTATTTCATAAAATATGCTTTCTTTGTATGCAGAACAAGTCCTGTGAGTTTGAGTCCTTTTTTAGGATTGTTCAAAATTCCAGATATACATCATCTTGCAGGCATGAATGGAGTGCACATGTAATATACATATTGACCATATGATGGCGACATAGAGCTATATTTGTGTTTGGCCAGAGTAAAGGTCTAGTTGGATTATCTTTGTCCTTTAGATCCTTATGCTTAGGAAAAACACAGACCTTGCACTTCATATGGCACAGTGAATGGAACAATTGTTTATGTAACTACATCATTATTTAAAACAGCATCCAAATCCTAATTTTGTTGCTTCTTTACACCTATCACCCAAGGACCAAGTAAAGGAGAAAACAGCCTTTGTTAATATGTACATGGTTAAAAAAAATGTTCTGATAAGTTCGCTTATTGTTCTGAATGTCACAATAAGAAATAGAGGTCCTGGGGCTGGGATTGTAGCTCAGTAGTAGAGCGCTTGCCTTGCATGCATGAGGCCCTGGGTTCGATCCTCAGCACCACATACAAAGCAATAAAATACATTGTGTCCATCTACAACTAAAAAAAATTAAAAAAAAAAAAAAAAGAAATAGAGGTCCTAACCAGGCTTGGTGGCACATGCCTGTAATCCCAGCGGCTAGGGAGGCTGAGGCAAGAGGATCATGAATTCAAAACCAGCATCAGCAAAAGTGAGGCATTAAGCAACTCAATGAGACCCTGTCTCTAAGTAAAATACAAAATGTGTCTGGGGCTGTGGCTCAGTGGTTAAGTCTCCCTGGGATCAATCCCCGGTACCCAAAAGAAAAAATAAATAAATAGAGGTCCTATGTTGTAGACTGAGATCAATGGAGCTCTGAATCTGCATAACTACTTCCTGTTGATTGTTGTTTATTATTTTGCTTTTGTTTGGATTTCCTTAATTGTGAATTAAAATTTCTACCATTCTCAAATTCTTAGAGCTCACATTTTTCTCCCAAATATTTTGGGAAACTTTAAATTAAAAATTGACGTTCTTGGGGCTGGGGCTGGGGCTCAGTGGTAGAGTGCTTGCCTAGCATGTGTGAGGCACTGGGTTTGATCCTCAGCACCACATATAAACAATAAATGAATAAAATAAAGATCCATCAACAACTTAAAAAAAATTGACATTCTAAATTGCACAATAAAAGCTAATATTAGCTGGGCGTTGTGGTTCCTGCCTATAATCCCAACTATTTGGGAGACTGAGGCAGGAGGGTCTCAAGTTTGAGGCCAGCCTAGGCAACTTAGACTCTGTCTCAAAGTAAAACTTTAAGAAATTTGGGGCTGTAGCTCAGTGGCAGAGCACTTGCCCAGCACGTGCAAGGTTCTGAGCTCAATCCCCAGTACGACCCACACAGAAAGATAAAATGTTTAGCATTTGTATCTTGATGTATGTTTAGTAAGTTTAAATGACAGCAAATGAATATATACCAAATTAGAATTTTTATGTGCTAAATTTTTTTAAGTTTGCAAACATCAAAATGGCCCTTCTTTGTTGCTATTTGATGCCTACAGCTGAGCATCATCCTGAAGAAACCATGACTTTCATTAATTTTGTGGCATTTATGCTTGAAAATGTTGATCAGACATTACTAATCAAAAGCCAGGAATGCTTTTTATCATCAAGAAAACCTGGTCAGGCAGACAACAATCAGATGTAAACAGGTTCATTTATATTACTTAAAAATGAGAAATAACATTCAAATTGTTTTGAACAAAGTTCAAAATTTATTTTCAGAAATGCCTTATGTTAAAAATTAAATTACCTATTTATTTTTGTGGTTGACATCTGGTTATAAGTTTTTAACTTCCATCTTTTCAAACGTCAAATGACCATGTATACCTTTAGGCCATTATTTTGACTGTCGAATTAAACCTTTCCTCTCTTAACCCCCAGATGAGTAGAAAATAATAACATTTATTTGAGTGCCTCAAATGTGGCTCTGAAAAACAGCCCTGTAAAAACCTGAGAGAAAGAGATGCCATCACACATTTATACCCCCCCCACATAAACACGAGGCCAGTTACTTTAATTGGTCTAAATATTCATATTTTCACTTCTGAGTTTTTCTGATAATTTCTTTTTAAAATATTTTTTAGTTGTAGATGGACACAATGCCTTTATTTTGTTTGTTTGTTTGTTTATGTGGTGCTGGGGGTCGATCCCAGTGCCTCATGCAAGCTAGGCAATCGCTCTACTACTGAGCCACAACCCCAGCACGGGAATTTCCTTTTTACCAAGTGTGAATTATAAACATTTTCAAATGCACATAAAAGTTGGCAGAATTGTCAATTATCACCGAGATATCTACCTGCCAGATTCACTGGGTACTTACATTTTGCCATATTTTCTCTATGAATTAATCTCTTTTTTATTAACCATTTGAAAATAAATTGCAGGATCTTAATAGGTCAAGCCTGAATACTACAGCATGTCTTTTAAAAATAAAGAAATTACATTATAAAACCATAATGCATTATTATACCTATGAGAATTAATAAATATCACCAGTATGCAGTGCTCTCTATTCAAATTTCTCCAAGTTTTTCAAAAAAGCTTTTTAAAATATACATGCACGCATACATGTCTGCACTCAGATTATATAAGACTAAAACACATGGATGTGTAAACAGCATAAGTGTAAGTTAGCATGTAAAAGCCTGAAAGTTAGCATGTAGAGCTCAGGTTCTAACAGGCTTGGTCAAAATCAGATCACTTTGTAGGGAAGGTATAACAATCAGCAAAAGTTCATTGACAGTTGTTCACGAGCTCATGACCACTGCTGATTCTGTGGGTATTTGGAAGCATTAGAGGCACCAAGCTTGCATTTGGGCTTCATATAATTAAAAACATAACGTGGGAATAGAAGACTCCCCAAATTTCCTGTTAACTGACATTATTTAAATTATTCCAAGAACTAAAATTTGATATAAAATATCCAGCAGATAGAATGAAATATGGTTGTGACACTTTATCCTAAATATGTAGTTCATCCTTTTCTACTTTCAAAGCAGTAAAATAGCTTTTGTGTGCTAGTCATCTTACACGGCTCATAAAAGGACGTTATCAATCATAAACAAAGGCTGTGTTTTAACTGTTCTGGGCATATTGAGTGGTTAGGCTCCTTTGCTCCTAACAGGAAAGTCTGTTCGATGTTTGCTCCAGTGCAGGGTGCCGGGTGAATTGTTCATGAAGAAACGATGGGGGAAGGAGGAAGGAGAAAGGAAGAGAATTCCTGAGTGGGTCACAGGCCCACATGGTGGTTGGGGGACAGGACTGATGCACCCAAAAGAGGGGTGAATCATCATACAATGAGCACTAAAGGATGTGTTCGGAATTGTTACCGCTCCAGGAAATCAGGATGGAGGAAAATCAGCGTGAACGGGAGCAAGAAAAAATGCTTCCTGGAGATGGGAGCTGAGCCCCCAGGGATGGTCAGATTTGAACAGGAAGAAGGGAAAGGGAAGAGCTTTGCAGGTGAGTGACACACCATGAGAAATGCCATTCTGCCACACTTGCATGGCAGTGGTTTGGGGTAAGAGGAGTTGATCAGAAAGCAGGGAGGAGAAAGGAAAGATGAAGTGATAAGACACGCCAGTAAAGCTCAAGTCTCCCAGAATAAAGGTATGGCCTGTGCTTTCCTTTGTACTGACCTTGTCCAATAAAATTATTTTAGTAGTTATAGCAGTCATCATGAAGCCTAGAAATAGAAGAGTGAAGTGATAACAGGTGATTACATCATGCTTTTAAGGAATTGAGACGGGAAGATGGATAAACTCGACATTATTTAACTCAGTGGCTACCGTCTACTCAAGGGGCATTCAGTTGACTTGGTTTCCATTCTCTCTTTTTCCTTTATCCCTTGGTTCTTCAAAACATCCTTGGGACCCCCCCTTGCTGAATATTTACTATGTAAAATTATATTAACCTTTATCATGTTGAAGTATTTCGTAGTTACACAAAGTACCTATCACAACTGAGTAGTTAAATGGATTCTAGTAGTTTCCTACTAAAACCTTTATTCCCCATCTGGAGCTCAATCTCGGCCACCTTGACATATCTATCCTGGCAGTGTGCATGTATGTTAGTCAGCTTTCTAGAGGAACAATTTATTTTGGCTCATGGCTTCAGAGGTTTCAGTCTATGATCACTTGGTTCTATTGTTTCTGGGCCTGTGGTGAGGCAGTTTGTCATGGAGGAGGGGTGTGGCAGATCAAGCTGCTTACCTCATGGCAGCCAGAGCAGAGAGTAAGAGAAGGGACCAGGGACAAGATATAGTCCACAAGGGCCACTCCTTTCAACTAGGCCCTACTTCCTGCAGTTCCCACCACCTCCCAATAGTCCCTTCAGATTATGAATCCATCAATAGCTGTATCCACAGATGAGGTCAGAGCCCTCTTGATCCAGTCATTTCCCCAAAGCGCCACCTCTGAACATGGCCACACCTGCTTCCACAATCTCTAAGACAGGAATAAAGGAGAATGTAGCAAATTGTGCACTGGCTCTCAAACCTTTAACTCAAGAGTGACACAGGTCACTCACACACACGTTTCATGAGCCAAGGGAAGTCAACACGGTCATATTCAACTGTTTGTGGACGTCCCGAATGACATTCACACTATTTTACTCTTTTTGCATCCTTCTTCCCTATTATCGATAAAGCGTTCTTATTTAATGGAAAACTCCCAGGATAGGATCACTTGCTGGATGATAAGCAATGAGCTGCCCAATGCACATTATTACTTTGAAATTACTTATTAGTTTGAAAGGCAATTCCATGCAATACTTTATAGGACTAAAACACAACTTTTGTAAATATACCCCCAATTCAGAGACCCTTGTGTCCCTTCAAGGAAGATATGTTGAAATTCTAATCCCCAGTGCCTTAAAATGGGACCTTATTTTGAAACACAGTCATTGAAGATGTAATTAGTTAAGATGAGGTCAAATTGCATTATGGTTCCAACCCAATATGGCTGATGTCCTTATAAGAAAGTGGTCACATGAAAAGAGACATTCAGAAAACCATGTGACAATGAGGCAGAGATTGTAGTTGCTAAGCCAGGGGATGCTAAAGATTACTAGCAAACCACCAGTAGCTAGAAGAGGCAAGAAAGGATTCTTCTGGTTTCAGAGAGAGAACAGCCTACCAACACCTTGATTTTGGATTTTTAGCCTCCAGAACTATGAAGACAATCCATTTCTGTTGTTTTAAGCCACTCCATTTGTGGTACTTTGTTACAGCAGCCCTAGGAAATTGATACACTCCTTATGCTCATGTGTTTTGCTGCTTCTATCTGGTCCAATGTGATTGCTTATCCACAGAACATCCTTATTGTGAGACAGTAAAAATATCTCTTCCTGGGTAAAATCTCTAAATCCTCTTCAAAATATTAGCCTGGCTGATTGCTCTTGTCTTCCATAGTTCTTTTGTCTATCATAGAAGGTACAGGGATGAACAGGCAAAAATTCTAAAGAGACTGCCTCAAAGGTATGTTAGTTAAAAGGAATAAAATGAGTGATGTAAATGAGTAAGATAGAGAAAAACCACCTGGGACATTGAGACTCCATGGGGAAATAAGGAAAGGATGCCAAGAACACAAAAGAGCTTGACTGACAGCATGAGGGCTCTGGGAAAGGCTGCCCACCCTGGTAAGTAAGTATCCACCATTCCTGAGTTTCTTAGCAAACAGGCTTCCTCTGCACGCTTGCAAGACTATCTGTGAGGAAACTGGTTGCAGAGGAAATCATTAAAGACAGAGCCATAAATGGTCCAGAAGTTCCACTTGATTGACAGGAAGCTCTGAGAAGGGGTTGAGGGGGATTGTTCCACAAAGAATGAAGTCATGAGATAAAGGCTTAGAGAAATACATAAAAGCAAGCCTGCGTTCGAATATACTCTGAGAAAAAAGGAAAGAGAAATTAGGGGGCAGGGAGAAGGGAGAGAGATCTGTGTGTGCCTGTTATTTCTCTCATGGCCTTTGGTCACATCAATTAGATGATAAATTATGCATAACAATCTCCACTGGCATTCGAACACTTGCAGCGAGAAATGATGTATGTTCTAGTGACCCGTGCAAATTTGCTTGGGTTCAGAACAATCGTCTCAGTCTGTTGCTTAAATTGCTTTCTCTCTCTCTCTCTCATTTATTTAGCTAGCTATTTTTAGCATACTGAGTATTAAATGTAGGGGCTCTCTACCACTGAGCTATATTCCCAATCTTTTTTATTTTTTATTTTATTTTGAGACAGGGTCTCACTAAGTTGCTGAGACCTGCCTCAAATTTACTGTCCTCCTGCCTCAGCCTCCCCAGTCACTAGGATTACACAGGTCAGCTTTCAGTTGCTCTGTCTGTGCTTAGTAGCATTAGAGGGCTGGGCTTAGCTAGAGGAGAGGTGACTGAGTCAGCTTGTTCCTCCAAGTATAAAGCTTATCACCAAGTGCTTTAATTGTCTTTGTGGGAAAAGAAGTGAGTAGCAATGAGAGTGAGCTGGAGACAAAACAGATACATGGTGCCTCTCATGGATGAGAGAGAAGAGATGGGTTTGCTGGAGACAGGAGGGAGAAGCAGGGCCTGTGCTTGTACCTCACTCTCTGAGGGCAGCTGGGCAAGCTAGTCCCTCCTTGCAGGCCCCTGGGGTTCAGTTGAGCATACAGTGGAGAGAGTCATGTGGCTTCCCTACTAGCGACCACCAGAGGCTCTGAGCACCAGCAAATGGACCTCCAAAATATTTGGGCACAAAGAGCATTTGACAGTTAAAAAAAAAAAAAAAGGCACTTACATAATTACTGAATTTGTCAGGGTGTGTATTTATCTCATGGTTATTGAGTTAAGATTTGTCATCTTTCTCTCACCACTTGGACACCACAGGTGTCTAGCCCTAGATGTTAGAGGTGGAGGAAATCTGCAGCTCTGTCTAAAGGAGTGCTGAGGTCAAAGCCAGAGCAGATTCGTCCCCACAGGAAGGACAGAAGCTGAGGTGTGGAATCAAAATTGGGGAGGGGCACAAGCAGGAGGGAGGAGGGAGGCTGAGAATAACATAAGTAGAAAAGTGGGAGATGGTCTGGAGAAACTCTAGACTTTGCACAGATGCCTGCCACCAACCACCGGTGAGGGTAACCCAGGTTTATTTAAAGAGGTAGAGGTGAAGACCACAGCCGCTCAGCTCTTGCCCTTGGCAGGGTGGCTTGCCTCCCGGAAAACTTACATCCTAGCAAAGGGAAGACTGGATGCAGGACAAAGTCAGAGCCTGAGAGGAGCAAGAAACTTGTTCCTGCCTGAAGCTCACTTTCAGGGCCGGGGCCCAGGCAAAGGAAGCCCCTGTGCGCAAGGGCACTGCCTAGAGGTGACCTGAGAGAGGGCAGCAGCCACGGGTCTGAGGCACCATCCAAGGAATTTTATGACAGATTTCACTGGTGGGTGCTGGAACAGCAAATCATGGAGACACACCGCGGCCCTGGATGCAACCCGATAGCAGTCATGAGCCATCCTAGAAAATTTGTCTCATTTTGAGCCAATCATATTTTGCCATTATTAATTCATATCTAGCCTGTGCCTGGGGCTGGGGACCTAGGGAGAACTTCCTGTCACATAGGGGAGATGGATGAGCGCATGGAGCCACAGCTGACGCTCAGTGATGCTGATCTGACAACCTTAGCGGGGACAGACTAATTAGAATGTGCTAGAGCGACTCCAGGTGAGTTACCTAATGTAATCAGAAGTGATAAACTGCCACTGGGCAGAGGGCCCAAGAAAGCCTTCCTTGCAATTCTCAGTTCTGGGTTGATTAATTCAGTAACCAAACGTAATTCCAGATCTCTTCTACCAGTGACAGTTGTGAATGTGCTAGGCAACCTAGATGTCACCAAGTCCATTTCCCTTCTGAGGCCGCTTGCCTTTGCTATTCACCATGGAAACACTGTTGGCCTCTTTAATGCGCCTGTCACCTCTGGCTCTGAGACTGTGCTTGCTGCTCGGTCCTTGCTGCTTGCTCTCTTTCGTCCCAGTTGAGATGGCCACAGCAGACCTAGCCTGTCTCATCTCTGCTTTAAAACACCACTGACACAAAGCAGTTGCACATAACAGACATTTCGGGAAATGCTATGGCTAATGAGAACAGACAGAGCTATTATTGCCTGGGGCAGGAGATAATTTCAAATGTAACATCAGACGTCAGTGTTCCTAGAAATTCATGGGCCATTCCCTTCGGGAGGAATTTCTGTCTGTGTCCCATCTTAGCACCCCCAGGGCACTCCAAAGCCAGAGCTGCCTGAAAAGAAATCAAGAACTCTCCCATTTTTTTTCTATAGGGATGGAATTGCCATTTATTAAGTGCTAGGGTCTGAACTAACTGCTTATATTATCTCACTTAATCCTCTCTGTGTAATTGCCTGTGGCAGATATTTTTATTTTGCTGTTGAGGAAACTGAGTCTTGGAAATAGTAATGTGGCTAGGGGTACATGGTTGAGCTTGGGCCCTAGCTCCTTCTGCTCCAAGCCTGCACTCCTACTGCTACCCTTGGCGCCTCCCTGAATAGTCCGAGGCTTTTATTCCATAGATCAGCAGAATTCTAATCTATTACTTACCCTTATCTCAGCAAAGCTTTCTGTGGAGTCAGGTAAAAATTCCCCTAACATTTTCTCCCATGCAATTGAATCCTTTCTCCAAGAGCTCATTTGCAAAAACGGCCCTCCCTCCCCTGAGATAACTTTCATATCTGTTCTGATCTTCCTACTGAGTAGTCTCACCCACTCTCCTACACAACTTTCTGCTCTCTCTATTCCCTTGTTCCCCTTTATTCTGCTTTGTCAGCTCTTCTAAGGAAAGATCCTCACTTAATACCAGACACTAAGATCCACATGCCCCATCCATATGCCCACCCACCTCTTGAAGCAGGTGAATCAGGTCCCATCAATAAGGTAACAATAGGACACAGAGAACTGACAGGTGATTTCTTCCAATGGCCGGGAGAGGAGAGCCCCTCCCCAGCCCCAAGGTGTATTTTCTTCCTCTTATCTCTTTGGCCTTCTTGGAACTGGGCTTGGCACTGTGGTTTAGCCTCAGCCATCCTGCATCCTCATAATTCTTTTTTTTTTTTTTTGGTACCGGGAATTGAACTCAGGGGCACTTGACCATTGAGCCACATCCCCAGCCCTATTTTGTGTTTTGTTTAGAGACAGGGTCTTACTGAATTGCTTAGTGCCTCACCGTTGATGAAGCTGGCTTTGAACTCGCGATTCTCCTGTCTCAGACTCCCTAAGTGCTGGGATTGCAGGCGTGCGCCACTGTGCCTGGCTCATAATTCTTTTTTTTTTAAATAGCTTTATTTATGTATTTTTATGTGGTGCTGAGGATCGAACCCAGTGCTTTACCACTGAGCTACAGTCCCAGCTGCCGGCTCATTTTTTTTTTAATGTTTTTTTTTTAATTTTTTTAAATGATGTGCTATTATTTTTTTTATATCTTTATTTATTTTATGTGGTGCTGAGGATTGAACCCAGTGCCTCACGTATGCGAGGCAAGTGCTCAACCGCTGAGCCATAATCCTCCCCCTCATAATTCTTAATGATGTCCTTGCCCCTGGCTGGGATAACAGCCACAGATAAGAGGGCGTGGACATTCAAATGGAGCTACAATGTGAACACTTGGTTCTCCTCCTTGACCTTGCTCTGAGACACTGTAACAAGGCCAATCCCCAGTCCAGCAGAGGCCTTAACCAGAGGGCAGCGAGCACTAACAGCTCTGCCCCTAACTAGAGCACAGTACCCTCTCCAAGCACGGAGAGATTTTGAGTCATGAACCAAATGACAGATTTTTTTTGAGTACTTAATTGGTATGAGGCACCTTATCAGGGAAATTACAAAAAGGAGGAGAGAAAGATGTGCCTACACCAAGGGAACGTATAGGCTGTTCTCGGAGATAGGACGTAAAAGATAATTATCCAAGCCAGAGGATATGCCAAGTTGTAACTGTGCTGGGCAGACACAGAATCCAAGAGTTCAGAGGAGGGGACATCCCTGACCTGAGGAAGGAAGGCTCTAGCCTGCGTGGAGGCTGGCGTGCCTGTGACCTTCCTCAGTAGGCCAGGAGGGGGATGGGTGAGCAGACGTGAGGTGGAGAACGGCAGAACCAAAGGTGGGGGCCAGAATGTGAATGATGTGTTCAAGGGACAATGAGTCACTCACTTGGCTTTCTGTACTCTACAGCTACCACATAATAATAGGCGTATAACAGGTTAGTATTATTTTCTTTTTTTAAAGACTTCGAAAATAAAGCAAGAGACCCAAATTCTCAATTTAGGAAATAGACCTGTGATGTCAGTGACTTCAAGGAGGTGAGAATTCCTGAGCCCAAGGTGAACCTGAACCCCGACAAAATTCTCACCCTCATTTGTTGGGAATTCTGTCTATTGAGTGCTGTGCTTCAGGAGTCTGTCCTTTAGAAGATCTAAAAATAACTCAGTCAAATCTTCTCTGAATTACTAAGCATGGCATCAGCGATGATTTTGCCTTTGTCATAATTGATCACAAACTTTTCCACAGTCTGCAATAACTTTAACACCATCTGGAACCAGGAAAGGTCTTTATGAGGAAACTAATCCTGGTGACATTGATACACAAACGTCTTTGCCATTTCCCATCCACAGCTGCGGTGGTGTGTTTTAGGAGGCATTTCCTGAGGATTAGAGAGCTGCTCTGGGTGCAGCCTAGGCTTGCCGAACATATTCGTGGTGGCCAATTGACAGGTTGTCGGGCGAAGCCCCCCGCAGCCAGCACTGCGGCAGCCACCTCTAAGACAGAAGCAGGAAGATTTTTGCTTTTCTGATATTTTCTATTAAAGATGTACTAGTTATCTCAGTGCTTTCTATTGAAGAATACTAGCTGTCTCTCACTTAAAACTTACAGGAAGCTCTCCTTTTTCTTTGTTTTTTAAATTGCCTTTTAAAACTATTTTAAAATAATCTAGCTTTCCTAAATGGACCCTCTATTTCCAGAGTACTTAGGAAGGTAATCATTCCTCACTTCATAATTTTAGCAAAATAAAAGGCCAAACAAACATTATCAGAGTACTGAAAGAACGACCGACTACTTGAGACATTGTGTTCTCTTAGTCATAAGCACATACTAGGAAAAATTCAACTAAGCCTCACTTGGGTGTATTAAAATAGCCTTTTTCCCAGCTCAGAATCATATTTCAAAGGGTACCTAGGTGCAAAGCTAAGCCAAGTACAACCTAGCCACAAAAGAGTGCCAAGTCTAACACATTGGTTTCCATTTTGTTTTAGACAACAAAACACAGCGCGGATCTATGAACTTGCTCAGAACTAGTAGTGAGCAAACCTGGGCTGCAGGGAGCTGGGTAACCTTGAACTAGGCCTTCAGCTGTCAAGGCAACTTTATTTAAAAAATGAGAGGAAGGGGCTGGGATTGTAGCTCAGTGGTAGAGCGCTTGCCTCGCATGCGTGAGGCACTGGGTTCGGTCCTCAGCACCACATAAAAATAAATAAATGGAGATATTGTGTCCATCTACAACTAAAAAAATATTTAAAAAAAAAAAATGAGAGGAAAATACCCATTGTGCCTTGACACATAACGACCAAATTGAGGATGTCTGTAAAAGCACTTTGAAAGCTACAGGTTTTTCTTAGAACACTTTAAGGAAGCACAGAGGTGACTAATTGGGGAGGTGGGGTAAGAGATATGTACAAAGCTTCTTTTTAAAAATGTGACTGCAATATCTACCATTTTATGTGATTGAAATTCAACAATGAAATGATCATTAATTAATACCCTAGCAAAATACTGTTACACTCTATGCCTTCCAGAGGAACCATTTCTCTTTGTCCTTGTCATTTGGAATTCTCTCTGTTGAAGTAAAGTACTTACAAGACAAATCACCTGGAAGATAATGGGGTGAGATTTTTCTAAGAGTCTTCTGTCCAGAGACAAAAAGCTGTCTCGGCTCTGCTTCGAGTACAGTGTGCTAGTTGAGCATGGTGATTTATCTGACAGTATAATACGTTTTTCACACAAGGCAAGGAAACAGGGTGTTGCAGCAAGTCAGATGGGGGAGGCGTCGAGGAGGGCATATAGGAGAAGGAGAAAAGATTGAGAGGAGCAGACCAGGAGAAAAAGCATCAGGCAACCACGCGAGGTATCTTCAGAAATGTAGTCAGATCAACAAAGGTGTATGGTGGGTGGCAAGTCACCCACAGCCTGGGAAGGTGTCTGGCTTCAGCCTCACTTGAAGGACTGAGGGAGATTGACTCACCTCTCCCCACCCACTGATCCACTCTCTTTTGAAGGCTGATCGGTAAGAATGTCACAGAACTTTACTAAGAGGGCCATGATCTGTTAATCAAGAAAAGGAGGGAGCCCTTAACAACAATGGCAATGCCCCAAAGTCCCAAGGAGTGGCTTTGCTGTCTCAAGTGTGATGTGCCCAAAATACCCAATAGCTCACTGTCCCCACCTGGAGCTTATCCCCAAAGAGCTTGATTTCTAATTCATTTCCATCTGAGGCAAAATCATTGCAATAGTTGATTCTAACATGCTGCAATTTTGGCCCCAGTTTTGCTAAATGCAATATTATTTCTCAGGCACATTTCAAGGTTACTTGAATGCCTTCACCCAACTGCAGGAAACACCAGTGCTGACCCCTCTTTGCGGAACCTCCCAATGCCTCATCACCCAGTTGTGAATCCCAGTTGCTATAGTCCTAACAGGTGGAGAAACAAAGTAACCCCAGAAATTTCCTTCCAACTTCGAGTGGAGGAGGAAACGGGTGTGGTAGCAACGTGATCCAGGAGGGCAGTGTGTTATTCAAGTACCACTTTTCTCTCCCCATGGCCCTCTCTCATCTTTTGCAGGTGCATCTCTTATCCACCAGAAGTCCCCAGATCCTGGTTCTTATCATTACCAGTGACAGCTCTGAGACTGATTTTTCTCTGAAAAAGGTAGAGAAGGAAGTTTTTATTTGAGCAGAATTTTGCCTAGCAATGGACTGTGTGCCACTTGTGTCAGTGGATTCTCACAGGCATGAACAAGCCTGGATAAAGCTTGGTGGGAAGAAGGGAGTTAACTAATGATGTCTATTGAAGGTTTCAAAGCTGATGATGCTTATTGCTTCTCTGGATATAACCTGAGCACCACCAATTGCCATTTCCCCTCACATTTTTTAATTGGTGCATTATAGTTGTACATATTGATGGAATTTATTGTTACATATTTGTACATTCACACAATGTAACAATATAATTTGGCTAATATCACTCCCCAGCACTTCACCCCTCCCTCTCTGCCTGCCACTCTTGGATCCCTTTCCTCTACAGATGTCCTTTTGATTTTTAGGAAACCCACTCCCATCTTTCTTTTCCTTTTTCCTCTCTAGCTCCCGCATGAGGGAAAATATATGACTCCTTGACCTTCTGAATTTGACTTATTTCACTTAACATGATAGTCTCTAGTTACATCCATCTTCCTGCCAATGACATAATTTCATTTTTTTTTTCTTTTTTTCTTTTTTGGTACTGGGGATTGAACTCAGGGCACTCGACCACTGAGCCACATCCCCAGCCCTATTTTGTGTTTTATGTAGAGACAGGGTCTCACTGAGTTGCTTAGCGCCTCGCCATTGCTGAGGCTAGCTTTGAACTCGCGATTCTCCTATCTCAGCCTCCCTAAGTGCTGGGATTACAGGTGTGCACCACCGCGCCCGGCTCATAATTTCATTTTTCTTTATGGCTGAATAGAACTCCGCTGTCACATTTTCTTTATCCATTCATTCGTTGATGGACGCCTAGGCTGGTTCCACAGTTTGGCTATTACGAATGGTGCTGCTACGTGGAAATGCATGTATCATTTAAGGATAAATACCGAGATGTGGTATTCAAATGAGTTTCTTAAACTAATTCCTTTCTCTCCTCAGTCAGCTAAACAAGACTACAGTGGCAGTTCCACAGGAAAATATCAAAGAGATACGGCTTTTATGATCAAATACAATAAAAGTATTATTTCCCTGATTTATTTGATAGATATTTATTGACTACTATGGGAGAATAACGAAGTATAGGTATGTATCTCTCATCCCTAGGAACTTATAATCTAATTGTGAGGAAAAGTACACAATAATTGCAATGTAAATATGTATCTTGTAGAAAATTGGAGGAACACAAAAAAGTATCAAAAAATTGTTCACTTTTCATAGGGCTCCTCAAAGTATTTTTATTCATATTTAGGTGTTTTAAAAAATAAAACTGGTATACTATGTACAAAATTTTATATTCTTCTTCTACTTAATCTCACTTACCATGAGAATTGGGAAAGGAAGGCTTAACTTTCCTTCTGACTATTTCACATACATGAAAAATAAAAGATTAGTATTATGCAGATAAGGGTGCTTACAAATTAAGGGGGGAAATGGAACACTTCAATCAAGATGAGGAAGAAAGCATGAACAGAGAAGTTGCCAAAAGAGAAATACAGGTGACCAATAAGCACATCTAAAACTTACTAGAATTCCAAGAAATGCAAAATAATGAATGAGATCTCACTTTCACTTATCAGATTGATAAACTTTTATATTAGTCAGAAAAATGGGCACGTTTTTATGCTACTAAAGGAATATAAAGTGGCCGTGTTTCTCAGATGAGACATCAGACAACATGATCAAAAGCCTTTATTAGAAGAGTCATAGCTTTCTCTACTGGGATTTTTATCCTTAAGAGATATGCAGAATAGGGGCTGGGGTTATGGCTCAGTGGTAGAGTGCTTGCCTAGCACGCGTGAGGCACTGGGTTCGATCCTCAGCACCACATAAAAACAAAATAAAGATATTCTGTCCACCTACAACTAAAAAATAAATATAAAAAAAAGAGATATGCAGAATAAATTATAATAGGTAAAGACTGGAAACAGTTTACATGTTAAATGCTATGGCCTTCATTAAAGTATTGCATATTCATCAGTAAAATGTATACAAAGATTAAACATCATATTTTCATAAAAAAGAAATTTCACAATGTTCACACCATATCGTTGAATGAAAAAAAAAAGCTGATTATAAAACTGGAGAGTAGGAGTTCAGTTTTCTTCAAAACATATGCATATATTTACATATTTAAGGACTGTTATATATCAAATAAATACAATGGATATTTCTGTTCTTTTCTAAAAGGTCTACATTTTATATTGTGTTCATGCATCAAGGTTGTAATTAGGAATAAAAGCAACTAAGTCTGTTTTTTTAAAAAGAGAGACATGAAGGTCAAATACTCTAAAAGACTTTGTGATTTAAACCTTTAGACAAGTGATATTTTGATAACCCAATCTTGCTCAACTGACCAGGCATCATAATACCCTGTCTCACATAGCAAGGATGAAAATAATAAGCTGCCATTTATTGAGTGCTTACTCTGTGCCAGGTACAGAGGAAGAATCTGAGACAGGAAGTGGCCACCTAGCTAGTAGGTAGTGGGATTGGCATTTGAACCCTGGCAGCCTGGCTCCGAGGCCCACACTCCTCACCTCTACATGTATGCATTTGCTTTCTCCTTTGCAAGGAGAACTGGGAGGGCAGATCCAATCTGCAAACTCAGTAAAACCTGATTTGATGGGTAAAGAAGGGGATATGAGTCTTGCTAAATAGAAGATGGTGGAATTCAATTTGAGTTATATTGAATTTTGCTCTCAGGACTGTTGCAGACACCCACCTCTGACTTTCCAAGTGTATACAGCTAGTAACAGAGCTGAGTGCAAACCCAAGAGCTTGCCCTAATGTTTACATGCTTCTGCAGCCACCATGTGCCCAAGTCCTGTTTCTTGAGCACATTGGGAGGGAAAGGAGATGTTTGCAGTAGGATTCAGTCTGGTCATCTGGTGTTCCTGTCACCAACTGGCAGGCACCTTTCTCAGCCACCTTGTTCTCCTAGAGCCCTCAGGTACCCTCTGCATCTCTACACATTCAGGGTACATTTGCATCTCACTTTGCCAACTCCTAACTCCAATTTTCCTCCCATCAGATATGTCACGTTAGTATTAGAAGTCTGGCCCACATCTCCGCATCTCAGAAATTGATTGCATTGTCTGGCGAGGCGTGGGAAATTCACTCTTGAGGATCAGGGTCACTGTAAGCAAATATTAATGTTTAAAATCAGAAGCTAAAGAATCACATATTTTCAAAGGAGGAAGTCTTAATGGTTTTTCTGGATGCACAAATGATAGCTGGTGTGAAGCTTTTAAAGTGCTTTCCTGCTAACTCCAAAGGCCTGAGGTTTGTTTTCTTTGAGGTTTCTTAATGGAATCTAAACACTTCATTGTGTTCACCAGAGCAGTGAATTGAATATCAAGTGGGAGGCCTTAAAAGGGAAGTCAGTGAGTTGCAGCACCATTTGAGTGAAATATGTTATTGTTTCCTGTTTTTCTCTGTAATATGGAAATGTGCTTATGAGAGATGAGCATGACCTCTTTAGATTGTTCCTTTTTTCTGCAGGCCTCCCTAGCCGGGTGGTCGCCCACCACCGCCTACCAGGTGTCATACCCAAATTGCCACTTGGGGGCAGTCTAATGCCTCCATCCCATCCCAAGTCATCTTCCCTCTTGCCTTTCCTTCACAGGATTCTTAAGTTGTTGACCTGGTTTCTGGTCCCTTGTAACAATAGAATGTTCATTACCAATCGCAGCAGTTTCTTAAGAAGAAAACCAAGGCCCACATGTTTAACGTGTTGAAAATAATCCACTGCATTCACACAGTCTTCAAGGGACACTACCCCTCTGAAGGAGGTGGGCAGGGCAGGCAGGCTGAACACCTTTTCATAGAACAGCCGCCTTGGCTTGGAAAGGTGAAATCCAACTTGAAGCCTCAAATGATTCTGAAATGGCAGGTCCGTTGCTCCTTTGGCCAGCGCACTTTTCTCTAACCATCCTGAAACCGGATCCAGCCTTTATTCTGAAGGAAGATCATCTTCTAACGAAGACATCAAAATGACAAATAGCAATAAAAATAATTCAATAGAAAAAGGAAATCACATTTCTTTTCCTCTTTCTTCTCATAAAATGGTTTCACTCTCAAGGAAGAAAGAATCCTAATCCCCTTTCAAAGTTTAATGTAAATTTATTTAAACATGGGAATAAACAGTTGCTGAGATCCCTTCTCCACCCTTCCGCTAGAAAATTTAATTAATGGGCAAACAGCCTGATTGTGGATTTTTCTGATACAATGGCATTAATGAGTAAGATCCATCTTTGCACATAGCTCTTTGGCACATCCCTCTGGCTGCATTACAGAAACAGAACAGAGTTGTAAGCTTCCTGGAAAGTAATGATTTGGCAAGAATCTACCCTCAGATGAATCCACATAGAAGAAGTACTCAGGTGGCCCTCACTGGTGCCAGGGCACAGGATGGATGGCAGAGGGTGTGTGTTGAAGGCGTGTGTCATGGGTGAGTTCCTGAGCTGGGGAGGGAGGTCCTGGGAATGCAGATCATGAGAACAAGGTGTTCAGAGTACACACGCCATTCCTGCTTCCTCTGTTCCTATCGTCCACTCATTAGTCATCAAGTGAGCACTGACTCTCTGCCACATGCTCAACACGGAGCAGATTTTGTGGAAGAGATAAACTTTCTAAATGATTTTTTAACAAAGATTTGTGCCTCGCTCATACATTGCTGGTGGTACTGCAAATTGGTACAACCATCTGGAAAGCAGTATGGAGATTCCTTAGGAAATTTGGAATGGAACCACCATTTGACCCAGCCATCCCACTCCTTGATCTATACCCAAAGGACTTACAAACAGCATACTACAGTGACGCAGCCACTTCAATGTTTATAGCAGCTCAATTCACAATAGTTAAACTGTAGAACCAACCTAGATGCTCTTCAATACATGAATGGATAAAGAAACTGTGATGACTAAAAATAGATGAATGGATAAAGAAACTGTGGTACATATACACAATGGAATATTACTCAGCAATAAAAGGGAATAAAATTATGGCATTTGCAGATAAATGGAGTTGGAGACTATCTTGCTAAGCGAAGTAAGCCAATCCCAAAAGAACAAATGCCTAATGTTCTCTCTGATAAGTGGATCCTGGTCCATAATGGGGGTGGGACACGGGAAGAATGGAGGAAGTTTGGTCAAATGGGAGGGAGGGGAAAGGGGACATGGGGACAGTAAAGATGGTGGAATAAGATGGACATCACAGCCCTAGCTTCATGTATGACTACACATATGATGTGATTCTACATCATGTACAACCAGGGATATGAAAAGTTGTGCTGCATCTGTGTACAATGAATCAAAATGCATTCTGCTATCATGTATACCTAAGTAGAATAAATAAATAAATAAAAATTAAGAAATAAAATAAACTCACCTAGAGATCTCATCAATCATCAAGTTTTGTCAGTCTACCTAGAGATTTTATATGTTAAACTCATTCATTATTAAAAAAAGAAAAAAAGAAAAAACGGTTTGTGCCTTGGAAAAGCCTACATTTCAAATAAAGAAGTTGTTTTTTAAAGAGATTAACAAATGCTTACTGAGCTTCTACTCTGTGAGATGGGAATGTTTGACAAGTTTCAAGGCTCCAGATTGAAATATGGATACATTGCAGTGTGGATAAGTAGTTTTAGATTCCAATTCATTGACAGTATGGTCAAGGTTATACAGAAGTACAGAAGAGATAAGGTGCTGGCGGGTGTAGGATTGGGTGGGGGTTGATTTTAGTACTGCTCCCAAGATCATACTAAAAGTTTAAATCCACTGCAGAATAATTTAAGGAATTTTCAGGAAATTTTTCCAGGAATTTTTTTTTTTTTTTTTAAGGATAGAGCAGATGGGTAAACCCCCACCTCAGTCTTTTGGCCAGTTAGGCATTTGCCCCTTTTCAATTCTACAACACGCTCTGAGAAGATGCCCCACTAACTGCACGTCAATGTCTCTATGATGATACAGGTCAAATAGGAGCCTCAGTCATGGTCTGTGCTGGGTGATCTGCTTCACAGAAATGTCCTCAGCACCACGGTTGTGGATTCTGTGTTCCCATCCATTCCTTGGGAATGGCAAGAACATCTCCTCTGTGGGCATTTTAAAGGGTCCTAGGATTTCCATCTCAAATGAAAATGTCTTCAGGGGAGCTGACGACTGTGCCTGGGATCTTACCTGCTGCACACAACACCAGCACACTGGCCTGTTACCACAGACAGCAGCCATTGTTCAGTCTGTCTGCAGCCTCCTGTTCCTCTGGGCGTGGTCCTTTGGGTGCTGCTCCAGTGAGTGTCTTGGCTGCTTCTATCCATCATTTCTTCAGGCATGAATTTTATCCTGTGATGCAGATCCAGATCTCACTTTCATGCAGCGATTACGGCAGGAGACCAGAGCAGCCACAGCAGTGACTGAAGGAGGAAAGAGCAAGGCTACCCCACACCATCAGCACTGTGTGTCAGCTTTACATGCAAACCCAGACCTACGTGTCCATGCAACCTGACTCACAGACCTTCAAAATGGCACGATGCAAGATCAAAGTATGCACAGAGTGCAGAACACGCCTTGACTTCCCCCCACCTGCCCCTAATCTTGATTTTTTTTAAAAATATTTTTTAGTTATACATAGACACAGTGTCTTGATTTTGTTTATTTTTATGTGGTGCTGAGCATCCAACCCAGTGCCTCACACATGCGAGACAAGCGCTCTACCACTGAGCCACAACCTCAGCCCCCTAATCTTGATTTTAACCAATTCATTTATCCTCTTTGGATCTTATTTTTCTTATTTGAAAAAAAAGGGGGGAGGAGGAGAGGACCAGTGACTTTAAATGTCCTGTTCAGCTCTAACTTTTCATGATTCCATACATGTAAAAGTCAGAGAGAAATATGTCAGGCTGGAGCTTTTCAGTGTCCCTGCCCTGTCGTTGAACCAAGAGAATCAGTATTAATAATTTTCAGACATTTAGTATAGGGGCAGCATAACAATTAATGATTGGTTACACAGAGAAACTCTGGACTCTGAATCAAATACGGTGAGTTTTAAGCCACCTGCTGTGGTGTGGATCTTGATTGTCTCCCAAAGGCCCATGTGCTAAAGGAGTGGTCCCCAGCCATGGCACTCTTGGGAGGTAGTGGAACCTTTAGGAGGTGAGGCCTGGTGAAAAGAAGTTAGGTCACGGGAGCATGCCCTTGAAGGGGACTTGGGAATCTGGACCCTTCTGTCTCTCTCTTTGCTTCCAGGCAACCGGGAACGGAACAGCTTTCTCTGCCACATGCTCCCACCATGATGTACTACCTCGTCATAGACCCAAAGGCCACCAGGTCATATAACCATGGACTGACCAAGAGAAGGGGAATCATTTAGAAATAGGACAAAATTTTCTTTTTGAAACCTGTGAAGTTAGGATTTTTGCCTTTGTAATTCATAAGAATGTTAATATTAAATCTGATGCTGGGAGCCAAAACAACCTTTCCTATTTTCAAGTTGATGATCAAATGAATGGATTATCATAGAGATTTTTGTCACAGTAAAAATTCTGACTCATAGCACCAAAGAGGCATTGTACCTACACAAGTGGAAAAATTGTGATTTGGGAGATGAGTTCAAATCTTGATTCCATTCCTGCTAGCCGTGTGACTTTGTGCAAGCTACTGAACTTTTCAGAGGCTGATATTTCACCAGTAAATGAGAATAAACAATATTTCACAGGATTGTAGCTTAAGATTTAGAGAAACAGAGTTGAGGATTTGTTAAGCTCTTGACACATTGTAGAAACACAATAAATACTAGCTTATCTCAGTAGCTTTTCTAAAATAGTTTGGTGGGGGGATCTGATAAATCTTGAGTTCCAGCTTCATACTAGAAATTTCCATGACTTTATCACTTAATTTATGAAGCAGTTGCTGTTATCTAAATTTAACCTAAATTCACTTTTCCCCAATGTAAAAAGAACTTAATAATATCTTTCCTACCTAGCCCAGAGAATTCTTATGAGGATTAAAAGAATTTAATGTGAAAGGACTTTGCAAATTGCCCATTTTCTATAAACGTGAACATAATAGCTATTGTTTTATGAAATACTCTTTATGTTGTACAGTGAAAAGAATGTTCAATCACCCCCACATGCATTTATTCAGATCCTACTATTTGGCTATGTATTCAGAAAATGGTCTCTGTGTTCAGAGGCTTTATAAACAGGGACACCAAAATAACACCCAGGAAGCTAATGGGAATAGTTAAAAAGAGCTGAGCTGCCACTGTAGTAGAAAGGAGTTAAAATGATCTGGCTTAAAGGGTAGATTTAAGATGAAGAGCTTGAGAGAAGGGAGCCATTTTATATAAGGAAAATAAAATGAAAATAGGAACAGAGGCAGGAAAAAAAATATTTCAGAATCTGTAAAGAAGTTAGATTCTGGGGCTGGGGCTGTAGCTCAGTGGTAGAGCGCTTGCCTGGCATGCGTGAGGCACTGGGTTCGATCCTCAGCACCACATATAAATAATAAATGAATAAAATAAAGATCCATCAACAACTAAAAAAATATTAAAAAAAATAAAATAAAAAAAAAAGAAATTAGAGTCTTGCCTTTGCAAATTTACAGGAGCAGTAACTATTGGATCATTCATGCAGCAAATATTCACAAAGCACCTCCTTTGTGCCAGGCACTCTTCTAGGTGCTGAGGACACATTGGTGACACATTAAAAGGTTGAGGAGTTTATTTCTAGTGGGTGAAAGTACCAATCAGTACAATAAATCAATAAATTACCTGGAATGTTAGGAGGCAATAAGGGCTATGGAAAGATAGCCGAGCAGGGCGGGGTGGTGAGGAGAGGCTGGAGTTGGGCAGCAGCAGGCAGAACAGAATGTGGCCTCAGCTGGGGTGACATCCAGAGGGTAACAGCTGTGCAAAGGCACGAAGGAGGTGAAGGTGCGAGTCAGGCAGATGTAGAGAAAGAGCTTCAGGCACAAGGAACAGCTAGACAGGTGGTTCTCTAAGTGGGGCTCCCGCCTAGACCACGTATTAACCTCAGTGAGCAATGCTTTAGAAATGCACCTTTTCAGGTCCCATTTATAACTGAGAGGCCTAGCAAGCCCCCTTGGGAGATTTGGATGTTCCCTAAAATTGGAGAGCCTCAGGGCTACAGCAAAGGTCTACTGGTTTGTGTGAAGCTTTTGTGTAAGAAGCCAGCACTGTGACTACAGCACAGTGAGCCCCAGGGAGGTAAAGTCTCTCCCCAGGCTCTAGCTGGAATGCTCTCCAGCTAGATTTTGCATTTTGATCTGAAGTTCTACCTATGTTGTAATTTAAGGAGGCTCTTGCCCAAGGCTGGGGGTGGGGAATAGATGGTAGCATTACTAGCCCTCCTTAGGGTACATGACAAGAAGCTCCAATCATAGAGTTGGAGAAAGTGTATGTTACAGGGGAGCCAAACACCTCACTATAATTAACTGTTTTATCAGCTGCTTTGAAAACCTATCATTGGGAATTTCCAAAAGAAAAAGACTTGGGTTTCCCAGCTGAGACTGTTTGGAACCTGGTCGCTGTGGTTTCCATAAGCTAAACTATCATTAAACGTTTCTACCACTGAAGGAGGTCATTAGTGGTGCAAGCCCATTGGCTTTAAATTTCTATTTATTTTGGTGGTGAATCTCTACATAGATTTGTGTCCCTAAGGCAGAAAAGAAGATAATGGCATTTATGGACCTTAAAAATGTATTTTTTTGTTCTTGAAAACTTAGAGTAAGTAGAACTTCAACAAGTGGTGGAAGATATTGAGCCAGAACAATGACTCCTTTCTTTATTTCTCAGTTATTAAAGATGACTAAGGACTGTCCAAGAGAGAAGTCCTTCTTTCAGTCACTCACCTGGCCACATTGCAATGTTCAGCTCTGTGGAGACACTTGCGCCCGAGGAGGTCGGGAAGGCCTGTGAGGGCAGTCATGTGGGGCCAGCACTGGGTTCAGAGAGCCACGCCTTTAAGGTGGATGTCAGCTTGCTGTGGGGTCAGGTCCTCTGGTTTTCAATAGGGGCCAAATTGAAGAGGATTCTAGCAAGTCTGTGCTAACTGCTGCTACCCCTAGTTTGATACCTTATCTTTTTGACATTTTCTTCCAACTTGGTTCTCAGATATGCCCTAGATTTTATACTTGGGATTCTAATGTAAGCAGGTACACAGAACTTGGACTGCCTCAACCCTTCCTTGGTTTCAAACTAGATTCCAGTGTCCAGCCCCAGCTTTTCCCAGCGCTAATCTTGGCCTATCCCTGACTTTATCTGCACAGTGTCCCTGAGAGCCCCTCACCCTGACTCACTTCAGCCTCAGACGTTTCCCTGCATGTACTCCATGAGCAGCAACTCTGGCTGAGCTGTCTACTCATCTTCTCAAGGTCAGTCTTTGAACCACTTCGAGTGTGCAAAATGGTGTTTGACAACACAAGCCCCTCCAATCTTTGCAATATGCCTTGCAATCCTATTTCAGGGATCAGAAACCAAAACCATTGCAGCCACTGAACAGTCTCCCTCTTACTCATGGAAGCATTGAGAAAGCCTTGCGGGGCCACGTCCCTCCAGGAAGCCTCTTGCTGCCACCATCAGTAATGAATCACAGAGGCCAGCGCCAGAGATGTGACATTTTCAGACTATGCACATATGACTTAAGACACAGACTGATGATGGAGGGAGAAAGAAAGAGACCTGTCCAGGACAAAGGACAACCCCTGTCCCTCCTGAAACTGGTGACAACAAAATATTTCCTTTACATTATTTACATGTAGCAGTGGAGGGGACAACTCATCCAGCCTCCTGACATAGTCACAAGCTCTGTGACCCATTTAGATACCTCCCACCAAAAAAGGCAGCACTTTTTTCGAGTTTCACCTGCATCCAAAAACCTCCCTGAGTTACCTTTTTAAAATGAGATCATTCCATGTAAAGTGGTCACAACAATGCCTAGCATACATTAAGCACTGAATGTATGCTAGCTTTAATTATTATTTTTGTCTCTGGTCTGTGATGAGGCCAGTGCCATTTGTTTCTTCAGGTGCTAATGTCTTAATAACACCTTCTACCTGGCCATCCACTGTCACCACCAGGTCTCAACAAAAAACAAACCACAACAAAAACCCCAAATAAGCATTCTAATCAAATATGCCACAATGTGCTGTTTCAGTTGCTTTTAAAAAATTAACTCAAAATGAAACTACTCAGGGGTGGGGAAATTAATTTTAAATCATAAATGCTAACCAAATATAATGTGGGGACTTTGTTTGGGTCCTGATTCAAACAAACCAACCATAAGAAGACATTTCGGAGACAATCAGGGAAACTTAATTACAGACTGGGTATTCAATGGTACCAAAATACTGTTGTTAATTTTGTTAGGTGGGATAATGGCATTGTGGTTATGATTTTTTTTAAGTCAGTATTTTGAGACTTCAGAGATGAAATAATATGTTTTCTGGAATTTGCTTTAAAGTATCTCGGCAAATAAAAAACAGAAAAGGGGACAACAGATCAAGTCAATGACACAAAAACTTGTTAATTATTGAATATGGGTGATTGGCATATGGCAGTTTATTATTTTCTCTACTTT
>CM053410.1:78961798-79024827 GCA_028644305.1 Xerus rutilus | reverse complement strand
TTTTTTAAGTCAGTATTTTGAGACTTCAGAGATGAAATAATATGTTTTCTGGAATTTGCTTTAAAGTATCTCGGCAAATAAAAAACAGAAAAGGGGACAACAGATCAAGTCAATGACACAAAAACTTGTTAATTATTGAATATGGGTGATTGGCATATGGCAGTTTATTATTTTCTCTACTTTGCTAATTGGCCTTCTTGCCAAGAATAAAAATAAAAAAGGTGTTGCTACCTGGTTTTTGATGATGGAAACCCAACACTGTGAGGCCATGAGCAAGGGACTGAGCAGCTGATAGCAAAGGATGACGCCTGGACCAGAAGCAAAAGTACTAGGGTCACAGGTGGATTCCTGGGGTGTGGGTGAGAAGCAGACCAGTTCTGAGGAAAGGACTGGGAAAGAGGCAAGAGGTCCTGACTGCAGGAAAACACTGCTGTTGCAGGTGGCATCCAGGCCATTGTGCCCCCAGGAATATGCCAGCCTCTTTCAAGCAGCATGGGACTGGTCCTTTGCTAGTCTTTCCTCTGGAAGCAGAAAACATGTAAGCATGAAAAAGAAAAAAAAATTACTGTTTCCTCTAGAGTCCACATGCCCTAAAATGAGATTCTCTTAGCAATGCTTTTCTGAATTGGCCTGGTGTGACCAACTGTAGGAGGCTTGGGTCAGCCTGCCTCTGCTCCAAGAATATTTCCCCTCTGTCTATCTAAAATTCTGTCTGAAATGGGAGAGCTCTTTCTTTTCCTCTTTAGTGTTTGGTGTACAGTGTTAAAATTCTTAGGCTTTGACTGCTCTTCTTTCACTCTGAGTGGAAAGGGGTAAGACCACATTCTTCTCTCTCTTGCTGGGGAAAATCAGAGACAGCACAGGGAGGATGAAGACAAACTTATAAATTACCTATTTTACAATGTGGCTGGACACAAGCACCTACTGGACAAATGAAAGTGGCTGGAGGGTGTAGCCAGGCCTCCTCTCAGCCATCACTCCAATGGAGGCTGGAGGAGATGACATGATAGGGCTACAGTTCATTCATGACTCAGGCATCCAAGATGGCTATTTTCTCTTATGCCCTACTCAGAAAAAATGTCAGATGCTTACCATGATCATAGCAAATGAGATCACCTTAGATCACCTCGGCCTCAGTTCCTGAATTTCTGAACTGTATTAGGAGAGGTGGGAAAAGAGAGACCATACTTCTACATTTACCTCTTCCCATTCTGGGTTTTTAAAGAATTAATAAACTAGTTATTGCATCCAGTACCCTGGAAAAAGACACCTTTATATGTAGCAGGAATGATGCCATTCTCTTTGTACGTTTTCCTCAGGTATCTTTTCCATTAATGACCTGATTTTTGAGAAGCATAAAGGAATTCAGTTTCCTTTCTGTTTCAGTCCATTATATTATTTTCTTATTCAATCCTATTTTTAAAGAAAAGCTAGGTTGTAATCCCACTAGCAGTTCAATAGAGCAGTGTTCCAAGTGGGTTGTAGTGAAATAATGTTAATCTTTTACATGGAACAAGGGGAGATGTATTCTCTCTTTGTCGATCTTCCACTGACTACAAATAATGGGAATCTTGCATGAACACTGGACTCATGTGGATAGTGAGAAAGCACTGAAAGAATAGGAGCTCACCCAGAGTTGGTAGTTCCCCTTTTGTTGGATAATATGCTCTCCTCCTCTCCTCCTCCTTCTCCTCCTCCTCCTCCTTCTTCTTCTAGTACTGAGGATTGAACTCAGGGGCACTCGACCACTGAGCCACATCCCCAGCCCTATTTTGTGTTCTATTTAGAGACAGGGTCTCACTGAGTTGCTTAGCACCTTGCCATTGCTGAGGCTGGCTTTGAACTCGCGATTCTCCTGTCTCAGCCTCCCAAAGTGCTGGGATTACAGGTGTGCAGCACTGTGCCCTGCTTGCTCTCTCTTTTCTTTGGGCAACTCATTTCCCCTTGCCTACTCAGGTCCCTGTGAAGCTGTCAATTACAGTATCTCATCCCTCTCCTGGCTCCACTGGGGAATATTTTGACCCAGTGATCAAACTTATCATTCTGACCATTGTCATCTGTTCTGAGGTAGGCAAATGACCCAAGTAGGCCAATTAGACACTCAGAACCTAGGACTGCACAATCCAACAGAGCTAGTTTTCTCTGCGGCTTTGTCTCACTGGCCCAGCTCCCTGCTGTAATGACTCCTGGCCGGCTCCTAGGTACGTTCACACTCTTGATGCCCAGCCAGGGATCCCTGCCTGGATTTTATGCTGACTGGAACATGGTCAGGGTTCCAGGAAAATGGAACCTCCTGAGGTCTGTCAAAGGCAGACCTCACACAATGGTTTTGGACCTGCTGAGGTTGGGATGAACCAAGATATATATATATATCTGCCTCCCACCTCCCATGATCAGAAACAGAATTTTCAGCCCCACCTTCCACCTCCTTTTCTAAGGAGAAGAAGGAGCAGATTGAATTGATATTAATCATGCCTACATGATGAAGTCTCCATGCAAATGCCTGAAGTATGGGGTTTGAAGAGCTTCTAGGATGGCAGTCAAGAATGCATCCACATGCTGGAAGGGTGGCATAACCCCAGATTCCACAGGGGCAGAGGCTCCTATGCCCTGGATCCTTCCAGACCTCACTCTAGGTATTTCTTCATGAAGCTATACATTAGTATCTTTTAATATATCCTTTCTAACAAACCAGTAATCTAATAAATAAGCCATCTCCCTGAGTTATGTGAACTTTTGGAGCACATGATCAATCTGAAGAAAGAGCCAGGGGAACCTCTGATTTGTAGCCAAGTTAGACAGAAGTTGTGGGTGGCTAGGGACCCTCTATTTGCAATTGACAGCTGAAGCGGTCTTGTCAGACCAAGCCATTCACTTGTGAGATATGATACTAACTCCAGGCAGATAGTGTCAGCTTGAATGAAATTATGGGATGCTGAGAAATGGGGTCTGCTTAGTGTGGGGGAAAATAATCCCACACATCTGGCTTCAGAAGTGTTCCTCTGTGGCCAGGCGCGGTGGTGCACGCCTGTAATCCCAGCACTTTGGGAGGCCGAGACAGGAGAATTGAGAGTTCAAAACCAGCCTCAGCAGTGACGAGGTGCTAAGCAACTCAGTAAGACCCTGTCTCTACATAAGACACAAAATAGGGCTGAGGATGTGGCTCAGTGGTCGAGTGCCCCTGAGTTCAACTCCCAGTACCAAAAAAACCCCCAAAAAACAAAAAAAGGAGTGTTCTTCTGTGTTGAGTGTGAGTGGAGAAAAAAGCAGTTTGATTCTCCTGCCCAAGTCCTCCAAGAAACTCCCTAGCACAGAAGGAAGATTTGGGGCTAGAGGCCTGAGCTCTGCGCTGAGACCTAAAGATTCTTGAGATAAAGGGACATGAGTTGACTTCAGCAGATCCCAAAAGACCAGCATTACCCTTTGCCCAGACTGAGAGATGCTTGCGTACCCCAGGGAGGAGCTATGTGAGAGAGGCAAAGGACAACCTGAAGTCACTTCTATATTTTGCTTAGGCTGTCACAACTTTTAAGTACCTCTCTTGAGGCCTACAGTGTTTATCTCAACTGTTTCTATGTGAAGGCTTTAGAAAACTACCGCTTCACCCACAACAACACATCCAGAGGTGGAGGCGGGGCACTTTGGGCTAGCATGTAATTGGTGTTAGAACTAAGACAGACCAAGAAGCGGGGATCCCAGGTGGGCTGAGAGTTTCGTGCCTTTCACATTGACTTAGAGCTGGTGGGAGGTGGCAGTGGGGAAAGGTGTTAATTTTTCAGGAAGACACAGTCTACTGGAGTGAGACCAATTTACATTTTACCAGTTCACGGGAGTAAGGCCAATTTACACTTTAGCCAGTTCTATGTAGAAGTGTGGGTTGAATTTACCTGGCACTATATTTGTACTTTATTCTGGAAACTACTCTTTAGAAATTGGCATCTAAGCCCAGGTGTGGTGGTGCGTACCTGTAATCCCAACAGCTTTAGAGGCTGAGGAAGGAGGATTGCAAGTTCCAAGCCAGCCTCAGCAACTTAATAAGGCCCTAAGCAACTTAGTAAGACCCTGTCTCTAAATAAAATATTTTAAAAAGGCTGAGGATGTGGCTCAGTGGTTAAGAGCCCCTGGGTTCAATCCCTGGTAACAAAAGAAGAAGAAGAAAAGAAAGAAAGATATTGACACCTAAGGCAAGAGTCCAGCCTGCCTCCTGATCCGTTTCTGCATCTGTGGGATTCCTTCTATGCACCCTGTGTGCTTTCTCAACCTGTAAATAGGTCATGCTATCTCTCGCCAGAAGGCAATGGAATGTATTAATAACAGAATTCTGCAGATAAAGCCTAATCTGCAATTGTCACTGTTACCCTCGGTATGTTTGGAGCCAGCCTGCCCAATGACCTGTCACATCACTGGGTCCTGCCAATAGTTGTATTGTCTCACTTAGACCCTTCTGGATTTTGAATCCTGTAATGCTAATGAAAGCCTTACCCAATTTATGACATCCCACTATAAAAATGTTGGCATGCACGGCCCTTTCTTATCCTCTTGGCTGGTGATAAAATAGTCTGCAGTGCTAGTTGGAAATGATTTTGACTCAAGGGATTTCTTAGCCAGAGGTAAATTAGTCCTTTATATCTATGCTGGCGGCCAGCTGAATTTTATACATTTAAACGTTCTCCTGTCAAAGAAAATAAACCAGATATAAAGTGTGACCTTTGGCCAAGGCATTCTAGGGAGACAGAATGCTATCTGAGTTGGATTACTTAATATAAAAATAAAATCATATTCTTTTACTTGTGTTTTGCTTTAAGCCACCTTTTTTTTTAAAATTTTTTTTTAGTTGTTGATAGATCTTTATTTGTTTATTATTTATATGTGGTGCTGAGGATCGAACCCAGTGCCTCACACATGCTAGGCAAGTGCTCTACCACTGAGCTACAGCCTCAGCCCTTTAAGCCACCTTTTTGACACACAATGCCAGGAACATTTCAGAGGCCAAATGGTAGCATTTGTACTCTCTGAAATGGAACAACTATGAACAATCAGCAGGTAAATACCATTTGAAGGGATTCTTACATGAAAAAGCAACAATCCCTCCCCTCCTCTCAGTTTTAGGCTCTGTCTTCTGAACATACCAGATGAGGCAAATTAGGATAAAATCAAAAAAGAGCCATATTCATTTAAGATGTGCAGATAGAACTGGCCAAGAAGTAGCTCCTCCATGCACAGTGTAGGGGTGACTGCCTTCGTTTGTCCAGGACTATCTTGGTTTCAGCACTGGAAGTCCCACATCCAGGAAACCCTCCACCCTAGGCAAATGGGAACATTTGGTCACCTTCAAGTGGGCCAAGTCACAGATCTCTGGCCATGGCCAAAATAAATAGACCTTCCAGGTATTATCATGGTTGATATACTTTACTTATATCAACCTTCCTTTACTCCATTTACTCCATTTCCTTGTGTTAGTAAAGGAAGGGTTAAAATCCCAACCTCCCACTCAGAATTGTTGTAAGAAACTGCTTCAATTCATCACTAGGCAATTTGCAAATGTGAGATGCTATAAAATTCTAAATAATAGCTTGGAAGTGATTTTAATGGAGCTAGTAGACCTAACCTGGCTGATGCCAAGGTCTTGCTCCGTGAGAGCTTTCCCTGTGAATAAAGCTAGCCCATTGTGAGCAATTTTACATTTCTTTCACTCCTGCTAATGCTAGGCCACCTCTCAGGACAATACAGGGCAACCTTGGCTCCGATTTTGTTTAACCCAGCTGGATGCAGCCAAATTATGGTCTTCTTTTTAGGTGGAGCATATTTTTGTGGGCTATGGGAGACCTGTAATTCTTTTTTTTTTTTCCTCATGCAAAACCATTTATAGCCTTGGGTGATGTAAAATCCACAGGGTGCCTACAACGGTGTCAAGCAGCCAAAGGGCTTCCCACATGATCCATCTGGGACACAGTGGAGCCAGGGCTGTGCCCGAGTCTCTGTCCACCCACTCTCAACTCCGCCTGCCCCCACCCCAAGCAGGGCTGCAGCCTACAGAGCCTTTTACTTCTCTTCCCCCGTTTGTGGTTCTGAGGGCTCAATTACCAGCCAGGTTTTCTTTTCATCGGGAGAGCTATTGTTTGATGCTGTGCATTCATCCATCCATAAGCACCTCAGATCTGTCTGACTTGCTGGCTGCAGAACCATGGCAACAGCATAGTTCTGTGCTAGAGTCCCAGATTAGGAGGCAAAAAACCTCATTTTTAGGCCCAGCTCTGTTATGGCCTTGCTGAGGTATTTTGGGAAAATCACCCAACCTCACGGGGCTTCTGTTCCTCATCTATCAAATGAAAGGTTTGCATTAAATGAGCTTGAAAGCACCTTTAGCCTCTAAAATGCTACTATTCAATACAAGAGTGCTCAGCAGTAGGGGAGAGAGAACAGGGAGGAGATGCAGAGAAAACCTAACCAATAAGGTGGAAGCTGGGCTCTGACAGGAGAGGCAGACAGGGTGAGATCCTCAAGCGCCTGGTCGATGACCAACCCACTACACAATAGAAAGAATATGGGAGAAAGGTTACCGTGATGTTCACAATGATAATATTAAAAAGTTGTTGCTAAGGAAGCAACTCTAAAACCCTTTCCATTGAAATGCACTTACACATAGCTCATTTTCTCAAAAAAAAGCAAAGCAAAATAACTGCACTTCTGTAACTGTCAGTGGGAGACCCTGGATTTAGCACACAGGTCTGCAAATGCAGGTTCATGGAAATTACTGCACCATGGCCTGGCGATGATTCAAGGAAGTAAAAATCATCACTGTTGCCTGGACTGGCCTTACTCTGAACTCTGTAGGCCTGGTCCTTTGTTCTTTATTTTAGGGATCCAGGAATTTTATTTTACCAGCACTTGATAATTCCTAGGATAATAAAGGATCTTATTAACTGAAGCAGGCTCCAGAGGAAGATTATTTACCACCAGGACTCTTTAGTTCTTGCTGTTATCAGTGAGTCTCAGTTATTGCTATTCCCTTTACCCTAATTAACTTTTCTGGTATAGTCCACAAAGGAAAATAACAATATATAGTCTATTCTAGATTCTTTTATCCTAGGATCCCCAAAGGGTATGCACAATAGTAATAAAGACCTGAGAGCTACTTTTGCCACTTAAAAATTCATGTTGACAGCTACAAATTTCCCTGAGTCTGTTCCATCTCTGAACCTCTGAATGTAGCTGTCTTCATATTCCTACACTTGAGCAGGTCCATTAAATGATACCTCTCCAGGAATTGACTCAGATCTAATCTGTTTACTGTTTCATCACACTGCTGGCTACCTTTACAGTCCCGGCCCTCAAACCCCTTCAGATACTTGCCCTTCATAGCTTGCATGTGAGCTCTACAATTTCTAAAACTTCTTTTCCTATTTAAAGAATATTTTAATTCACATATAATTATTGTACATATTTATGGGACACAGGGTGATGTTTCAATACACTTATACAAGGTGTAAAGATCAGATCAGAGAGATTGGTGTGACTATCACTTCAGATATTTATCATTTCACTTTTAAAATTTGTATTATTGGCCGGGCATGGTGGTGTATGCCTGTAATCCCAGCGGCTCGGGAGGCTAAGGCAGGAGGATCACGACTTCAAAGCCAGCCTCAGCAACTTAGTGAGGCACTAAACAACTTAGCAAGACCCTGTCTGTAAATAAAATACAAAAAAGAGCTGGGGATGTTGTTCAGTGGTTAAGTGCTCCTGAGTTCAATCCCCAGTACAACAAAAAAAATTTATTATGAAAAAATCCTAGAGAAGTAGAGAGCATAGTATAATAAACCCCCATGTACCTATCACTGAGTTTCCATGTTACCAATTTATTAGACACACAACTATATCTGAAGCTCAGATTATTCTAAGCATTCGTGTCCTCTATACAATGACATTAGTTTTAATAATATTACAAAATAAAAAAGTAGTAATAATAATTACAAAAGAAATGCAGAAATTGAACTGGGGGCCGTGGTGCACACCTGTAATCCAAGTGGTTCAGAAGGCTGAGACAGGAGGGTTGCAAGTTCAAAGCCAGTCTCAGCAACTGAGCAAGGGCCTTAGCAACTTGGTGAGGACCTAAGCAACTTTGTGAGATCCTATCTCAAAATTAAAAAATTAAAAAAGAATTGGGGGGGCTGGGATTGTAGCTCAGCGGTAGAGCGCTTGCTTCGCATGCGTGAGGCCCTGGGTTCGATCCTCAGCACCACATACAAAGCAATAAAATAAAGACATTGTGTCTACCTACAACTTAAAAAAAAAAAATTAAAAAAAGAATTGGGGATGTGGTTCAGTGGTTAAGTGTCCCTGGGTTCCATCCTTGGTACAAAACAAAACAGAAAGAAAGAAATGCAGGAAGTGAAATTTTTCTTTGTTGAACTTCATAGACATAAACATGCCAGTAAAAATATAAAATAAAATGAGGCCAGCACAGTGACATGCATCTATAGTCCCTGCTACACAGGGGGCTGAGGCAGGAGGATCTCTTGAATCCAGGGGGTTCGAAGTCAGCCTGGGCAACATAGTGAGACCCCCATCTCATAAATCAATGAATAAATCCAAAGTCATAGTACCAAAATAGGATATGGTATAAGTGTTCACATCTACCTAGTAATTTGAACTTTGATCTTTCAATATGTAATACTATTTTATGCATACAATTGCTTAGTAACTAATACATGGATATTAATAAAACTGAAATGTTTACAAAAGGCTCAATTGAGGCAATTACTAAATCATAACACAAATCTCATTGTTCATTACCTTGATTCATTTTTCAGTTTTAAAATAATTATTAATCAAGAATGGAAAATAAAGTTGTTTTAAAAATATTCAAAATCAGTTACATGTTTCACATATGAACTAAAATTTTTACTTGTTGACAATAGTATCACCCCTTGCAGTTCATTCTGATTCATTGTTTTTCAATTTTAAGCACAACTAAACACCCCAAGACATCACACAGAATGACAGAATCAAAGAAACTGAAGTTCTCTTTCTTTGACTTTTACAATATTATGAATATTATAAGAGTAATAGTAATATTCTATATTATAGAATATAAGCTTAGATGATTCCCAACTGGTATAAACGTTTGTTAATGTTTTAAAATTTTCTACTGACAATGCACCCTTTTATTGCCTGCACCTAAGGTGGTCTTCTCTTGCTACCCTTCTCTTGGTATGCCTTTACTCCATATATTTTAACACAACAGGGGCAATATATTATACAGATGCCTGTGACTACCTAGAACTGGCACAGGCAACCATGTCCCTTCCATTACTTTGGCTCTTGCCAAGCCTTCGTCTTATGGTTCCTCTGTGTCTAGCATTCCTAACCTTGTTCACAGTCATTTAGATTAAAGCAGAAATTTTGGCTATGAAAATTCTGCAAGATGCATTTTTTTTTTATACTGGGATTAAAGCCAGGGATGCTTTACCACTGAGTTACATCCCCAGCCCTTTTTATACTTTTATTTTGAGACAGGGTCGCATTAAGTTGCTTAGGGCCCTGCTAAGTTGCTGAGGGTGAGAACTTGCAATTCTCCTGCCTAACCTCCCAAATTGCTGAGATTACAGGAGCATACCACTGGCCTGGCAAGGTGCATGATTTTTTAGCTATGCAAAAAAGGACCTATCTTTAATAAAGTTGTCTGTTTTTTCATTCTACTCTTAGATGGTCCAGCTAAAATGGAAGTTCATTTCTTTTAAGACATTATTGAAAGCTTCAAGAAGCAGCCGACATATGCAAAAGCCTGCCTGATGTCTTTTTCAAAGTGCTCTAAGTCTCCAGCCTTTGTAAGCATGTTGTCTGAGTCCCATGAGATAACGGAAAATCTAACCAGTTGCCTTGCCTCCTTCTAAACCAGCGACCATCTTCCCTCTAGAGAAAAGGGGAGCACTGGAAAACTCTATTAGACCCAATCTATGCGTTATGTTCTGTTACTTTAAATACCTCATGAGTATTAACCAGGACATCAAATGAAAAAGAGATTAACTCAGAGGAATCTTGATAATTGCTGGGATATGGAGAAAGCCAGCTGAGTGCCAGGATGCTGATAAGGACAGGTGGGCAAGACTGGAGCAAAACAGGTCAGGAAGGCTAATAATTTAGCCCCTCTTCAGACCAATACTTTAAAAATATGTATTCAATATTTATTTATTGGGAGAGGAATATTCTAAATTCCCATTTCAGGTCACTATCTAGTTTGATGGGAGTGCAACTCCATTACATTTTAGCCAGTTGTATGAAAAATTCTCTTGCAGAGACCTGCATTAATTGACACCGTATAGGCAATGTATTCTATTGATGTTTCACTGCCTACTTATTAATTGATGCCCTGGGCATCCACCCAGCTGGAACACTCCTTAATCCAGATTTTGATCAGGAAAAAGGAAAATGTAATTAGGAGCTGAGGGTAGGAGAGTATGAGAAAGCCTGGTGGGCTGTGGGCTATTTTCTTGTTTGTTGTTTCAGTTTTTTTCATTTAAAAATCTTATTTATTGATTGATGATTGTATGTATGTATTTATTTATTTATTGTAGTACTGGGGATTGAACCTAGGGATGCTCTACCACTGAGCTACATTCCAGTCCTTTTTATTTTTTTATTTTGAAACAAATGTCTCACTAAGTTGCCCAGGCTGACCCGGAACTTGTCATCCTCCTGCCTCAGCCTCCTGAGCTGCTGGGATTACAGGTGTGTGCCACAATGCCTGGCTTTTCATTTTCTTTTTTATTCTTATTTTTACTGTTAGGCTCTACTTTTTTTGTGACTTTACCCTTTACATACTAAAACAGTCAGTTACACAACACTGTTAAATATACTGAAAAATTCTGTAACCTAATGTTAGTGTCTTTTTTTTAACTTCTTTTTCAAGGTCTTTTAGGTGTATGATACAGTTATTTAGTGTTTGGTACCCCAGAATTAATTTGATATGCTTCTCAGTCCGTTCCTATATCTAAACAATTCAAAGACCTATAGCCCCTTGAGTGAAAGTGATATTGGGCCATTTTGAAGAACACTATAATGTTTTGTTTGTTTGTTTTTCCAGTTTTTGAGACAGGGTCTCCCTAAGTTTCCCAGGCTGGCCTCAAACTTGCAGTCCTCTGACTCAGCCTTCCAATTACAGGCTTGTGCTACCATTCCCAGCCTGACATGGTTTTATTTTATAGTTCCGTGTGGTTGAACTACATCTGAAATGATTTTGCATAGTGTATGCTTTTACTGGCTAAGTTAACACAGAACATTCTGCTCAGTAAATTTGCTACTTACTTGTTCTATAAACGTAACTTGACCTTCCAACAAGTTAGGTTAGCATCTAGCTTACACAGTAATCAAGCTCCTTTTAAAAGGTGTTAAGAACTATAGCTCAGGACTGGGGCTGTAGCTCTGTGGCAGAGTGCTTGCCTAGCATGCATGAGGCACTGGGTTCGATCCCAAGCACCACATAAAAATAAATAAAATAAAAGCATGCTGTTTGTATACAATTACAAAAATACAAAACAAAACACAACACAACAACTGTACTTGCCTAGCATGTGCAAGACCCAGGGCTTGATCCTCTGAACCATAAAAGAAAATGTATATGTTAATTTTTTTTTTTGGCAAATCAAGTTACATTTTAATATCTGCTTACTCCAATTCAGTTTTTTTTTGAATATCAAAGAACACTATGCTTACATTTATGTATATGTTTGGTGATGAGGATTGAACCCAGGGCCTTATGCATGCAAGGCAAGCACTCTATTATCCCCAGCCTATATTTTTTTTAAAGGTTTAATATTGTAAGTCATCTTAGGGTAGGGAAACTCTGTATTGACTTTTTTCTATTTTCAGTTCTACAGTGGGGTTTGGGTCACCAAGTTACAGCCTATATGAATTGATAGTAAGAGGAAAGGGCACAGAGAAAGGTTATCAGGAACCAGGTTTATCTGGTATATTTGCTCTGCTGTCCCCTGGCACCTCTCAGTGGTTGCTCCTCCTCTTTTCTGTCTTTTTTTTTTTTTTTTCCTACAACATACTGCTGAAATGGAAGTTTAGTAGATATTTGACTGAGAGTATTTGGAAAGGCCAAACCTAAACCTCTGAGGTGCTTAGCAGCGTCTCAGCAAGAAGGGGCCAAGTCAGGGAGTCTCCTTGATCACAGAGAAAGGAGTGGGCACTGGGGAACTGGCATTCATTCAGTGTCAGGACAATCCAGCCAGGGTGACAGGTGGTGTTGCAGAAGGTGGGTGGAATACACAGTAGGGATTTGGGGGACAGGAGATCCACGGAGATCCAGCCATGCAGACAGCTCTCAGCATTGGGTTGTCTGGCAGCTCAGAGCAGGAGCTCTGCATGGCCCATATGAAGTGGTTGGGTACACTGCCTCCCTGAAGTTATCTAGGAAGTCCTTCCCTGTCACTGTCCATCCTGAGCTTTGCAAAGATGTAGGCACCCCCAACAGCAGTCAGTCTGGCAAGTTAAAGATCAGCAAAATGGATTGGTTCATAATAATTAAAAATTTTGGAACTGGGTTTCCTTTTTATCCTTTGGCCTTCCTCGACTGTCCAGATGTCAGCAAGAAAGTCAGCATCCACTTTAACCAGGCGTAGTTTAGAGATCGACAAGTGTGGGGATTGACCAATTGGTCTGCAAGGACTCATTGGAGTTCTTATTTCTTTTCAGGATGCTGGTACACTGACCAGGGAATCTGAACTGACTGATTCTGGACAAGAAGTAGTGTGTATGGAACTCCCAAGCTGGTGAGATCTGAGGCACTTGAGGAACCTGTCTGTGCTGTGAATGACATTACCCAGACAGAGGGTTGCTTCCTGTTAGGTGTCAGGAAGGGACCCAGAGTGCTGAGGGTTCAGGTGTAAGGCCTGAGGGGTCCCAAGAGAGCACAGGTAATGGACGTTGTACCTCTCACGCATCTTAGAGCTTTAAGAAGCTATAACTGGGGGATCGGCAGAATCCTAGGTCAAGCAGAGGAACCTGCGGAGCCAGGTAGCTGTGTACATGCTATTCAGTAATGGGTGAGGTGTGCGCACGGGAGGAAATCTATCCAAATATGAATTAGGGCTGATTTTTCTGAGCTGCCTAAGGTGGGACATAGGGTCAGGTCACTACAGTTAGAGGGACATCAGCAGGCAGTGTGATAGAAAGGAACAAATAGCAGAGTCAGTTTAGTGCTGAGTGCTTTCATCTGGTGAAAGATTAATTTACTAGCTCCAAAGACAGAATTGAGGGCATGTTCCTTTTCCTCTAGCCAAGTGATCCTTTACAGGCAGATCAAAGACAACTGGTGTAGGTAAATACAGATGCTTCTTCACTAATGTGTCCCTTCGTCTTCAGATCCAGTGGGTAAGAGGAGTTTCCTGGCCCAAAGGAGAACAAAGCCTTATAGCGCTTGCCACTCACAGCAGGGTGCAGGGCATGCTCACGGCAGAGAGGCCATTAGTCATGCCAACCTCCTGCAGGCCTCTGGGTGGTCTGGGTCCACCCGTCCAGTCAGGAAAGGGAACAGTGAGTCAGTAAGTTACAATGGGTTTAACAGGAACCTTCCAGGAGTTCACGTTGTGTCATCTCAAGCTTCCAGAAAGAAAACCAGAGATTATTTCTTTTAGAGGACTAAACAAATATTCATGCCCTGGGCACCAGGCATAGGATGACCATATCATTGATCATTCAAGATAGACACTTTTGAGAGGAGAGGGAACATTATTAGTCATATGGGCAAAACTAGTGCTTATTTGGATGGCCCTAGACAATCAAGGCCTATACTCATATATAGCAACCCAGTCCTTTCAATACCCTTACAAAAAGTTAGTCATTCTCTTAAATTCAAACATAGCATTTGAATCTAAAGTAGGATTGCAGATAAAATACAAGATACTCTGTTAAATTCCAATTTCGGATAAACAAATGTATTTCTAGCATAAACATACCCTAAATTCTTCCAAAGACATACTTATAGTAAAGAATTATCATTGTTTATTTGAAATTAAACTTTAATTGAGCATCCTGCATTTATTTATTTGCTGCTGGCAACCCTAAAGTTAAACCACTGCATTACTCTCTAATCCCATCATCCTGCTTACTGTGTAAGGCAATCAGTCTTCAACTCATTTGGGGCACAGCCTGATTTCCAAAAGGAGAAAGTGGAGGGGGCTGTTGCAATGAACCCACTCACCTGAGCCACTGAAATCAGTTTCCTTAATTTCTCTAGATTAGCAATGGCAGTGACTGGGTCTCAGTACCTAGAATGAGCTGAACCAGTGAGTGAGAGTCCTAGGCTGTGGGGTAAAGAACTAAGTGGATAAGCAACTTCCCCCTGCTTGACATTCACCATGGCTTGATCTCCTAGGCCAGTGGTTCTCACCCTGACTGCACATTAGAATCACTTGAAGATCTTTTAAAAGCCTCTGATGCTTGGGTCCCTCTCTAGACCAATTAAATGGGGAACCTCTAGGGGTGGACCCTGGCATCCAAGAGTTTCAAAGATCCCCAAGTGGTTTGCATGCTCTAATGATAACCACGGTCCTGTGCCCTCACTGATCTCAGTGGCCTCAGTGGAGCCTGTTTGATTTCTATCCTTCATATACCCTAGGATGGGCCATTTTATAATCCAGAAAATTTGACTTTAGCACTTGTTCCATGTCAAAACAGTGGCACAGATGGGAGTGACCTAGAGCATCCCTTGTTCACCCAGGACCTTGTTTCATGCTAACTCCTGGCTCGTCCCTGCTACTTCCTGTTCCAGCCTCTCTCCAGCTTTGGCATTCCCTTCTCTGCAGACTGGACTACATGTCAGTTCCCAGTTAGCAACTGGTCTCCTCTTCTTGGGCCCATGCTGTGGCTGGCCTCTGGCTTGAACCAAGGATCCACTCTGGAGAACTGCCTCTGCAGGCCATAATGGTGACACTGGCTGCTGTCCAGGCTTCCACTTCTCCCCAGTTTCTGCCCCAGGGGGACCCAACCCCAGATATTTAGCCATAGGGGGTAATAATATGGATATTGTATCTCTAAGGAAGGGATTGGTGAGCCTTTCCAGGGTGGTATGTCGAAGTGCCAGTTTCCTTACAGCATGCTGGGGAGGTGTCTGCTGATGGGCAGTAGAAAGGGTCAGCCGTGGTTTGCTTTCCAAATGGCAGTCAAAGGGCCTGGCAGGGGCCCACGCTCCCAGACATCATTGAAAATGGGCTCTCAGCTCCCCTTGTAATTCAGCCCAATGAACTCAGATGGGATTTGGCCAATGACCATGTCAGAGCCCTTGCAGGATACAGAAGGAACTTCTGGATTCTTCACTGTGTCTTACCATGAGCCACATACCAGCTACATGCTGAGTGTACACAGGTAAATCAAACAGCTGTGGTCCCTGGAGCCTGTGGATCTTACAACCGTCACACATGATTGAAAAAAGAAGAATACAGAGGAAAATAAGGATGGAAGTACTTGAACAGAATGAGGGCGGCACTGAAGTGCCTGAGCACACAGTGCTTTTTAAATGTGGCATTTCACTCAGCCACCACGCAATGCCCAGACTCCTAAGGTACAAGGCCACAGACTCAAATTATTTAACCAAACAATAGACTAGGGCAAATGGAGCTATTGCTTACACTCAACTGTGTATACACTGGCGACCAATCTGCTCAGAAAGCATCCAGCCATTTACAACTGTCTCTGGAACAGATGTGCAGGAACAGCTGCGTCTCACCACCAGGGTCCTGGTCAAGACCAAAGCAGCTTCGGGGGCTGCAGCTCCTGCAGCCTCATACAGGATCTCCACTCTGTGCCCAGAGGCAGTGGCTTCTCTCCCCAACTCTCTTCTACCAACAGTAAGGATTTTTTGAGGGGCAGAGGAGCCATAATGAGGAATGTTTGCACTGGATTATTGAATAATTAACATTGAAGGATTTTTTTTTTTACCTCAGTATCTCTAGCTTTTACTTGTCAAGAGTTTTCTTGTATCAAAGCAAAGCAACATACAACACCAAAGCAAATTATATCAGAGTCTTGTATTTTACCAACTTTTTAAAAACCCTATGCCCTATGACAGACTTTAAAATATCTCATGTTCCCTCATTTTCTGAAATTCAATATAAATTAAATATCAGGGGGAACAAAAGCACAAAGAGAAAGCCTTACTTTGTTTTCAAGCCAGGGCTCCAACTCAGCTCCCTTGAGATTCTGGAGTGTGTGTGTGTGTGTGTGTGTGTGTGTGTGTGTGTGTACGCCCCAACTCCCACCCCCCACCTCCAGTTCCTGAGAATCATTGTTCTAAATGGTAATATTAACATTTGCCGCGTTCACTCATGTGTAACTTCCTGTTAACATTTTCAGTTGTAGACATTTTCTTTGCAAAATAAGATATGAGTTGTGACCCATGAAATAATGAAGCAGAGTTTAATGGATTTTTTTAAAATATTTTTTTAGTTGTAGATGGACACAATGTCTTTATTTTATTGCTTTGTACGTGGTACTGAGGATCGAACTCAGGGCCTCACGCATGTGAGGCAAGCGCTCTACCACTGAGCTACAATCCCAGCCCGAAGCAGAGTTTAAATGAAACAAAAATTTGTGCAGCAAGCGAGCACGGTGCCTTTGAAATGGCCATGTTGGGGGCCTCAAGGAATATTGTTCAAAAACATTGTGGGGTACTTACTTAGTGTGGCATAAGAAAAAAATGTATGAGGTTTGGAGGTCGGCGACCTGCCATGAATCAGGTTTTGTCACTTTTTAGCTGTTGCCACCTTGACCACATTTAAAAATTCTCTTCCTGAGCCTCAGTTTTCTCATTGGTGAAATGAGAAAAAAGAATAAGAGAAAATGAATGTTAAAATGTCTGTACATCCCAGGTTGCCCAATAAATAGTTCTTAATATTGTAACTGTCACTTATGACATGTCTTTTTGAATTGCATTGAAAGATCTCTGAGAGTGATTTTTTAAAAAAAGTCTCTTAAAGTCAAATTAGGAGTATAAAAGTAGATAATAAAGGGCTGGCAATTTGGGGGTGGGGAAAAAATTGTTGCTATAGTCACGAGCCTAAAATTTTATGCGGTTCGTTAAGTGACTCTGAAGTTAACTTCAAAAGATGTTTCCAAAATGCTCCAAAGGACCACACTGTCCTTGGAACTGTGCATGGGCTTTCTGGGTGGCCATTTGGAGAGGATTCCACTCCTGTAATTGCATAAATAAGTGGCATGGGACTGGGGAAATTCTCCTTGTTGCATGGTCACACCACGTGTGTGGACCCCGTGAAAGAGCCCTAGTCACTGCAAACCTGCCTGTTACTTCTTTCAGGTCCAGGTGTATGTCTTGCTTTCTAGAACAGTGATATGTAGTAACCACAGACACTATTTTTCCTTTTCCTTGTCTCTCCTTCGATTTCCGAATCTTGTCATCGACGCAGGAAAATTAGCCTCAGTCTTTGCTACCAGAAGCCACCGTGATTATTCCACAGTTTCAGGTTTCCATTTTCCTCATCTCACCCCAGATGCCTGGCATACGCGATAGCAGTGAAAACAAAGTCTGTTGCATTTTTGGAATGTTATTAATGCTTAAGCAGCTCAGGGATGGCGACGGCTAAGATAGAGATCCTTACTCCCCACTTTTAATTTAATTTAATTTATTTTTTATCCAGAGAAGGAAAAGAATGGTGTCTGGAAGTGTCAACTAAATGCATTCTTATCTGCTAATTTCCCTCTGTGGCCACCCCACTGCCTGATCTCTATTTTCCCATAGGAGAACCACTTTAGGATTTAGACAATGATATTACACAGTAGAAATACAAATACAGTGTTTGTCTAGGATAATTTAAGTGAAACTGCTGAATTCCACCCTTCCTCCTATTAACAGCATCAGAAAGGGAGTTAGTGAGGGACAAAATCATGTGCTATTGTCTCTAAGTAGATTTTAAATTTGCTCCTCCCAGGGTCTCCTAGGGGTTTGAAGTATAAAGGTGTTCATTCTACTGAAAAAAATTTCATGTCTATAAGCAATTTAAGCTTCGGCATATCTAGCAATTCACATTTTATTAAAGAATGAAAAAAAATGCAGCATGAAATGTGAATATGTGTTCTGTTTAGGGGACTTCAGAATCTTTCGCTGTCATCTGAAGCCTTTACAATGGAAGCTCTTGAGGATGTTGGATTATAAAAGTCATTCTCTCATTTGTGAGGACGTTTCTCTGAGCATAACAAATGTGAAATCACAAATAGGTGCTTTGAGCTCAATGGAAGAAAGATTTGCCTTCAACAAAGATGATTTTGCTTCTCTAATAAAATTGCATGGTGCCTCTTTTCTAGATGGACCTATCTGCCCTTCTTCCTCAGGGCTGAAGGGATCCTTCACCTGTAGTCAGTGTGGTTGGCAGCCACTGGGCTGAGTGGCATTAGCTGGAGTGCCAGAAGATTGGTTACGGGGGAACTGAGCAAATACATACACGTATTGCGCATAGCAGGAGCCAGGTCTCTTGCTGTTGGAGAGATCTATACTTGAGTTACAAACATAGAAAGCAGGAAGTCTAAAATAAACCCCACAGTGCTGAATTAGAATTGAAGGTATTAGTGTGAACTCCTGGGTTGTAATGTAAGTTGGTAGACAAATTAATTAACAAGGATTATGTGTGGATATATTTAGGTACATACATGAATGTATATATCTGTACATTAAGTTCCTAGCTCTATTTATTTCCAGAGTGACTGGAAGTAAAGACACTAAAGCAGCAATGAGCATCTCTGCCATTCACACCTTACCTTCTAACTACACTTCTCCATTTAAAGGAAACAGGCCTCTTTCAAGAAATGGCTGATTCCACAGTGTGGTAGGCTTAACACTGGCTCAAAGACATCCACATCCTGATGCCTGGAATGTGTAAATGTCACCTTATTTGGAAAAGTGTCTTTGCAGATGTGATTAAGTTAAGGGTTTTATAATGAGGAGATTATCCTGGGTTTTCTGGGCGGGCCCTAACTGTCTTTAGAGAGACAGAGTGAGGGAGATATAGGAGAGCGTAGGCAGCCAGGGCAAGGAGGTAAGTGAGGCAGACAGGGGCAGGTCCAGACCAAAGGAGCATGGCGAAGGCCTTTTGATGAGGTGAACTTCCTGGTTGACAAAAGTGCCCCTGGACACAAGTGAGGGACTCAATCGGGCAGACACTTTCATACTTGTGCTCCTAAGTGGGGGATCCAATAGAAAAACTAAAACAGACATCTGAACATGGGAGACACCAATGAACAATAGTTAGGAGAGCATGGACAGGGGAGGGGATAAGGAAAGGAGAAAATTCCAGCCACCATAAAAAGAACAAGCCAGAACTCGCCCACTGGACTCCTTGCTCCAGGACTCCTTCTCTTCCGAGATGTCTGTTATTGTCACTTCTACAATGAGCCGGCTGCTTGCTTGCTATCTCTGTGTCCTGTTCCTCAATTCTTTACTAAACAGAGACAAGGAGCCCAAAATCTCTAGACTGTAACGAGAGATTACAGATGGAAGAGGAGGAGGCAATGTGACCTCGGAAGCAGAGATTGGAGAGTTCCAGCTGCAAATCCAGCAATAACCCAGAGCTGGAAGAGGCAAGGAGCAGACTCCTGGAGCCTCTGGAGGGAGCGTGGGCCTGTCAATACTGAAAATTCAGCCCAGTGATACTGATTTCAGACTTTTAGTCTCCAAACCTTTAAGAGAAAAAAATTTCTCTTGTTCTAAACCACCAGCTCTGCGGTAATTTATTAACCGTAGGAACCTAATAGGCCTGCAGTAGGGAATGTACGAGATGAGCCCAAATACCTTATTTTGCCAGAAAGTAAGGTACCACTCAGCAATGATACAAATGGGTCAAAGGGACATAGGGACAAGCTTGAAGTGGCTTCCACAGGCCACACTGAGGACAATTAAGAGTCAAAACAAATATCAAGAATAATGTATTACAGTGCATGTACAAATCTGTAACAACGAATCCTACATTATGTACAATTATAACACACCAATAAAAATGTGAAAAAAAGAATAATGTATTACAATGTGTTATAAATAAAATGAGTCCCAAATAGCATAAACAAATAAACAACTAAAATTTTTAGTTGTGAGGTAGAGAAAACTCTATCTCACAGTATAATACCAACTAAGAAACACAGAAAGAATGACAGAGTTAGATAAGTCACCATGATAATAAAAATTGATTCAAGTAAGAATGCTCAATAGATGCAAAGTCAACAGATGAAAGCTTGATGAGAGGATATTTAAATCATACTTATTAATTGCTTATTAATAAGTACAAGATACTAATCAACTTTTCGTTAGAGCAACTTGGCAGACATGATCTTAACTAAGTGGCCAAATTTAACACCCCCAGTGACGGGACCAATTGACATGATGCGTGCTATGCGGAGAACAAAACATTGCTCTGTGGTGTTCTTGCCAAAAATGTGTGACCTAAACCTAATCACGAGGAACCATCAGACAAACCCAAATTGAGGAATATTCTACAGAATAACTGGCTGTACTTTTTGAAAATGTCAGGACAAGTAAAGCCGAGGATTTGTTCCAAATTAAATGATTAAATGAGACCGAGGAGACATGACAAACGAATGCATTGTGTGACCCTGGATTGGATTCTGGACCCATAAAGGATACTATTCTGATAGATGGTTAAAATTTTAATGTTGTTTATGAATTAGATGCTAACGTTGTATCAATGTTTGTGTTACACTTCTGTTGGAGAATGTCCCTGTTTTTAGATTTTGCATACTAAAGTATTAAAAGATAATGGGACATTATGTCTGCAACTTCCTCTTAAATTGTTCACGAAAGTAATGTATATAAATTTCCAGAGAATGAAAGACAAATGTGGCACAATGTTACAAATTGAGGAATCTGGGTGAAGGGCATACAGTATTCTTGCAATATTTTCGTAAGTTTGAAATCATTTCTGAATAAACTGTTAAAAAGAAAACAAGGGCTGGGGTTGTGGCTCAGTGACAGAGCGCTTGCCTTGCATGCGTGAGGCACTGGGTTTGATCCTCAGCACCACATAAAAATAAATAAATAAAATAAAGATATTGTTTAAAAAAAAAAAAGAAAACAATGTCATTATTCTACTGTAGTAACTTATCATTTCCATTCCAGGAGTACTTAGGAAATGCTTACAGCAGTAATCAGAGAAGTGAAGTTGGTTTACTTCAGATTTAAAAAGAGCCAGCAATGACCACAGTTAAAAAGAAAAACCATTGCCATGGAATGGGATTGACTGCTCATGGGCATTGAAAACCATTTCTTTTTGCAGGGCAAAATGACCTAAAATTTAGATCGTGGAGATTGCTGAAAAACTCCCCCAAATAGTGAAAGACAGTGGGTTGTGCACTTCGAATGGGTGAATTATATGGCACGTGAATTATATTCTATCTCAATAAAGCCATTAAAAAATCATTGCTGTTGCTTTTCTCAGCCCACCCCCAACTGCACCCAACTGGGGTTCTTCACGGCTAGAGTAAGAAAGGCTGTGACAGACAGCGATGGCAGAAGAAGGTAGAGACGGTAGAGAAGACATGGTCATGGGGGTGGAGGAGGGAAGAGAAGAAGGAATGGCAAAGGCCCCTTTCACAACAGCTGGAGGAGAGGGTGCGAAGGATGCTTCCAGCCCTGCCCTCCAGGCTTTGTTGACATCCTCTGTCCTCCCTCACCTTACAGGGTCCTTGAGTTGACTTGACCCTTTTCTGTGGCTTTAACCCCCTCCAGTAGGTTGATGATTCCCTGTGTGACTTAGGATTAGATTTTGCTGCAAGGGAGATAAAACTAACATACTGGTGGTTTAACAGCTTCCACAAAAAGGAAGTTTTGAATCATCATCTTTCTCAAAAAAAAAAAAAATATCTGAGTGCCACACGACTCCAGGATTAGTCACAATGGTCCCTTCTGGAGTGGTGCCAGGTGACAGCCCTGCCCAGTATCCCTCACTGGTTCTTATATAACTAGTCTCAACCTTACTGTCCAAGGTGGCAGCCTTTGTCTTCTAGGCAGCAAAATGTAGGGGTGCAGGCCTGAATCTTAAGTAAGGCTTTGGCTCTTGGTACAGGCCATGTCACTTAGGTTTCAGTGTCTAGGCCACTCGTCTTAGTCATGTGATCATAACAAGTTGTAAGTGAAGCTGGGAAATGTAGTTTTTATTCCAGGAGGCCCGGTACTCAGTTATATAAGGTTGAGAGGGTGGAATTCTATTACCGTAGAATAAAAGGCAATAGTAACAGGGATAGTCTTAGTCCCTGTTCCCGAGCCATGCTTTTAGTCCAGATCCACATGTTCAATCATGTTGTGGACACCTCTACACAGATGACTCAGAGTTGAAGAGACCAACTAAATGGCAGCACAGGGTCCACACACACACTCCTCTCCCAGCTCTGACCTGCTGTGATCTCCACCTGGGCCAATGCCACTCATCCACCTAGCTGGCTGGGAATCACCTGAGACACCTTCTTTCCTCTCGCGGCCTGCCCGCTACTCCAGCTCTGCTAGTCCTGTCTCAGAAATGGCTGTCAGACCCTTCGCTCCCTCCCCATTTCCCTTATGTGAGCTCAGACACTCATGTTTTTCTGGTCTGGATTACTAGAGGGCCCTTAAACTGAACTTCCTGCTTCGGGGCTTCCCCAACTTTGCACCAGAGTGTTCTTTCTAAACATTAACCTGATTTCTACTCCTCGCTCCTTAAAACTCTCCAGTGGTTTTTCCATGCTTTATGTGCTCAAGTTCACTTTCTTTAAGCATAGCACCCCAGGTCCTTCAAGATGTGGCCTCTGTCTGCCTTCTTGCCCCACCTGTTGCTCTCTCTACAGACAGCCTTTGCTCCGGCCATAGTGAAGCACTCATAGTTCCCTAAATAGTTGCTCTTTCACATCATTTTACCTCTGCACATGTTGCCATTTGGTCTGAAATGACCTTCCTATTTTTCTAACTCCCCTTCTTCAAATCTCAGCTCAAGCACTGCCCCCACAAGGGGGTTTTCCTGGGTTCCCCAATCTAATTTAGACATTTTTCCTCTTACACTATCCATAACTATCTCAGTACTCATTTATTTGTATGTCTTTCCAACTCATCTATAAGCTCTTCAAGAGCTGTGATCTTGTCTTTTTTTGTGTTCTGTTCCCTAGTACCTGGCACTTAAGTATTTGTTGAGTGAATAAATATGCCAGGCTCAACTTTACAGGTGTTTATATGTAGTAATGTATTAATTAGCTTTCTGTTACTATAACAAAATGCCTGAGATAATCAACTTTATAAGAGAAAGTTATGGGGCTGGGATTGTAGCTCAGCAGTAGAGCGCTTGCCTTGCATGCGTGAGGCCCTGGGTTCGATCCTCAGCACCATGTACAAAGCAATAAAATAAAGACATTGTGTCCATCTACAGCTAAAAAAATATTTAAAAAAAAAAAAAAAAAAGAGAAAGTTATATTTTATGAGAGAAAGATTTATTTTAGCTCACAGTTTTGGAGCCATGACTGGCCTTGTTGCTTTGGGTCTGTGATAGCACATCATGGCAAGGACAAGTGGTAGAACAAAGCCATTCACCTCATGGCTAGGAACCATAAAGAGAGAGAGGGAAGAGCTGGGGCCCCACTATCCCCTTTGAGTGTATGTCCCTGGTGACTGACCTTGCACTAGGCCCCACCCCTTAAAGCTTCTACCACCTGTCAATACCACCAAGCTGGGGGACAAGCCTTTAACACATGGGCATTTGGGGCACATTAAGGATTCAAGCTATAGCATTCTGTCCTTTCCCACAAAGGCTCACATCCATCTCACAATGCCAAATGCATTCAGTTCATCTCCAAGAGTTCCCCAAAATCTGATCTGTTCCAGAATTGCTCAAATGTCCAAGTCTAAAATCTCTTCCAAGACTCAGGCAAACTCTGAGTTGTGAACTTTTTTAAGAATCAAAAAAAAGCTGGGCACAGTAGCTCAAGCCTGTAATCCCAGCACTTAGGGAGGCCGAGACAGGAGAATTGCAAGTTCAAAGCCAGCCTTAGCAATGGCAAGGCGCTAAGCAACTCAGTGAGACCCTGTCTCTACATAAAACACAAAATAGGGCTGGGGATGTGGCTCAGTGGTTGAGTTCAATCTCCAGTACCAAAAAAAAAATTAAAAAGAAAGTTACATACATCCAACAAATAATGGTACAGGGTAAACATTCCCTTACTAAAAGGAATAGGAGTAGAAAGGAGGGATCAGAGCAAAGCAAGACAGAAACCCAGCAGGACAAACATTAAATCCCAAATCTCCAGCTCTGGCTTCCAGGCACACTGTAGAGGGAAAAGGACTCCCACCGGCCTGGGTGGCCCCTACAGCCGATGTGGCTGTAGACCACATGGCCTCTCTCAGGTTTTTCATGTTGCTGGCAGCTTCCTTCGGCAGGCATTCCACGTTCCCAGCATCTCTAGCTTTCCGGGGCCTCCAAGGCAGTTTGGCTTCTCTCTCACAGTTCCACACATTGCTGTTGGTGATTGCTCTCTTCCAACCCTGCCTCACAGTGCCTGACCTCCCAGGCTTTCCTTTGAAGGCTCCATGGAAGCCTCCATTACCTCTTAGCTCAGACATTCTGCATACCCACCAAACCAGCCCCATATTGATGAAACAGATCTGCCACAGTGAGAGCTGATCAGAGCTCACACGACCCAAGACTGCAGTGGCCTCTGAGGGCCTTCTCTGAAACAGATTCACACTTTAACACCTTTGAACCTGTGATGGGTGGGGTCCTGCTGATTCCTGAGAGGAGCTCAAGGCTTCTTTCCTATCTCCCAATGCAAAGTACTTGGCTTCAGCCAGAGGCAATGGTGCACGCCTGTAATCCCAGAGGCTCCGAGGCTCAGGCAAGAGGATCCCAAGTTTAAAGCCAGCCTCAGCAATTTAGCAAGGCCCTAGGCAACTTAGTGAGGCCTTGTCTCAAGATAAAAATATAAAATGGGCTGGGGATGTGGCTTAGTAGTTAAGTGTCCCTGAGTTCAATCCTAGGGACAAAAAAGAAAAAAGAAAAAGTACTTGGCTTCTCTGAAGGGCATTAGCAACTGCGACTGTGCCCCTCCTTGGACACAGCTTTACACTTGCTTATTTTAGGAAACTTCAAGTTTTTCTCCAAATTTCCCCTCTGCTCCTCTTTGCTTCTGATTCTCACTGTAAATTTGGCTAGAGGCAGCCAATAATACCCATGCTGCTGCCCAAATGCTGTGCTGCCTTGAAATTTCCTCCACCAGAGAGAGTGGTGCATCAGCTTTAAGCTCTGCCTCCTACAAAATGTCAGGGCATGGGTGCAGTGCACCCAAAGTTTTTGCCTCAGTTTAACAAAGTATCCTTGAATCCAAGTCCCAGTAGAGTTCTCATTTCCCAGTGAAACCTCATCAGCCTGGCCTTTACTGTGCACATTTATATCAGCATTCTGGTCTTCTGAGCCCTTAGCAGAATTGTCTGTTAAACCCCACTTACAGCCTTTTGGCTTTTTCTCACTTGCTCCCCAAGACTTTTCCAAATGCTTCCTGAAAATCAGTTCCAAAGTCTCTTCCACATCATGAAGTTTAGTCACAGTTTTGATGCCAATTTTCTGGTGGATAGCTTTCTGTTGCTGTAACAAAATGCTGAAGATAATCAACTTCCAAAGAGAAAAGGTTTATTTTGGCTCACGGTTTGGAGGTTCAATCCATGACTGGCCCTGTTGTTTTGGGCATATGATGGCACATCATGCAGGGGCGTGCAGTGGAACAAAGTCATTTACTTCATGGCCAGGGATGACAGAGAGAGAAGGGGCTCTAACCTTCTCCTTTGAGCACATGCCCTCAGGGATTAGAAGGCTTTCCAGTAGGTCCCACCTCTTGAAGTTTTCAACAGCTGCCAATGACACCAAGCTGGGGAGCAAGCCTGTAACACATGGAACTTTGGGGGGGCACATTTAAGATCCAAATTATATTAATTATTTAATTCTTTTTTTTTTTTTTTTTTTTTTGGTACTGGAGATTGAACTCATGGGCTCTTAAACACTGAGCCACATCCCTAGACCTTTTTTATATTTTATTTAGAGACAGGGTCTTACTGAGTTGCTTAGGGCCTCACTAAGTTGCTGAGGCTGGCTTTTAACTTGCAATCCTCCTGCCCCAGTCTCCTGACCCTCTGGGATTACAGGTGTGCGCTGCCATGCCCAACCTTAAGTATTTAATTCCAATAAAGCCATTCATTTTACAAAGGGGGAAACCGGCTCCAGAGAATGGCATGACATGTCAAAAACCATAGAGCTAGTTAGTAGCATAAGTCGATATTAAATCCAATGTTCTTGCTTCTCACGTGATCCTAGTTAGACAAATACATTTGTGGCTGTTTTGAATTGAAATATGAATGAGTCACTTTGGACTTGGCTAACCTTTGTCCACAGTCCATTGTCTGAGGTGTGCATTTTGTCTCTTTCTTCAAATTCCTGATCTTATTAACCCAATTCAAGGGCACTTATAGAAGATGGAGTCCAGAGACATTGTTTCTTGGCCTGCCTCTGGGAAGACGTTTTTATTAATCCTTACTGGTGGAGTCTGTTCACCCACTCTTGTAATGAATATTTATTAAACATTCACCCTTTGTTAACGTCAGCCTCATTTACACATAAACATGCAGAAACTAAGACTTTTCAGTCATTAGCAGAATCTTGTAATCTTTTTCTTGGAGTCAGAGAGAAGCAGCTTTGTCTAGGATACAGTTACAAATGAAGGGCAAGCCGCAGAGCTGCGAGGGTATGTTCAAGGCTACGTGATATCATTGTTCCTTTTTAAGCAAGGCATGTATAATCCTTGTATTGGAAACAGGTTTCAGGTACAATAAACAACGACTCCCTTATCTCAGATGTACTAAGGCAGTTTAAGGAGTCGTTTACCACGCAGGTATTCCCTGTTCAGCAGTTTTTGTACAATAATGATACCCTCACGTTCCCTAAGGCGCTATCCTCCCAAAAGGTAGTAAGAAATCGAAACTGCCTGCATGAATTCATTTGTATGGAGAACAAAGCCATTTTTACATGCTCCTGAAATGTCCATTTGACTAGACGCCAGAATATTTATACGAGCAGCAAAATCCATCTCCTGAAATTGGTTCAGGTTTTCTCTGATAGGAGGGTCAGAAAAAGAAAAGGCATGTGATTATAATTGCAGTTGGAAGTGGCCCCAATTACAGGAGCCGTTCTTTAAAGTTATTCTTTCAGTTTCACCTTGAATTATCTTAAGGCAACTGTGGAGTTTAGTGGGAACAAAGAAAAGCGGGGAAAGGAGTAGCTGGAAGTTTTTATTTATTCATTCAGCAAATACCAAGCACCCAGTACATGGAAAACACCACGTGAGAACCTGTCACATAAGAGGTGACTCTTCAAGAGGGTCAGACGCAGCAGCAGGTTTATAGGCACATGGCGTCCACCCACCCACGCCTGTTACCCTGAGTAATCAAACTCACTGCCAGAACTTTTGCCGCCTAAATTCAAAATCTAAATAGGTTCTGTCCTTTTTAGAATAAATCCCTCTTGATCCCAAATTTTACTACTTGCTTTCCAAAACTCAAGAACCTTAGGTCATCAGCTGCTGGACTCCCTGTTCAAAGTCAGTGACCAAACCTGGTAACCTGACTGAGGTGGCTGGCAGACACTAGGAGCTGGGTAAGCATGATAAGAGATACAAGGTGTGGCCCCAGATGCCATGAATTTTGCAGCGGTGAGAGATACCTTCCAGTGGGGTATAATTTTATGGAGACTCTATTTGAACCAAGTCTTAGGTAGCAAGAGTTTTTGTCTTCAATCGAACTACTTGACAATCCTTTTATTTGTCCCCCTATTCCACCCCCCAACTCTCCCTTCTAAACCTCCCGCCACTCTTTCCAAGTCCCCTGCCACCATTTATTTCTTAGTTAACAGAGATAATAGAGGCTGACAACTGTGAATGGCCACATTCCCTAGAAAAATTCCTGATTCTTCTACATTGTATCCATGCCTACCTCATTCCCATCTGTCTGAAAGGAAGGTGTATTGGGGTTCTCCAGAAAAACATAACCAATAGGTTATATATAAAAATAATCATATGTTTATCTATTATGTGAATTGGCTTATGTATTTTGGAGGCTGAGAAGTCCTACCATATACTGTCCATCAGCTGGAGAACCAGGGGTAATTCAGACCAAATGTGAAGGCCTGCCAACTAGGGAAGACACTGGTGTAAATCCTGGAGTCCAAAGACCCAAGAAGCAGAGTGCTCACGTCCAAGAGACAAAAATGGATGTCCCAGCTCAAGAAGAAAGAGAAAAGTCACCCTTCCTCTGTCTCTTTGTTCTACTTGGGCCTTGAATGGATTGGCTGATGTCCACCTACACAGATGAGAGACAATCTTCTTTACTTAGTCTACCAATCAAATGCTTTCTCTTCCAGAAACACCCTCACAGACACACCCAGAAATAATACTTTACCAGCTATCTGGGCATCCTTTGGCCTAGTCAAGTTGATGAAAAATTAGCCATCATAGAAGGAATGCCCTAGCGGATTGAGTTCATGTCTTTTGAATTCCTTCCCCTCCCAAATGTGGGTCTGGGTCAAATGTCCACCACCTTTTCTTTGTCTTCGGAGCATGCCATCCTTTTCCAACTCCTCCCTCCTCTTTCTATCTGCTTTGAGCTGCCAGTAATGTGACTCTGCCGTGCCTAGCACAGGTGAGCTCCGGTCCCAAAGGAGGCCAGAGTCTGTTTCCAGGGTGGATCTGGACCCTGAAGGACAACAATCCAGTTCCAATATCTTCTCTGGTATTCCAGCTATGTGTCCAATGTAAGTCCGGTCATCTTGTACACAGTGAGCCTGCCTGAGAATGCAACTGAGGAGAGGCAAGATACCATGAACAGAGGACTGACAACATTGTTTATAAAACCTTGGATTTTCAATTACAGGAGCAAAGAACTTCCCTTTGTGGTTGACCATTTGATTCGGGTTTCTGTTGTTGGCCGTCAAGAATTCTAATGAATTCTCCATCAATGGCTCTCTGCTTTCTCCAGTAACTTTGGCCTCTCCACTCAAAACTGTTTCTCTTCAGTCCAAACCCACGCTCCAGACTCCACCTGTCTAAAAAATTCCTCTTTTGCCCCGAAGCCACTGCTGTTCTCTCTCATTCTTTCCCTTTCCACAGGCCAGGGCTGCAGGCGATGAAGTATTTCCCTAGTCTAAGGCAAAGGCAAAATGACGAATAAGGACGAATAAATAAGGATAACACAGGGAGGATTTCTTAGAGTTAAGTTACTGAAGTTGGGCATGGTGGCTCACACCTGTAATCCCAGCACTTAGGGAGGCTGAGACAGGAGAATCACGAGTTCAAAGCCAGCCTCAGCAACCGCAAGGTGCTAAGCAACTCAGTGAGACCCTGTCTCTACATAAAACACAAAATAGGGTTGGGAATGTGGCTCAGTGGTCGAGTGCCCCTGAGTTCAATCTTCAGTACCAAAAAAAAAGTTAAGTTACTGAGGTAAGAATTAATACACTAAACTCACTCTTTATACGCATATAGTTCCACAAGTGTTAAAGAGTATGTACAGTTGGGTAACCACTACCATAATCAAGATCTAGTCCCCCCAAATTCCTTTGAAGTTAATCCCTCCTTCAGCCCCTGACACACATTGATCTAAGTTTTGTCCCTTGGTTTGGGTTTATCTAGAATGTCATAGAAGTGAAGTCCTAAAGTATGGAGGCTTTTCAATCTGTCTTCCTTCACTTAGTATAATTATTTTGAGATTCATCCATATTATTGTGTGGTTCACTAGTTCATCCTTTAATTTCTGAGTAGGATTCCATTGTGTGGTAGGTCCACATGTTGTTTATGCATTCATCAGCTGGACATTTAGATTATTTTTGGGTTTGGGCGATTATGAAAAAGCTGTTAGAAACGCTGTGTACCATTCTTCGTTTGCACACATGTTGGGTAAATACTGAGGAGCACGATTGCTGGGTCTTATGGCAACGCTGTTTAACCCTATACAGAACTGCCAACTGCTTTCCAATAGTGCTGTACCACTGGGCGCAGTTGCATAGGCCTATAATCCCAGTGGCTTGGGAAGCTGAGGCAGGAAGATGACAAGTTCAAAGCCAGTCTCAGCAATTTAGCAAAGCCCTGAGCAACTTAGTGAGACTCTGCCTCAAAATAAAAATTTAACAAAGGGCTGGGGATGTGGCTCAGTAGTAAAGTGCTCCTGGGTTCAATCCCCATTACCCACAATGAAAACCTAGAGTGCTATACCATTTTCTATTCCTATCAGTAAAGCATGAGTGTTCAAGTCACACCTGTTAGCACTTGGTACTATCAGGGTTTTGTTTGCTGTTTTGTCCTCCTAATGTGTGTGGAAATATTTTGTGTGGTTTTAATATTCAATTCCCTGATAAATTACATTGAGCATCTTTTTATAAGATCTTTTTTTTTTTTTTTTGGTACTGGGGATTGAACTCAGGGGCACTCGACCACTGAGCCATATCCCCAGCCCTATTTTGTGTTTTATTTAGAGACAGGGTCTTTTTATAAGATCTTTGATGAAGGAATCTTTTGCCGTTTTTTTTTAATCATTGTTTTTTTATTTTTTTCAGTTCTGGAAATTAAATCCAGGGACGCTTTACCACTGAGCTACATCCTTAAGCATTTTTATTCTTTATTTTGAGTCAGTCTCACTAAGTTGCTCAGGCTGCCCTCCAACTTGGAATCCTCTTGCTTCAGCCTCCAGAGTAGCTGGGATTATAAACGTGTACCACCACACCCAACAGGAATTAAAGTATCTTTTTAAATATAATAAAGTTATGACACTAAGAACAGATAGAAGTTTGTATATGCATGCCTAGTAAAACAATCAGCTGATAATTCTACATTGGTGTCACAGGTCAGGTCCCCTAGGAGACAGAAACTCTCCTGGACAACACTTAGGCGGGCTCCTCTGAGCCCTCTTCTGGCCTAGGCTTGGACTTGGTCCTTTCTTATTAAGCCTGCATCGCCCAGCTATAGCAAGAATCCTTTTAAGTCACTGTAGAGATGCACCACTCTCAGTATCTGATCAGATTCCTCATTCCCTACCTTTGCCTTGGTCTGTTTTCAGCAAGAATCCCGTCAAGTTGGTTTTGCTGGAATCTCCTTTCCCCCAAATTTTTCATCTCAGTAGTTTTCCATCCACTGACCCCTCAACCTCCTCCTTGGCTAGAAATTCCTCTTTGTACTTGTTGTATTCAGAATTGAGCCTGGCTGTATACTGAGGTCTCTCCCCCACTCCTTTTACAATAGTTCCTGGATAAAATCTGTTTTTAACCACTTTACTGTCCAGCCCTGGTCTTTGACACATGAAGGAATTTTATTTTCTTTGCAGTTCTGGGGATTGAACTCAGGATTTCATGCATGCCAGACAAGTGCTCTTCCTCTGGGCCATATCCCCAGCCCCACATAAATTTTATTGGGAAGCACTAGCAGAAATAACACTTCGAAAGTTGTGAGTGAAACCCAGTTGGTGGCAGGAGGTATTGAATTATGATGCCATTGCAACAGAGGCTTCAGCTGGTCCCATGGGGAGTTCTGGGATGACCCTTCAGAGTTGCCCTGAGTAGAGGGAAGGATCTGGACCTTTGCCTCTACTGTCCCCACCCCCATCAGATGAGCTCATGTGAGAAACGTACGTAAACTGTGGTGTAGGAATAAGAGAAGTTAAATATTTGAACTGTTGTAAGTCTCCACGAACCTGAGGCAATCCTTCTATAAGGACAAATAAAACTAATTAGTCATTTGTGAAACCCTTGCCATGGTTCTGTGACCTCTGCCACCCAGCAGCCGTGTAACCTGGCAACAGTCTCTGGGCTTTCTGCCTGGTTTGCATCATGCCCCCCAGGGTAAGAGCATCACTTTCACCTGATTTATTTTCTACCCTTATGGAGAAGGAGCAGGGTTCCTTTGCAGGTGGCAGATGCATGCCTAGTGGTGAATCCAAGGGGATGCGAGTGAGACTCTGTATGAGAACAAAAATAAAGAATAACTCTGAAGGTACGTGGGAAATGAGGTTTCGCTGGTTTTAATTCACATATGTGATCATTGCCCATGCCTCATGGAGCTTTCTGCCCCACTTCTAAAACTATTGTCAGTTTAACTAGAAAAGGCAGACGAAAGCTCAAAGATGCCCACCGCCCAGCTCTACACCAATAAATTCAAGGCTCCAGTCAAGGAAGAGGGCTGTTTTCTTGCCCAGAGTGATCACCCTGTCCTTCTTTCCTCCTCAGAGCAAAAAAAGTGCTCCTGGCGCTAGAGTTGTCGGGAGAGCTGCTGTCATTTAATGAGACTCTCTTGAAATGAGGAAAGTGGTCCAGGATCATTCAAATAGCTCATGGCAAAGCCAGAATTTTTGTCAGATCTCCTGTCAACCAAGCCAGAAGCCTTGATTCTCCTGTCTTCCCCACCTCTCACATGCACAAAGTCACAGGTTAGGTTATTTGGATTTAATAGCCCTCAGGTTTGTCCCTTTCCCTCCAGTTATTGGTACTACCTTTGCCTAGGTTAGACCTAGTCTCTTGGATGATTATCAGTGGTTTCACAACTAAGTCTCTCTGCCTTGGTTTCCCATGTCCATTGTGCACATGGCAGCCAGTGTGACAATTTTTAAGCACAAATTTGATAGCTCATTCTCCTATGTAAGCCTTCCTGAAGCTCTCAGTCTTTTTCATGCTAAGGCCAAACACCTCAATCATGGGTACAAAAGTTAACCTTGGCATAACAGCCAGTGTGATAAATTTGATGGCAAACTCAACTGAGGTAGGCAGTCTGGAGCCTGGGGTGTCACTGGAGACCCCATCATTTTCTGTCCTTTGTCTTTCATTCTTAAGCTTCTAACTATAGTCAAAATATGGCTGCTGAAACCAGCACAGTGGCACATGCCAGTAATTCCACCAGCTCAGGAGGCTGAAACAGGAGGATTATGAGTTCCAAGCCACCTCAGCTACTTAGTGAGATACTGTCTCAAAATAAGAAAAGGACTGGGATGTGTTTCAGTGGTTGACTGCCCCTGGGTTCAATCCCTGGTACCAAAAAATTTAAAAAAAAAAAATATATATATATATATATACTACAACTCTGGATATTATATCCTGATATGATAGCATCCAAGTCACAAAGGAAGGAAAGGAAGAAAACTGAGAACTAACTTTCTCTCTCTCTCTCTGTCTCTGTCTCTCTCTCTCTCTCTCTTTTTCTTGATGTCCTCCACTAAATTTCTCTTATTTCTTTGGCCGGAACTGAATTCCATACAAGTCCCAGATCAAGCATTATCATTAAAGGCAGAGGGAACCTGCTATCATTAGTGCTATGGTCTGAATGTGTCCCCTAAAGTTCACATGTTGGAAACTTGATCCCCAATGCAGTGGTGTTGGGAGGTGAAGCTTAATTGCAGGTATCTGGGTTAAGGAGCACCACCCTCATGAATGGATTAGTGTTGTTATTCTGGGAGTGAGTTTGTTATAAAGGGATGGGTTTGGTCCCCCCCACCCTCATGCCCTTAAGCTTTCCACTATGATGCAACTAGAAGGCCCTCACCAGATGCTGGCCCTTTAATCTTAGACTTTACAGCCTCTGGAGCTGAGAAATAGATTTTTTTCCCTTCATCCATTACCCAGTCTCTGATATACTATAATAGTAGTACAAAATGAATTAAGATAATTGTGATTTATGCTGCGCCCTTGGGCACTCCACCACCAAAACAAAAATCAAAGTTCTGTTCTGAAGAAGGAGAAATGGCTAAAGGAATGGCCACCTATAGTATGTGCCTAACCTATGATGGCTCTTGTGAGAGCCATCTTTGCCTATCTCTTTAGCTGAATTGTCTGCTTCTCTCCTTTAAGTTTCCTTTTGATTCTAGTCATACAGAACCAGTCACATTTTCCAGAACAGTTCTCCATGATTTTGTACTTATGGTTCCCCCCACCTGGAAGATACTTTTTCCCTGGATAATCTTATAGCTCCCTTCTGCTTGGAGAACTAGACTTGAAGTATAACCAAATTTGTAAAACCTTTCTTGATCTCTTAATTCAGGGTCAGTCACCCTTGACCTTACCTAGTCCATATAGCACCTGGAATACTGTAGCTGCTCCAAAAATACTTAGTAATTTACATTATTGAGGTGTGCTGCTATTTTGAGGCCTCAGATAATTGCCATGGCTTACACGTCAGCTAAAATCATTACTTTCATCATGGAGCCAGTTAAAAGATTCCTTAGTATATAAAAATATTTCTAAATAGTGAGATCAAGTTGCTTATGAATTTCATCAAGAAGCTGTTTTTCATGGGATGTGATTTTGAGGAAGCTAGCATACCCTCATTTAATGTTTAGTCTCAATATTGTTTCCCATGGTATCTACGATGAATAATTCCCTTTCACTCCCGGGTATTTCGCATACATTTTCTTGCTGTCAGACAAATTATTTTATGCATGTTATGTCAAGATAGGGATACTTAGAAATGCTAATTTTTATTAGGGATAAAACTAGTTGGGGGATGTGTACAGAAAATGTATTCAGATAGAAGCAGTGAGAGGAGGGGAAAGCAGCAAGGATATTAAATAGTAAATGATAAATTGTTAGAATACAATTTATCTCAGAGCGTGGGAAGCACATCAAAATAATTTTAGGTGGTACAGATACTGAGCCTTCAATAATAATGATGTACAGAAAGCTTATGCCCTTTTTGATTCTCTCCAGATTCTTTTGAAAGATTCGTTTCCACAAGTCTCCTGGCTCAGGAAGTAGCATTCTACCTTCTCTGAAGCTCTGCGCTCTGACCAAGCTGACAATGGCTTAGAGCCATTTAAGCAAAGCAGGTGGTACAGATCTTTGGCATTCTGCTGCCTGACAGGTATTGACTAGCAAATGAGAAGAAGCAGAAAATGTCTCTGTAGTCACCGAATGGGACTTTGAGGTGGAAACTACTTGTATCAACAGACTGAGACTTTAATGGTTGGTGGAAGGTGGTATGTATGCTTCAAAGAAGACCAAGGCTGTATGTGGAAAGAAAAAGGAAAAAGAAAAGGAAAGAAAGATAGAAGAATGGAAAGAAAGGAAGAAGGAAAGAAGGAAAACATCAAAATCTCTGCGGTTAAACTGGATGTCTGTAGCTGTTCATACTGTGGCTTCCAGGAAGCTCCGCCTAATTTCTTTGAAATATGACTCAGGTCCTTACCCAGGGGCATGTGCGACCTTGTTCTGACAGAACTTTAAAATATTTACTCTGCACTCAATCCAGGCAGCTTCTCCATTCTTTGTCTCCAGCATCTCCTTTATAGGCCAAGAATCACAGGTGACCCATGTACCCGCCTCACACAGGCCTACCAAGAGAAAATGTTTGATTCTCTTGTCACTGTGGCCTTCCTTGCCCCTCCCATTGGGCTGCTACTGCCCCTGTGGTCCTTGGTTCCCTTGGAACTTTGACAGCTGTGGGCAGAGTCTGGGGGCTGCCTGGGAAGAAGAGAGGCACTGGGTTATAGACTGTTTAACAGAGGTTTGCCAGGTCATTTTAACCAAATGTTCTTCTTTAAATGAAAAAATATTATACGCCCTTTAAAACTCAGATTGGAACTTCTTGAGGGTGCCTAGCAAGGACAGCCAGAGCAAAATTTTGCAAGAAGATTATTGGATATTCAGTTTTGTGGTCTCTTTTGGGTGTGACAGTGTCCCTCTTTGATTCTCAGGGGACCGAGTAGACTCTATCTCTATAAGCTGCTCATAATCTGCTTTCAGGAATGGAATAGTAAAGCCATTCACATAGGCACTATGGCTAAACAAGAAACTTCTCCTTAAAGGCCTTAAAGTTTTCAATGACTATGTCTGACATCTAGAACTTTCAGTGCCAAGAAAAGAAGGGTATTGGGGGGTGGTAGGTAGGAAAGCCTTCTTGGGATTTATGATATTATACTTCATGGGATTCAGTCTGCCCATAAGACTGATTCTCTACTATCCCTGGAAAGGGTTTCTTGATATTCAAAATGAACACAGAGTCCCCTCTTTTCTGAACTAAATCTACATGGCAGAGCTAACGATCAAGCTAACCTTCATGAAGCACTTACTATCTGCCAGGTGTTTTGCTAAGCACTTTATAAGACATTACATTTTTTTTAATTCTCACATTCAGGTTGTATAGCAAACTCCTGATTGATCTGGATCAAAATGGTATAAATGCAAAGGGCATTTATTGGCTCACAATAAATCAGGAAGTTCAGCTTCAAGAAATGTAGTTTGGACCAGGTGAACTCAAATGAGGAGGCAGGGGAGACTGGAAATGAGGGTGCCCTGCCATCACAAGGGCTCTGGGTTTAGAAGGGTGGCCGTATTGATGTGTCTTCCTGCCTCATTTTGTATTGGAGATAAGAAGTGTAAAATTTTGTTCAAAATACATTTACTAGGGATTTGGATCTAATGTATAACAAGCTTTGTTGGCACTGTAACCTGGTCAACAGTGGTTGTTAGGTAAGAGTGGAAGTGTGGCATTTGGACATCTGTCTCAGGACTTAATTTTGATTGGTTGAGGGCCATGGTGGCCTCAGAGTTGCTGGCATCAGAGCTAAGTAAAGCAGAGACAATGGGTGATGAGACAATGAGTCCAAGGAGCTGCTGCTACAGGCTTCCAAGGAGCGCCAGCAAGCCGAGACCACCAGATCAGAATCTACGCAGATCCAACCTCAGCCTAGTTTCTGCATAAAGACTAACTCTTCGGAAAGGAGGGTTTTTATCAACATCTGTCACTCTGATCCAAGACAAGCTGCTTCAAATGCTGGAGGAGGACCAAGCTGGGCTTTGCCTCCCCATGTACCTGGGAGAGTCACATGCTGAACTGGACACAAGAGGCCAGTGCTTATGGCAGAACTGGGATTTCTTGCAGGAGCTTACGGTCACCATTGCCAGGGAGGGCCTTGAGGAATAATACAGCTTATAGCTGAATGCACAGCGGCACATGTTGAAAAATCAGCCTTTCCTGGGCTCCATTTTGTAGCAGAACATCTGCTCCCAGTAGCACCCTAGGATCCAGGAGCTGGGGAACCTGTGTGCGCCTGGCTCCCAGGCTTCTGAGAGGCCTTACCTTAACCTTTGGCTGGAAGCACCCAACCTCCTCTTGGACGAAATTGCCCTCTCAAAACTGAATGAAGTCCTGAGGCTGTTGCTGGAGATCGGGGAGAACCACTTGGTGATGGGGAATTCCCGGCAGCTCTAGCATCTGGATGCTTCTATCCCCCTGTGGATCAATTCTGAGGAGAGCAAGGCAGTTTCTCACCAGGAGACAAAGCAACCAATGGCGACCATGCCCCTTCTGCCCCTGCCTCCTTGACTAGAATGTCTTCCAAATGTGGAGAAGAGGCTGATGGCTTCTCTAAATTGAAATAAAAGAGTTTTTCCTTAAAAGAATTAGGAAGTCCAGGTGTAGGGTTGGATTCAGACATGACTGGACTTAAACAATATCATCAAAACCTTGTCTGCTTTATCTCCTGGCTGGGCTCCACCTTGCTTTGTGTGTTGGCTTTGTTCTTAGGTTCCCTATGGGGGCAGGTGGCTGGAGCTGCTCCAGCCAGACAGTCTTCCAGTCTCTGTTTCAGCAGGAAATAGAGAGCAGCGCTGGGGGCAGCACTCTATTTCCTCCTGAGTGCTCAGATGCACTCTAATTAAACAGGGTCACATGCTCAGCTCTGAATTGGTCTCATGGCCAGGGCCTTTAAGGGTCATGTTCTGCATCCCTGAATTAAGGTGAGGAAGCCCCAACTGGATCACAGGGACAGAGAATAGAGGAGAAAGATTCCCAGCTCAAAACTGGGAGATGGGGAGTCTGTGGAGATGCTGGCAATACAAAATTTTCATAAACCTTTTAAGTATTCTAGTTTGCTGGATGAGGAAACTAAGGCTCAGAGGTCTTAAGTAACTTGCCCATGGTCATTGCAAGAAATTGTCAAAACAAGGACTTGAATCCTATTTTATTTGACAAGCTGTATTTGTTGCTCCATTTATTCAGAGTAAATGTGTTTGATCTTAAAAAAAAAACAAGAATGCATAACTAGAGTAAATGAATTAATGTTAAATTTTCCATAATGAAGACCTTCCCTAACTTTGTCCAGAAAAATTTATCCCAGGGTATAGGCTAGAAGTAGCCCCCTATGGAGGGAGAACTCTCTTTCCAATAAGTCATTGGCTAAGTTCTACTGCCAAGGGAAAGAAAGGGAATGTGATTATTCATTAAAGATACAGGGTGTGCTCATAAAATAATCACCAAATGATTTGAACCACTCTGCAGGCTTCAAGAAAAACACATTAGTGCTCGGTTCGGCAGCACATATACTAAAAATTGGAACAATACAGAGAAGATTAGCATGGCCCCTGCGCAGGGATGACACACAAATTTGTGAAGAATTCCATATTTTAAAAAAAAAGAAAAGAAAAAGAAAAACACATTAAGTAAATCCTAATTATTTTCTTCTTTTTTTCTCTTTTTTTAGTACTGAGGATTGAACCTAGGGACACTCTAGCAATGAGTTACATCCCCAGTCTTATTTATTTATATATTCCCTTTTTTTTTTTTGGTACTGGAGATTTAACTCAGGGGCACTCGACCACTGAGCCACATCCCCAGCCCTATTTTGTGTTTTATGTAGAGACAGGGTCTCACTGAGTTGCTTAGCACCTCGCTGTTGCTGAGGCTGGCTTTGAACTCTCAATTCTCCTGTCTCGGCCTCCCTAAGTGCTGAGATTACAGGCTTGTGCCACCGCGCCTGGCTTATTTACTTTTGAGACAGGGTCACACTAAACTTTGCAGGCCGGCCTTGAACTTGCAATCCTAGCCTCAGCCTCCATAGTTTCTGGGATTACAGGTGTGTGCCACTGTGCCCAGCACATTAAGTGAATTTTTTTTCTTTGTATCAGGAATTGAATCCAGGGGCACTTTACCACTGAGCCACATCCCCAGCCCTTTTTCATATTTTATTTAGAGACAGTGTCTCCCTGAGTTGCTTAGGGCTCACTAAGTCAAGGAGGCTGACTTTGAACTTGTGATCTTCCTGCCTTAGCCTCCAGAACCACTTGGATTGAACTCAATTCTTGATATAATTTTTACTTTCTTATATACTTCACATGAACCTAGCTGCCTCCTGGAAGGGTTTTGAAACACTTATCCTGGAGATATGGTCACTGTTGATTTTGTTCTGAACTTTTAACCACAAGAAACTATACAGTCAGTTATTAATGACCTTATCATATTAACATGCACTAACCAAGATAGAGAAAGCTATGGCATTAGCAAAGTCAGCACAGTCTTGGACCTGGCACTAATTAGCTCTGTAATTTCAGACAAACTATGTGAGCCTTACTGGTTCTTGCTTTCTTCATCTATAAAATCCTTAAAATGATAATGACGCTTTATAGGTTTTTGTGAAATTCTGATGACATAATGTATTTTTAAACTCCAGAATATTTGTAACTCTTTAAACAGTTCACAAATATGAAGTACTGTACCCCTCCTCATCAAAGAATCTGGGAATTCCATGAGTGCCTATTCAAATTAGAAGCAGATCTACGTCAAGTTAGAACTAAAAGTTTATATCAGCAGAGGATTCTAAGTAAAAACCTTCTATTTAATAAGAAAATAATGGTTCACTGCCAAACAAAATGAATAAAGCAAACACAAAGAAACACTAATGTGTTTTATTAGATTGAAGTGGAGAGAGAGAGAGAGAGAGAGAGAGAGAGAGAGAGAGAGAGAGAGAGAAATACAGGTGTGGCATGAACTCCTAAGCAAAATTATCAGTTACCAAAACTGTATGAGATTCTATGGGGTCCTCAGCACCCCATGTCTATGGCCAAATTCTCTAAGTAGGGAGCAGGTTTTGGGTAAAAGAGTGAAAAGTTGAGCTGGGCGTGGTGGCGCAAGCCTGTAATCCCAGCACTTAGGGAGGCTGAGACAAGAGAATCGCGAGTTCAAAACCAGCCTCAGCAACAGCGAGGCGCTAAGCAACTCAGTGAGATCCTGTCTCTACATAAAACACAAAATAAGGCTGGGGATGTGGCTCAGTGGTCGAGTGCCCCTGAGTTTAATCTCCAGTACCTCCCCCCAAAAAAAAAGAGTGAAAAGTTGGAAAGAGCAGTTTTACCAAGATCAAATTAGAACAGAGCAACAATACTCACCAAGGACAAAATCTTTCAGATTTCAAAGTCTAGTTCAAGTAAAAGTGGGCACTGTTTGGGCAGGTCAGTGGTCAGTGGTTTTGGGCAGAGGATGCCCTCCAGTAATTCTGGGGAGTATTCTTTCTTCCACAGCCTTCCATTCTCTTCCTTAAAGCAAAGCGGGAAGAACGTAACTCCTTTAATCATCTTCAGTCAGAGGATAAAGAACAATGCTTCTGGGCTTGGCCTGACTTTCTTGCTTCCTAACCAGTGACCGAGCACCAACCAACCTTTGAGTGTTGGCTTGTTCATAGGGTTGGAAACAGTGTCTAGGTGTTACCTGGTTATAGACACTGGAGGTACCAACTGGGAAGTCCAATCTCTCACCTAAAGGAACTCCCTGACTGAGGCTTGGCCTACAGAAGTGGTACCTGAGCCTGAGGTCAGATGGGACAGAGTTGGCCCTTCAGACAGGGGTGAGGGTGAGGGATACTCAGATATTCCAAGCCAAAGAACAACCTGAGGTAAGACACACAGGAAACGGATGCGTTTGGAACCTTTATGACCAAATGGCTGAGGGGAGGCTGGTAGAAGAGGTTGGAGGGGCAGGCATCGGCTAGGTCATGCTGAGCCAAGCAAGTCATGTTTTCAGGTGAGTTCTGATAATATGCAAAATTTTAGTTTTGATGCCAGTGCAAAGGCATCAAAAGGTTTTAAGTACAAAAGTGATATAATTGGATGAGCATTTAAATAACAAACAATATATGTTCCAAATAATATTTGGAAGATCAGAAAATTATAACAGGTTTATTTAATGTATTGGACACATTATAACTCCGGGAAGAAGGAACTTTTTTATTCTTTCTCCTGCTGCTCGAGAAAACCCATTCTGAAGCGAAATCCTCAGCTTCTCTGAGTGCATTCGGTCATAAGCATGCTCTTGTTTGAGGCTGGTCAAAGTTGTGTCAAGCCTAGTGGTACACCTTTGATTTTAAAACTTTTCTCGGCCCTGTGGCCAGGCTTGCTTGAGTCTTGGAAGCTTGTAGCAAAGAAGAGGAACATGGTCTGCTTTTCCTCCCTTCCTAGTCACCCACTAGCTGCTCTTTTCCTAGTTAGGCCCTTGGAGAAGGATTAGGGATATATAGCCTAGACTTACATGATGAATACAGTTGTTTATTGTGTGACATTTATACCTTGCAGCTTCTTCTACCAAGGGCCCTGGATATCCCGCCCTTCTGCCAGATCACTTCTCCCTGCTGGTGGTTATCTTGGGTGGTGTCCCTTTTAATGTTGCCTGTGAGAAGATAGCCTCCTTCTGTGGATCACCCATCAGCAAGAGGGTGGCTCTCTGCCAATGAGTCCTCTCTCTTTATCCTATTCCAGTCTCTCATCTATAGGCTCCTCTGGTGACAGTCACCACTGTTATGCTCCCCCAGCTCCAAGAGACACAGGTCAAGGCCTCCAATGACTTTGTGAAGCCCCCTCATTTGATTTAAGATGAGGGGGTATTTCTCATGGCAGGATGGGGATGGGGTGAGTTGTAAACAGCACCAGGGCCACTCCCTATAAAAAAAAGCCCTGACTTTGGTCTCATAAACCTCCCAAGAGATGCGTCTGGCTGTCTTCCATTTCCTGAAGGTAGGTAGTGAGCTCCTAATAAGCCATGTCACAATCTCTTTGCATACCCTGCATATAGCTAAATGGTTTAGCACATCTTTTTGGAATGTGCCAACTTGGGACTTACCATAATATTCTTAGTCTTTAAAGATTTTAGAAAATAGAAGCTGAAATTTTCTTTACAAAATAAAAAATCACCCATAATCCCACTAGTATTTCTTTTATTTCCTTAGAGCGTAGAGGTTAAACAGTAACGTCTCTTTCCCTCCTCTTGACCTGAGTGGTTTGGCGTGTATCCTTCAAAATCATCTTTCATGGTTACACAAATCTAGAAGCTCTAGCTCGGTAGAAAGACAGGCCGTTGTAAAACATAGGTACAAAATTTTGGACATTTTTCCCTTCAAGGGTGGAGTTTATGTTCCCTTTCCTGGAATCACAGCAGGCTGTGACTGCTTTGACTAATGAAATACAGCAGAAATGAAGCTTGTGGCTTGTGAGGCAGAGTTGTAAGAGACCATGAGGTTTACACTGTGCTCCTGGGGACACTAGCCCTTGAAGCACTGAGACACCAGGGAAGAAATGTGACTACCCTGAGGCCATGATGGTGGGAATCCTGGCTGAGCCAGTTCGTCATTGCAGACCAAGAGGCAGGGCACACAAGTGAAGAAGCTCGTGAGGGGCATACCTGCCAATTCCAGCTGTTCTAGTCTTCAGCCACTCAGAGTCGCCTGAGCCCTGGGTATCCCAGACCTGAGAAAAAGCGACCTGCTAGGCCTTGTCTGAATTCCTGACTCCCAGAATCTGTGAGCATGAGAAAATGGTGGTGCTATCAGGCCACTAAGTTTTAGGGTGGCTTGTAACACAGTGGTAGACAACAGGAACAGAGATATATTCATGTTAGAAGGTTCATTTAACTGCAAATGATAAAAAGGCAATAGAAGAGACTAAGACTGGAGGCAGGAAGATGAAGTCTGGGGCTTTTGCAGTAACCCACGTGAGAGAGAAGGACAGTGCAGGCAGGGGTTCGGAAGAAGAGAAAGAGCCCAAGTGAGAAACATTCAGGCTCCACACTTTCAGCTCTCTGGCCAGCGTTAAAACCATGAAGCATAAAAAGAGGGAGAGAAAGGTGTAGGGCCGGAGCCTTTGGTACACTGTAAATGTGTCTCCAGTCCGCATATTTCAGCCTTTTTCTCTGGGTGCGGAGTTGGCTTTCTTACCCCAGGCTGTGATTACATGGTTTAGTTGCACAAATGGGACTCACTGAATGTTAGGCTGTAGATTACATTAATCAATCTATTTCGTTTTATCTTACGTGCTTACTTAAAAGCCTCTTAGAAAGAAAAATATATGCAAAGTAATGTACAGAGCAGAGCCGTGTCATTATTTTCAGTGGAGCCCTTTAGCCTGCCAATACACAAGAGATCCCTGGGTCAGTCTATGACAATCGGTCTGCATGGGCTCAGCCCCTGCAGTCGGGGAGTCAGGTGGGGTGGGAAGGACAGAGCAAGTATACAGAATGGCAGAAAGAGAGAACAACTGCGTACCATCAGCTTCCCAGCCTGTGTCAAGACGCTCTGTGCCTACAGGACACTGTGTGTGCGGGCGGTATGGCTTACATTCTAAAAAAGGTCTGTACGTGTGTGGACATGCACACAGACAGAAGGCCAGGAGCATGTGGGCCCCAAATGGTAAAGAGTATTATCTCGGGGTGGGGGTGGAATTACTCCTGCTTTTGTTGGTTTGTTTGGTCCTTGGTGCTTTTTTTTAATGTTTTCCAAATTTTGTGCATGACTTCTGCAAAGAAAGAAAGATGGGGAGGGAGGGAGGGAGAGTAGGAGGGAGGGTGGGAGGGAGAGAGGGAGGGTGGGAGGGTAGAAGGGAGGGAGGAAGGAAGACAGACAGAAAAGAAAAGCATTATACTCCATTGGAAACCACTGAGTCCTCATAATTTCATCCATCTGTCCCATATTATCAGCGCTAGTGTTTCCTTCAGGTTTCACTTAGATCACTTTACTATTTTTCATCTTACTAAACCAGGAGATCACAGGTACAAATAAGGAACCGCTTCATGCACAGTTGAGGGCTCTTCTGATTCTGTCTTTCAGAATTCATTTCTAGATACTTCTCTACTACTCACCCCATTCTCCAAGTGCTCAGGACAGCCTCCCTGCATCCTCTAGTCCATTCTGCAGCGCCAGGTGTGTGGTCTTTAATAACCAATTCCTGTGCTTCCAAATCTCCGCCCCCCCCCCCCACAGTCCCTGGCACTTTTTATATTCTTCCATCTTCTCCCCTTCCTTGCCAGTGTCAACTTCCCAGGTACATCTCAGTTAGACGTTTGAAATGCAACCAATACATACTAAACTCACTCACAGCATTTGAATAGCTAATAGCTTTATACTCACTGGGTTTTAAAAGAGGTTGCTTAGTTCATGGTACTGTGTCTCTAATTGCCGATGTTAAAGCTATAGTCAAATGCAGATTTTCACGCTCCCATTAAATCCATGTGCAAGTAGGTCACAACCTCTTTTAGCCAAGCAGGGAAGGTTTCCTGTAGCTAGGCGCCATCGCTATTAATATCAGATAGAGCAGCAACTAATTCAGTCATGTTGATGGATGCCGAGATGGTGCCCAGACTCATCTGCAGTTGAAGCTACAGAGCGGGAGTGCGAGAAACCAATTTCCTCCTGGCCCGAACTGCTCCGGGTCACCCTGGTTACAGAGAAAAATGACATGAGTCACTGCATCTCCTAAGCCAGTTTATCCAGAATGTTGTCCGCAGCTAAGCCAACCAATAACAATAGGTGCACACAGAATACACATGGTCTCCTACATTACTTCCAAAGATCTCCTCCAATTTACCAGGAAAAAGGTTAGGGAAACTGCAAAGTGAAGCAGCTACAAAAATCACTTCAAACCAGCTCCCAACAGGGAAGAAATACAGACCAGCTTCCACCCTTTAGCCAGTGAGTCAATTAAAAACAAGGTTACACCTGTCCAGGGAAATCCTGACAATGTTTTGGAAGGTATTCGGTGCCTTTCTTTTTTCCTTTTCTCTTTTTCCATGGAGCAGAGGTAGCATTGTATATACACCTGTGGGAAATGAAAATATATTTATTTACCTCCAGGTTTCATTCAGTAAACAAACGTCTATTAGTACCTTCTATGTGCCAAGTATTGCATCAGGCACTGATGCTTCAAATATGAATATGGCTCAGCCCTATTCTGAAGGAAGCCATCATCTAGTCAGGGTGGCAATGGGGATTGGTGTAAATGATGAAATAAGATAATAAAATAAGTTAAGTCCTGTATGACAGTATAGGAGAACAGAAATGGGAAAGGGCTTAAGGCCCCTGCTGGGGCTGAGGTGGACGAGGGAATAGGGTGGGTGCAGAAAAGGGAAGCTGTGAGGCAGGGAGGAGCAGGAAACCCCACACTGGGCGAGTGGCAATCAAGGAAGGGGGCAAAGGAGACCACAGGTCCTCCACCTACTATACTAAGGAGAGTTTCAACTCCAGATTTTTATATTCTGTATCAGCTTATTTTTCTTCTGTTTTTCATTCAATGCTAAAATCAAAATTAAGCGGAAATGACATTTGGTAGCCCTTGAAAATGAAAATGGTACAATCTGACCTGTTAATTTCACACAGTTGAGCTTCTGCAAATCTTCATTCTTCTGCTGTTAGCCTTTTTGGATTTACACTTGTTCTAGGAGCCAGATCAGAGAAATCAAAGAGGGGCGGGGGTGCAAGCCAATCCTTTTTAAGTGGTTGATTTATGCTTCATAATTTACTTCCAAAGAGATTCAGAGGAAACAATTAATGTATCTGTTTAACTGATTTGGTTAAAATGACTATGAGAAAGTTGGAAATGTAAAGCTACATTTCGACTTTATGTCCTCAAGCTATCCCTTTCCTCAATTAGCTTGATAATTGGGAGATAACGATAGAGCATGCCACATCCACTCCAAAGCATATCTACCGGAAAAATGCCAGAGATCTGGCTCTCTAGTCTTTCTCTCTAAATGAAGTGTTCCTGATGCCCTAGATGAATCTAATATGTGTGTGTGTGTGTGTGTGTGTGTGTGTGTGTGTGTATATATATATATATACACACACACACACTTAAGCCCTTTCTCATATATATGCGTATATATATTTGTATATAGCAAATTGACTGTATGTATATTCCTTTACAACTAATTTTAAAATTGTAAGTGATGCTTATGGATTAAATAAAATTGTAAGTGATATATATATGCTTATGAATTAAAATAAAAGTACAGAAGGCAATAACACTCCCCATAAGTAATCACAGTCAACAGCTTTGTGGATCTTCTTCCAATATTCATATTATACAAGAGGATATATTGTAACTCATGGCATCTCCAGAATTTCTGGATCAGAGAGGCTTACAGGAAGCAATCTGGTGAGATAAGAAGGCGAGGAGAGAAGCTACGTTTTATAGTAAGCACATGGTTTTTGGGTTAATGGTGATTGGGCATGAGTTGTGGGGTGAGAACTGGTGGAGACTGTGGAAGGAGCTCAAGGCTTCCTGGAGCCAGCCTCTGCAAGCACTACCATGAACGCCTGCTTCCACAACTCGCCGCTGTAATTTAAAAATATGTCTTGAACATTTCACAGATCACCAACACATATACATCCACTACCTTCTTTGATAATAGGATTCTACCATATTTAACTAATTTCCTCATGACAAACATTTAAACCTTTTCCAATTTTCACTGATTCTTATTTGTTTGTTTGTGTGTGTTCTGATCATAAGATAATTTCTGTAGAATAGAATCACAGAAGGGAAATTGGGTGAATGATAGATGCACTTAAAATCTTAATGGAAAACTGTCATTATTTAATATACATTTATTGAACAGTTCAATATACAGTTGTTAGATGACTCTATGGCTATTGTGATAGCAAAATGTTGTTTTATATGATTAATAGAAGGACCATATGATTTAGCATCCAAACCAGGACACTTCTGAGAAAGTGGATGCTGTTAAATGTTATTCTAGGTCCATTGGCATTAACTAAGACTATCCTGAGCAAACTGAAACAGTTGGTCACCCTAAAAATGATTAACAAACAAATACTAGTAATGAGAATAAGATCATTATAAATTTAAGACAGGTCTGCAAATAGCTTAAGACATTTCAATTATTCTCTTATTCTTTCAAAACCTATTGTATGACTCTCACAGTGTTACATTGAGAGTATACGAATCTCCCAGAAAGCTACTTGTTGGATCTTGGGTTTATAACAGCAAGCAAGATTTAGGGAGAGAAGGAGAGGACTCAATTCTAAATAGTTTGCACTATTAAACTTCTCAGTCAAAAGAGAAGAGGAGTTTCCTAAACCAAGGGTCATGCTTGGATGGCAAAGTATCTCATGCAATAAAGAAACACTTTGGAAAGAGGGGGAAATGTTTTGGAAAATAATAATGAAAGTTGTCACAAAACATTTTTTTCCTACAGATCTAGCTGCAGCATTCCCTGATAAGCCCATAATGATATAAAAGCAATGAAAAAGAGCATGGTTAATTCAATTTTCTGAGGCTTCTGGCTTGAGTTCCAGCAGATCAAACTTCTGGTAGTTAGTCCTGGGATTAATGCTAATTTTTTTTTTTTTTTTTGGTACTAGGGATTGAACTCAGGGGCGCTCGACCACTGAGCCACATCCCCAGCCCTATTTTGTGTTTTATGTAGAGACAGGGTCTCACTGCGTTGCTTAGTCTCGCCATTGCTGAGGCTGGCTTTGAACCTGCGATTCTCTTGTCTCAGCCTCCCTTAGTGCTGAGATTACAGGCTTGAGCCACCGCGCCTGGCTGATTAATGCTAATTTTTGTGGCTCAGCTGAGAACATAGATTCTCTTTGGTGTCCTGTAAAATTCTGGCAGGGTTCGGGCTGCTTCTTTGGTTCCTTATGGACAGCTCAAGCCCTGGGATGCTGGACACATTGCCTTTTGTCAGTGTGATCTATCAGATATATCCCTTCCCATTTCCAAGACAGCTGGGGCGGGGGTGGGGAGACTTATTTCTCTGCCAGGCAGGATCGATCTATGGCAAAAATCTGTGTGAGTTCAAGGGATGATTGGTCTTTCCAGATGGGAAAGGAAAGCCCATCTCCTGTCTTGCCTGTGTGTGTTCCCAGCCCTCCAGCAGCGTCCTTTGTTGTTCCTTGAGGATTACATTCCTTTTTCTGCCTGTTATCCCAGGCTCAAGGAGAAAGCCCTTGACGGGTTAATGAATTGCCCAGCACACTGAATCATCTGTCTTGTGTTTCTCACTAAATGAGAGGCTTTCACAGATCAGTGCCGAGGTGTTGAGAAGTGTGTTTCTAGCTGATGGCAAGCTGTTGAAAGTGCCTGGGAGCCTCACCCTCCACCACCTGAAGGCGATCAATGGGAGGGGATTTTCCAAAACATTCCTCATTTCAGCTCTGGTCCATTGGCTGCTATTTCAAAAAGTGAATGTGATTGCCTCATTGTTTTTCAAAGGCTGAGTTAGTTATAATAATCTACTGTTCTATAGTAACAACTATTAATCTACTTCATTTTTCCCCCCAGGAATGGCTGTGGATGCAATGGGTAGCACTACACCCACGCTCTCTCCTAAACCTTGCTTTAATTAAGGTGTGCATTGGCAAAATATTTCAAATGTTGTTTATTTCTGTGAAATGAATGTTTTCCTTTGTCAAAAGCCATTGTGAAGGGCTGGGGTTGTGGCTCAGTGGTAGAGCGCTTGCCTAGCATGTGTGAGGCACTGGGTTTGATTCTCAGTACTGCATATCAATAAATAAAATAAAGGTCCGTTGACAACTTAAAAAAAAAAAAAGCCATCGTAAAGCTGAAACCAACGTATAGGTACTGACAAAGACAGTGAAGCTGTCAAGACAAAAACAAAGTTGCCAAGTAGTGTGTACGGCAGATCCCATTTATGTAAAAACATGTGTAAATATAATATGTGTTAATATATGAATAGAAGAAATCTGAAAGACTATGTACCACATTATTACTAGCTGTTAGTCTGGGGGTGGGATTGTCAGGGCTTTTTACTTCCTAAGACATCTGTATGGTTTGCCTTTTCTACATAAGCATCTGTTACTTTTCCAATCCGAAGGGGAAGGGGGATGCAAAAATAAAGTTACTCAGAAGGACTGAATTGGTTTCTTAGCTTATAATCAAACTGGCTGAGCTAACCATGCAAACATGAGTAATTTACCAGTAACGAATGAATGGTACACAATATAGAGGATGGCACTGTTATATGTTAATAAATATTTTATATAATATATACACATATATACTTGTATATATATATATGTGTGTGTGTGTGTATATGTGTGTGTGTTCTCAGGGCAAAGGGAAAAGACAAATGCTGTAGAGTCAATTTCCTTTGAGTATTTCTCATTAAACAAATGAACTTGCTTGAAAATAAACTTTGTTTTTAATCTGTTTAGAAAACTTTTTAAAACTCAATGATTATTTTGTAAGAATACTCATTTTGCTCCATAATCTGAACCCTCAGTTTTGGAAAATGTTCGGCAAGAATATGTCACTTGTTGGTCAGTAGTGTCTAATGGCCATTAGTGATACATAGTTCAATTCATTATGTCAGATCTAACATACTGTTTTTCTGTGGCTGATGAGTTATCCTGGTTTGGTATGGTGCAAAGTACACAGGTATTAGAGGCTTGACATAGACCCCCTACTATATTTGAAGTTTGATTTTGAATAAATGACAACACTTTTGAGCTTCTTGAATTCAATGTATTATAACAATCATTACTGCATTTGGATTTGTAAGTCTTGGACAAACTAACCTGTACAATGACCCAAGGGGCCTCATCTAATGGGACCTAGCATGTAAAAATTAACTGGGCCAATCAGATTCTCTTTCAGAGAAAATTACACCAATAGAATCAAAGAATTTGCCATTGAAGAGAGGAATCCAGTTGCCGAGGGACTTTCCTGTGATAGTACTCCAGAGTGACAAGTCTGTGACCATGTCTATGCTTGCTCCCACAGTTATCGAAGAGGTAAAGTCAGACATATATTCAAGGATATCTTCACTTAGTCATCTAAGACAGGTGGCTTTGCAGTGTGTAAGCATCTTGGAGAGAAGTTTAAAGCTTGTTGTTGTTTTTTTACTTATTATTTCATCATTATATCTTTTTAAAAATTTTACTTTTCATTGATACATAATAATTGTACATATTTGTGGAGAGCAATATGACATTTTGATACATGTATACATTATGTGTGCCTAACATTTGTAACTTTTTTGTGGTGAGGTCATTCAAAAATGCTCTTTCAGAAATGCAAATCAAAATCAGTCTAAGATTTCATCCCACTCCAGTTAGAATGGCAATTATCAAGAATTCAAGCAACAGTAAGTGCTGGTGAGAATGTGGGGAAAATGTACACTGATTCATTGCTGGTGGGATTGCAAAATGGTGCAACCACTTTGGAAAGCAGTATGGAGATTCCTTAGAAAACTTGGAATGGAACCACCATTTGACCTAGCTATCCTCTCTTCGGTCTATACCCAAAGGACTTAAAATTAGCACGCTACAGTGATGTAGCCACCTCAATGTTTGTAGCAACTCCAATCACGATATCTAAACTGTGGAAACAGTCTAGATGCCCTTCAACAGATGAATGGATAAAGAAACTGTGGTATACATACATAATGGAATATTACTCAGCCCTAGAGAAGAATGAAATCATGGCATTTGAGGGTAAATGGATGGAGTTGGAGAACAGCGTGCTAAGTGAAGTAAGTCAATCCCAAAAAACCAAAGGCCTAATGTTTTCTCTGATAAGTGGATGCTAATCCATGGGGGTGGGGTCAAGGGAAGAATGAAGGGACTTTGGATTGAGCAGAGGGGAGGGAGGGGATAGGAAGGGTGTGGGAGGATGGTAGAATGAGATGGACATTATTACCCCTATGTATGCATATGATTGCATGAATGGTGTGACTCTACATCATGTACAACCAGAGAAATAAAAGTTGTGCTCCATTTGTGTAAAAAATGAAACTAATTAATAAAAAATCCCCTCTTTCAGTTTTTTGAAATCAGTATATTCAGCAGCTTACTTTTAGCTGACCATCTCGACTCTTTCTTTTCTCGCCCCGCAGTGGTTCCCACTCTTCCATTTATCACACGACACGCTTGATCCGCAATGTAGACACAATTAACATTCGAGTGACCTCAGAGCCAAACAATTCAGATATGAGTGTCATGTCCTGGAGATCCGTAGGGACCAGAGGTCTAGATTTGGCAGTTGACAATACAACTGCTGAGTTAAAATCCACAAGAGTAGAGGAAAATGCCCAGTGATTGTGAGTGTAGTTAGAATGGCCTAAAACAAACCTGGCAGATATAAATATGCACTGGGCAGCAGAGAGGAGGAGAAACTCATGGAGGAGTGGCCAGAGAAGAGACCAGCATACACACCACTCCTGATCCTTTCCCAAGAGGCTTTGGTGGGAAGGCAGACACAGAATTCAGATGGCTGTGTGTTTTTAAATGAAGTTGAATGAAGAGAGTAGAACAGTGATCACTAATAACCCTTTTAAGGAGATTGGTAGAGGAGGAAGCTCCAGACAGGCTTGGAGTCCTTAAATACTCCCTGTCCACCCATGGACCAGACAGACTACAGGCGCCTTAGAAATGAAGGCTTGACGTAAGCATCAGCACCTTGAGAAGCCTTCCCATTTGGCCTCTTCCCCAGCCTCCTAGAACTTTTGACTTCATTTTCTGATCCCTACTTATAGATCCTTTAACTCCCATCCATTTTTCCCCTTCTTTGCCTAGAATATTTTGGACTGGTACAGAATGTGACTATCTCTCTGGTTCTCACCCAGTTTGGCTTGGGATGTCGCATGCCTTTCCCTTTTTGTCCCATGTCCTGAGGCTCTACCCTACTTCTTTCCCATATGAGCATCTGAGTCCTGGTCCCTGAACTCCTGAGCCTCCTGCCTTGCCCTAGTTTGAAGCAGAATTGATTCATAGGGAGATATCTAGGGCACATGATAGTAGAGAATAGAGATAAAGAAGGGGTCTCATTCTGAGACTAAAGGGAGAGAGCACCACTAGATGACATTCAAGGCAGAAAGGGGGAGATTGATGGAATAGAACCTTAACTGAGTGGAAGGGGGTTAAGAAAATGTGAGGATTCCCCTCAGAGTGAGGGGTATGGAGATTGAGCAAGAGGTTTGAAGACTTGTGACAATTTGGATGGCCACCCAGGGGAAAGGTAAAGTGATTTAAACGAGGATCACGATTATTGAGTAACAGTGTGAGCCCAGTGGATGCTGGAGACATGGTAGTTGTAGCCGGGCCTTCTACACTAGTGTGCAGCTTCCTCCTGCTGTGCTTTAGCCCAGGAGAACCATATCTTATGATCCAGGCAGATCATCAGTCCTGGTGGTGAAGGCCAGAGTTCCCAGGCCTCCCATGGTTGCAGCCCCAGGGTCAAAAGCACTATCCTTAGAACATTGGAGGAGTCCAAATGGAAGAATCCTAATGTCCCTTTCAACTCATCTTTTTGCTTCATGAAAGGGAGTAGATGCCCTGCAGGCAACATGCATGAATTTAGGAGAGAATAGTAGATTATATGTGGAATTACTCTTTTGATCAAGGTCAGTTTCCGTCACTTGCCGTCTATCAGTTTTGCCCTGACTGAGCCCTGATCAAGGTCCAGCGTACTTCCTGCTACCACTGGAAATTTTCACAATCCTCATGACCCAGGCTGCCCATTTTCCAGTGGGGTCTGACCTGAGCATGTGGCTTTCCTGGTCTCTCTGCCATGCAGAACATGATGCATTCTTGGGTAAGCTGTGCTTCTAGTGCAGAAATTTGATCCAAGTGGAGAGCACTGGCTGGGCCATTCGCAAGCTCAGGCAGGTTAAGATCATGTCAGCCACTCCACAGCAGGGCTCTGGATCCTGGCCCAAGACCTGCCTAGAATAGTGCTGCTGCTCTGAATGTCACTTCCAAGAGCCTGGCTGACCCCTCCATGATGAACTGTCTGAGAATGCTCAGGGGCTGACAGTACCGTTGCTGTCACTTTCTGGAATGAAGTACCACTCCGCACAAGGGTGCCCTGTTCAGGGAACCCCAACTCCACCACCAAGAATTGCCTGTTTCCTCAGGAAGGAAGGAAACCAACCAGGACTGAAAGGATCCCACCTCCTTTTCTTGCCTGTCAACTACCTTCCTGAGAATGGCTCCCCTGTGGTTTTGCAGGACCAAAGTTATCCTATGGCCAAGGTCTTGTGAGTTCCACAGCTTGACTTTGCTATCTATTGCTTGCGGATCCGAGTAAACAGCTACCTGCTTATCAGAGTATATCATTTCCTTCCTGGGATGACTGCTCCAAATCTGACTCTGGTGGTCAGGGCAGAGGATCAAATAGTAGCAGTCACATTTTTGATAATGTGTACCTTCAGATTCTCAATGGGCCTCATGTGGCTGCCGACGATGGCTTTGCCATAATCTGCATCTTGTGTAGGCAGCTATGCATCTCATAAATTCCTCATGCAGATGAAGCCCATCCCACCTAATCTGGTCTCTGAGTCAGTGACTAACACAGCGATGTTATGAGTAAAAAGGCCAAGAAGACTTGCCAGCTTAAAAATAGGCTGGGGACACTCACAAACTGCACGCGGCTACATACTAAATTCCTCTCACCTACATCCATAGGTACCCTTGAGTCACCTATTTAACCAATCAGAGTAAAAGTTAACCTATCTCAGGATAAAATCAAATCTAGAAGTGTAATGAGGAGGTAAGGGGGTTATATAGAAAAAACAAGCATCCTAGTGACTCATTTGTACAACAAAAGTATACTGGTGTACGAAACTCTTTGGTGCATAGTTTTTCACAGGACTTAGTTTCATGTGTATATTCCTGCACACACACACAGAGGCAGGTAGCATCCTAAATTTTTGTGTATACACAGATGTGGTAGAATTCAAGCCCTTTAGGAACTCATATACCCAGGGGCTTCTGCACATAGCTGAGCAACAGGATATTGAAATGGAATCATTCCAGTCACAATCTCCAGGTTCAAAATACAAACAACAACAACAACAACAACAACAACAAAAGTGCCAAGGCGCACACATTCCAAAAACAGGGCTAGACCACTTCTGTAGGACCTGCCAGCCTACCTATCACCCATTGCAGCTGTAGAAAAGAGGAAAAGGGATTTACTGGTCACGAGGATTGGCTAGGAGAGAATGGGTGGTGTGAGGTGCGTCCTGCCTCATCCACCAGGGATAGGAGTCAGATTCCTTTCTCACCTTGGGCCCAGAAGAAGAGGCTTCAATGGAACACAGTAACTTTGACACACCTTCATGGCTGGCTAACTAATTTGTGGAAAATGCAAATGTGAGAACCCTTATTTAAAAAACAGGGGAAAAAAATGGCATGAAAAGTTACTAAATTAGTATTTTCTTTAAAGTGGCTGTGCCATGGCTGTTAGGAACAAATTCCAGTAAAGTAGGCTTGAGGCTCCCTTTGGGTAAAACCCAAGGCCTATGTCCTTCAGAAATTTAGAGATGCAAACCAGGTGTATATCATATTCATTGTCTACTATGGACCAGGCACCTAGGGTAGGCATTGGGCATATATTATTCTGTTTAACTCTCATGACAATCCAGTCTTTTTAAAGTAGGTCTTACAAGGTCATGCAGATAGTAAGAGTGGCAGAGACAGGACATAAGCCAAGGTGTTACAGGCTGCAAAATCTGGGCACTTTCTATTCCAGTTGAATGGTGGAAGGAGGTTAAGAAAATGGGTGAGGCCTTGGTGGGGAATGAGTTGGGGTAGAAAGCTGGCACTTTCTGAGCATCTAGGGTGCCAGCACTGTGCTTCATGGTGTTGGTCCAACTGTTAGAGAAGGAACTTCTGCTTCTGGAGGCCCCTTTTCTGAGCCCTTCAGATATGTTCCCAATCTCCACAGTGCACCTCTGTAGGCTGAGCACCAAGCAGAACAGCTGGAAAGCTGGTGGAGAAGGGGACAGCAATATCTCTCCTCTCATATATTTGCTCATTCATGTAAGTATTTAATTGAACTATCTTCCTCTGTACTTCTGAATTCCCAGAGAATTGCTCTCCCCTCTCTCTCTCTCTCTCTCTCTCTCTCTCTCTTTCTCTCTTCTTCAACTGCCTCTTTTTCTGTCCAGGGCAGAATTTAATGAAAAGACAACTGAAAGGTTATGTACATGATGAAAGGGAAATAAATTATTTCAGGGTAGCATGTTTTCTGAAATGAGATTCCAATGTATTAAACAAAATGTAAACTGTCTGGCCAATTCTTGTCTTTGTCCAAGAATTATTTCATTACGCCCTTCAGTCATAAAGTCCACATAACAAGCAGCTAATGGACAAAACAAAAAGGGTCATAATTAAGCAGAAGCTGGGCAATGAGGTCAATGATCTTTTCCCCTGAAGGTTATGATCTTGGAATGTGTATAAATTCATGGCCATATTTGATGTCTTGTCTAAAATACAGTCAGAAAGCCTGGAGCTGCAAGTATCCTTGGCAACAAAGTGAGGAGGGAGAGTGAATGGCCCATGTGGAATCCAAGGATGCTAGAGCTAACAGCTTCATGGTGGGTCAATTAGTCCAGCCCCCTTTCCAGTTGAGGAAACTGAGGACCAGAGAGGCTGGATGAATTTTCTAAAGACAGTCATGTCATTAGTCAGAGTTGGACCAGGAAACTCTGCCTCCTAGCTACAAGTACAGGGCTTTCCAATGACATCCTGTAATGTTGCCTATTGTTTATTTTCAGAGACAAGTTTGTTCACTCATTTATGTTTAAGTGCCTTGTGTTTTCATTTCTGTTACTTTTTTTAAAAATTTTTTTTAGTTGTTGATGGATCTTTATTTTATTCATTTATTAATTGTATGTGGTACTGAGGATCGAACCCAGTGCCTCACACAGGCTAGGCAAGCGTTCTACCAATGAGCTACAGCCCCAGCCCTCATTTCTGTTACTTTTAAAATTATAAAAGCAATATATGCTTATTGTAAAGAAATTCACAGCAGAAGTATTAGAGCAAAAATTTCTTTCTGAGGTGCAAACCTCTCCCGATGGACTGGTGTGTGTTCTTCTGGACTATCCCCTATATGTTGACAAACATACCTATTTTTTTCCCTTTGTAAGTGGAAATAGACTGCCCATATTGTTTTGCGGCTTGCTTTTTTCATTTCACAATTTTCTGTACTCACACAAATGTATCTACCCCATTCTTTTTTAAAATTGAGGTATAATTCATACAACATAAAATCCATCATTTTGGGGGATGGAGTTGTAGCTCAGTGATAGAGTGCTTGCCTTGCACGTGAGGCACTGGGTTCGATCCTCAGCATCATGTAAAAATAAATAAAGAAGAAAAAATCCATCATTTTGAAGTATTCAATTCAATGGTTTTGAGTATACCCGCTATGGCTGTCAACCAATGCCACTACCTAATTAGAGGACATTTTCCTCACACAGAAACATGGGGGAAAAGTAAAAAAGAAGCATGGTGTATTAGTTTTCTCCAGAGAAACAGAACCAATGAGATATATAGAGATATACATATAGATGTGGTTATGAATGGATATGGCCATAGATAAATATAAATAGATACATAGACAGGAGGGCCACATTTGCTAAAATGTTCCTGAGTCTGACAGAGTTCTTGATATTCAAAGAGTGAGCATAGGAATACTGTCTTTGCTCATCAGCCATGGATTTATTCCTGATGTGAAGAGTTTATATAGATCATCCAAATATTAAGTTGCTAAGCCAGAGGGTATTTGCAATGCATTTGGGGAAACAACAGAGCTGTCTGTTCTCGAGTAAGTGCCTGCCCAACCCTCCTCCTCCGCAATTGCTGTTAGTATGTATGTGTGCACTTCCGTGAGAGAAAAATCAATACCTTCTTGGATGGATGGAAATTGAGCTATGTCAAGGCATACATGCATTGTCTGATAGCATCTTCCTGTCAGGAATCTAATATATTGATCAAATTTCCCTAGCAGAGCATCCATGCAATATATAATAGTAAGATGGAATGTTGGCTATACATTTTTTTTTGAAATGTCTCCTTTACTAAAAAAACAAAGCTTGAGATCTCCATGTAGGGCACTGCCTCTCCTGATGAGTGTCCGGATCTCCTTGTAATTTCTGGCAGAGGTCACGAACAACACTCTCTCCTGCTCCTGGTTCACCTGCTCCTTACTAAGGGTGAGAAATGATTTTCTCAGTTGGAACACTGCTGTCAAACACAGGGTTCCGCCTCCCCCACTCCCTTCCCTCCACCTCTTCCTCCCCTCTTCTTTGAGCCAAAGCAACATTCCCTTTTTTCCCCCAGTTAATAGCAGCAAATGTGTGGGTGGTTATTTGGCTGCAGCTCTATCTAGCTACAGAAGTTGTACCTTTCTATTGTGCACATGCTGTTTTGATGGTTAGTAACTTTTGTTATTTTTGTGGTTATGATTGTTGTAGTTAAAGGTCAGGATGATGATGGGAAGGAGGAGGAGGGCTCTCGGCATTGGTTCTTTCAGACATGCTTGTTCCTAGCTCAGAATGGTGACACACAAGCACAAGGGGCCCTGGCTGACACTGTTCATCACTGATGAGGCTGCCTTGGGCTGCTAAAGAGGAAGGGAGGAGGTGCCCGTATTTTTAAATAAACTGCCTTGTGATGCTGAAGGCCAGCAAAACAGTTAAGATATTGAACCCTAGATACATGGAAAATTACTCACATGGTTCTGAGTTTTTTCCTCCTAATGACTCTAATAATCTAAAGGAAAATTATTCCACTTAAATGACTCATCCAGAACATGTATTTCGATGTATCATGGGCAAGGAATAATCTGTTCTGAGATAACAATTTATTATTTAACATTTTGACAGGTCCACAGAAGTACAAGTCAATTGAATCCAAATAAAGAATTGTGCTATTTTTAATAACTTCTAGATGTTTTTGGCAGAACACAGGCCAGACTTTGTTAGAGGAAAGAACAGTTTTATCTTTTTTTTTTCCTTCAAGTTGCTACTAAGATTTAATAATCAAAATAATATTTTAAAGAAAAGCAAAGAAATAGAAATATTTCTGAAAACATGATAAAAGGACAAGCAAGGGAGAAAAAAGGGTAATGTGGAAACAAACGGCCCTGGAATAAGAAAGAGATGCACCTCTATTTCTATTATTGCACAGATTGTTAGAAGAGATTATATACATGATTACATGCTTTTATTTCCATACAATAAAGGTTTTGTACTCTTTAAAAATGAAAAAATACTATCCTTGGAACTTTATCATTCAGATGTGCAAAAAATTCAATATGGAGTTTTTCTGTTTTTATAATACTTCAAACATTTCATAAATGTTATTTTATTTGATAAACATGCATTCTTATCACCTAGGTAGGCATGTATTCCTGTTTTATTGACAAGGCAATGGAGGCTGAGATCACACAGTAAAATTATAATAACATTGGAACATACTTCCTAAACGTCTAATTTATCACAACATATGGCCTTTTAGACCAAAACCTTACCAAGTTTCTGGGCACAAACTTACATTCATTTTCTTTCTTTTCCTTGGCATTGAGTTTGGGTCCAGAGAAGTTCTTGAAAAGTTTTGTTTGATGTACCAATTTTTTCTCTCTCTTCTGAGGGAGTGACAAATGAGGGCTTATTTCCTTTGTTGTGAAAGTGATATTCTATTGCACTTTCAAGGCCTGATTATGCCTTTTATCACTTTCCAGAGGCTTCACTTGACTTACACTGTGGTTAATTGCAGTGACAATGGAGAAATTAATGTGGGATTGTCATGACGATCGAATATAATAAATACTCATAAATCCAAAATAACGGTTTGAGCAACAATACCATTAGGTAACAATCTGATTCCCATCCCTGTTTTCTGCCTGTGTTATGCAGTTTAGCTCTTCACTGTCACATGTGTTTTGTGTTTGGTTTTACCAACACATTATAAGTAAATTAAACGTAGGACTTCTCATTTCTTCCCTCGCCCCCGTACGCACTTTCTGCTTTTCTTTTCTTTTCTTTTTTCTTTTCTTGGGACTGAAGATTTAATCCAGGGGCACTTTACCACTGAGCTACATCCTCAGCCCCTTTTTATTTTTTATTTTCAGATGAGGTTTCACTAAGTTGCTTAGGGCCTTGCGAAGTTGCTGAGGCTGGCTTTGGACTCCCATTCCTCCTGCCTCAGCCTCCCCAGCTGCTGGGATTACAGGTATGTACCACCACACTCACCAGGTCTTCTCATTTCTTTTGTAACCCTGCATCTAAAATATTTTAGTCTTTAGAATTTTCCATTTTTTGCTGAAAGCTATATAGTTGCTGCTTGTCTTCCATTTTGATTTTTTATGCACTATAAATGTCCCTGTTAATGCATCTATTCCTTTATATCTTCATTTACACATTTATGTATTTAGTACAACTAACAAGTATTGTGCTCCTATACCATTTGCCTCGTTGTTATAATTGTTGGTTTCTCCTCTTAGATTTGAGTTCTCTGAAGGCACAGATTGTGTCTTTGTAATATTTTCACCTGGAGATGTATCTGATATATCACAAATATAAAATGAATGCATTTTGATGAATGGTGTCTAGTAAAATGCCACCCACCTGGCAGGTGATGACTAGCTGCTCTCAGGGTGAAGATAACACTGATTTCTTCTACTTTCTGTTGTAATTATTTTTTTTCATACATGAAAAATTTGAAATATTTGAAAGAATAAGACTACTTTCTGAATGAAGTTTAAAATAGCTTGACCATAAAAGATCCTAGTTAGATTTAAAAAAAAAAAACAAATAATTTGGAGGGGAGGTGGCTGGATATTGAACGTCTCTGAAGCTATTTCATCATTATGCCTAATTTTTCAGTAGGTTGATATATGCATGTCATAATGTCAAGAAACCTTAGGTGGGGATCAATATCTACTATATTTTAAATCACGGTTTGAATAAATAGAAAAGGGTGGGAAAAAAACCCAGTTGATAAGTATTTCTGTGTTCATCTGAAATTCTGCCTCTACTTCAACGGATAAGCATTTTCAGAAACATTGGAACTGCAATAACATGCCACTAAATGCTTTTGCTTGTTCAATTTTTCATTTGAAAAGGTAATCCATGCTTAAAACCTGGAAACCTTTGAAATATGCATCAGGCAGGAGCGTGGTGTGGAGATTGCCTTGAGGTCAGGGCTTTCAGTTCCTTGGTTGCTGAGTCTGAGGTTTCTGCCCAGGGCCACGAAATAGCCCTTCATTAACTGGTTCTTGGCGGCCAATATAATTAAGAGCTAGCCAGAGATCAGAATGTTGTAAACGGGCAGATGTCTCCTGTGGTGTGAAAATAGAACCAAATGCGCTGATCCTATGACAAGAGCCCTGTACAATCACTACCCTTAGTTGGTGGGAATGTGATTTTACAAAATGGTTTGGAATAAAGCAGCTTTGTAATGCTGGTGTGGTTTCTGGCAGAGAGTGAGATCTTTTGTGGTCCTGGCACGCGCAGGGTGCAGTGGCTCGACTCCACATGTTGGCAATTCCTGGGTTTTACCAAATCACTTCCCAGAGGACTCTCATGGCAGGCCAGCGAGGTGCATATTTGTGCAGAAGGTGGGTCAGCTGTTTTCCCTTGAAGTCATCCTCTTCTTTTCCGGTTTTCCCATAGTGGGTCACTCAAGGGTGACAAGAAGTTTATGCTCCTTGGAGGCTGAGCTGGCTGTTGCTGTGGCTGCCAAAACACAGCCTCAAAGAAACAATGATTTGAACCTGGCTTGCTGACTGCTGTCTCTAGACTCCCTGGCACCACTCAGTTTGGGGAAGAAAAAAATGTACCTGGTAGCGTTTGAGTCTAGAATTATAATGAAGTTAGGGCGGCCAGATGTATCCTTTTAAAAGGATTAACCCAGTGTCCAGGAAGTCTTTTGAGGATAATAAATTATTTACTTTTTCCAAAGGAGATAGGAATAGAAAATCTTCAATTGTGCTCATAGAGATTAGATTTTTAGATAGCCAGACCTTTTTTGAGGTGGGGAGGAGGTAGCTGTTTGTGTCAGAGTATACCACAGTAGATCTTTGTTTTTGCCTGGGTCATTAGTGTATGATTCTGATTATGCCAACGTTCCCTGCATATACCAATCACATTTTTCTGAAGTCTGCTAGGACACAGTTGGATGGTGTGGTTGAAGAAAAATTCAAAACCATGTTGGGCTGTGAAGGAGGGATTTTGAAATGCTAATATTTGCCTTTGCAAGATTACATACTGCAGATAACCCCCTCATCATGCAGCACTCTCCTTTTTTTTTTTTTAGCTCACTATACAAACCGGAATCATTTGCTAAACCTCTCTAAACCTTCAATACTAGTCAAACTGGACTCCCTGCCATTTCCCGAACCCAGAATCAAATATTTATTAGGTCCATGTTGTGTGTCAGGTTATTGTGTTATGTGTCCCAAATACATAGTTCTTCAAGGTGATTAGTAATTATCCATTCTTTTATTCAATCAAGAAATATTTAATAAGCAACTGCTATGTTAGGCATATGGTTAAAAGTGAGGATGTGACTGTTAACAAAGCCGATATGTCTTCTGGTCCTATAGATGTTACAGTCAAGAAGAGAAAATAGAGATTGAATAATAATGAGGGATAGACAGGATGGCATGGGACACCAAGCAAGAGGTCTGACTCTGAGGAAGGGATATTTGCCCTGAGACATGAAGTCAACCAATGGCATGCACTGAATAGCCAGTGTTCTTGGTTCAAATCCTGTCTCGCCACTGTTTTCCTTATAACTGTGGGCAAGTCACCTAAGATCTGTTTCTTGGTGTCCTTGTCTTTAAATGAGGAGAGCAGCAGTACTAATCTCACTATGTACTATAAATGAGTTGCTATGTGCTTAGTGCATAGTAAGCATTGTATAGATGTCAGTTCTTTTATCAAAAGAGTGAAGGTATTTTGAGTTCCTCTCGCACCTAGGTGCAGCACGTATGAAGCACAGAGCAGAGTGACAGGTGAAGTGAGAAAAGCTAATAGAGCTTGGATTATAGGGGACCCAAGCTAGGAGTCTTGTAAACATGTGAAGGATTTTCTTGATCCACTGAGCAGTAGGAAATCATTGAAAAACATTAAGTAGGACAGTAACATGATCAGATCGGTATGGGCCACACTGGTGGCCACGGAGACAAACCAAAGCATATGGATTGGTGAGATATCTAAGAGGCAGAATTAATAAATTTTGCTTATAGGTCAAAAGTGTGAATAAAGAAGAGGGAAGAATAAAGAAAATACTAGAAAGGAGCCAGGGTACCTCTGATGTCCAAACAACAGGAATCCAGGATAGCCGTGGATCTATATGGGTTGATAGGTTTGGTGGTGGTCATTGAGGTGGTGGTTATTCTGCAGAGGAGGCTCCTTCTGTGCCCCTTCCTGTCTTCTAGTGGTGGCTGGCATCCCCTGGCTTATGGCTGAACCTTTCATCTCATGAAAGGTTTTCATGAGAACCTTTTCATCTCATGTGTTCTTTGTGTGTCTCTGTCTTTGCATGGCATTTCCTTGTTCTTATAAGGACACCAGTAATACTGGACTCAGGACAACCCTGATGGCTTCCTCTTCACTTGAGTACATCTGCAATGACTCTATTTCTAAATAAGGTCACATTCTGTCACTTCTGTCGGTTAGGCCTGAACATTTCTTTTTCTAGGGCACACTACAATTTAACCAGTAACACATTTCTTCCAATTAGATATGAAAACGCCCAGGAGGGCTCCCAGGTAGTCATGAATTAGTACTCCGTTTCCACAAGCATTTTTTCTCTCCTGTTTTGGTTTGGTATAGTGGCGTGTCCCATGCTACTGCCATGGTCAATGTTATTACTGCAAATGCTTATAATAAACCTGCAAAGAAGCACCAGAGAAAGGCTCACTGCAACCTGGTGTCCTATCCTGAGCCCTCTCTGATCCATTTTGAATTCTCACACTCCCCACACCTGTTCTTCCCCCATGCAGAGTAGTTCTCTGTGTTATGATTTGTTACTGTCCATACTTCTACAGGTCCTACTCCCTAAGCTCAGCTAGACTAGAGGCCTCTCAGAATAGCAGATGCTGTTTGAGGCTTAATCATCCCTCCTGCTGACACTGACATTGAACCAGAGCTCTTTTTTTTTTTTTTTT